>BTPG01000004.1:114806521-114916855 GCA_036245525.1 Semisulcospira habei
ACGAGCAGACGACACATCCTGTGACCCAGATTGCCGATCTCGTTGCCAAGGCGACCACGTCACACACCCACTGCGTGACTGAGCCGAGCGCCACGCAAACAACGCAAAGACGTCGACATGAAACAATATCGACAGCAGCGCAGGCTGTTGTCGAAACGTTTCATACCGACATTTCCCTGGACTTGAAATGCATCGACATCTCAACTCCGTCCCCTATCATCCAAGCAACATAGCGATTAGGGCCACGAGAATCTATGGCCACTGGTGATATCCCAGGAGTCTGTACCTCGCTGCTCCTTACACAGAGGAAGCTCTTTGTGGTTTAGTATGTGGCTCGCGCGCGAAGGTGTGGATCCCAGTCGCGTTGTGCACTGCAGGCGGCAGGAGTCGCCGACCAAACCGAACCTAACATTAACAAACACCGATAAACAAGTGTTTCTTTTCTTCTATTTTTAAATGCACACGAAGAGAGGGGGGAGCATGCGAATATCGGAAATATCAAAGCGCGTTTAACCCCTTGCGACTGCAGCCATCGCTACTGTAAACAATATCGGTTGTACGAACAAGTTAATTTTTCATTCTTCTAAACTACTGAGTTCTTTGAGAACCTTTCACCTACAGCTGCAGTGTCTCATCATCGTCTGGGTGTTTTGTTAGCTCCGTCTGCTCAGAACGGTAAAGTTTGTCGGGTATATACGCATACAACGGAAAATAAGTCGGGAAACCCATCCATAGAACGCGCCGCAAGTCCGCACTGGTTTGGGGAATGTGACCGAAGCTAAATGGGTGCGGCGATTTCTGCCAAAAACAAGGTCGTTGTTTTCCACGATTATTTCTGAAGTTAGCTGAACTGAACGCCATTCATTCTGTACGCGCAATAAAAACGCATAATCCCGCAAGGTTGCAGGCGCTCATGAGGATCTTCGAGCATTGTTGACCCAACTACAGGATGTTTCTACGTCAGAGCTCATCTAAAGCAGGCCTTCATTTTGTTTACGAGCTCGATAGCATACCGAGTTCTGACGCGAGCAAATTTATGCTGAAAGCCACATTCTACAAAAATACTGAACAATCAATTCGGAAAACATTGTAATCAAACAATTAAAAAAAATGAAATGCAAAAAAATACCTTCTGATAAAAAATTAAATATACTTTTAACGGAGAAGACAATGCCATTTAGCACACCAGTGGACTCATACCAAAATCTTAGGAAAAACCCACAAATGCTAAATAAAGCACAATCATATGTGCTTACATGAGCAAAGATACTGTACCCCAATTCATTTAGTCTGATATATATATATATTCATCAACTATTTCCACATGCAACACCACTAAACAACTTTGCAAGACTCAAGTTGACAAATAAACGTAACACTGATTATGAAGTCACATGACAGAGCAGACATTTCCCTGGAAAGACCAGTCCAACTTCAAAGTTAAAAATTATGCCACTGTATAATTCACAGCGTACCTCTTTAAGCCTTTAGCTGTCGATATAGCTCACAGTCGTGTGCACCCCTGCAGGAATCACCTTGACAAAAAGCCCTACCGACAGCCAAAGGGTTAACATTTTATAAGTATATCAATATCAGCAGCATTAACAATGAACAGGCAAAATTATTCAGTTCTCTACAATTAACAAAATGTATATTATTTGGCAAATCCTCACAAATTTAACCTGCTGAAGGCAGCCAGCATTGCTGTTCACAGTGTGGTGGTTGCATGCACATTGGAGTTTAACTCATTCAGCCCCGACGCACTACAGCAGAAGATAGATCGACCATGATAATTCAAGAGTAGTGCCAGATTAGCTTGGCGCCTCTTGACACCAAGCTAATCTGGCAATACCCCTGAATTATCAAGGTCAATCCATCTCCGGCAACTGGTGCATAGTAGTTAAGACTTATATGATGCCTCCAAAATTTGGGGTTGAATGAGTTAATGAGTGAGAAAATCACAGTATGAAGTAGTTAACATAATAAATTTATATAGTTGGACTGCTCTCTCTTTGGGGGAAAATTAACAGAACATAGTAAAATTATGTACAAATGCAATAAATATCGGAAATGGCTTAGAATTAGATCAATCACTCAGTATCTCGCTTGTAATACCTCAATCACAGTCGCATTCTCTGTTCACTTTTAACAAGGAACATCAAATCACAAACATACTTGGAAATATACCAACCATTATTGCATTAAAAATACAAGGGCAGCGCTGCAAACATTCTGCAAACAGTGAATTAGACACCAAGTTGTATCTTACAAATCAAAGAATAACTAACACCCCCTTGTGCCTGCAGCCATACTTACTGTAAACAGCACCAGTGGCTGCACACACAAGGAGGTTAATGACATAAACAAGTTCACGAAATATGTAAGAGTAAGATTTAGAGACCAGAGTATTAAACGGCAGAGCAATCAACCAGCAAAACTGACCAATGCAAATTAAATTCACTCAATAAATTGTTACAATTTGATAGCGGTAGTTTTTCAGCTTCAGGCGTCTTTTGTCCTGCACAGGTGTTGTACATGACCAAAGTATGCCGTGAACCATACAAGGCAAATGCACAGACTGATGTTGAGATGATAAACAGGAGACAAATCAACATCTGGAAAAAAAACATGAACCTGTTCTTTACAAACTTCGAAACTGTGACTAGTACTAGCGTTCTGTCCAATTTTAGACTCAACTGAAAACAAGAATAGGACTGTAATCAAACTTTTTTTGCTGTCCTATGCGAGCTAAAAGTCGCTTGCACTAATACGTAATAGGTCCCACCAAATGCCAGAAGATTCTTCTTGTTTCTTTTTTTATACATGCATCAACTGAAATGAGTTGTAGAAGGCAGACTGGTCAATCTGTTACGTTAAAAGTAACAAATCCTCACGATATTCATACTTATGCTTTGGATAAAATTAAAGGTAAGAATACATTTTATAAAACAAGTTTGCTGCCATTCTTTTTTCATGTAAACAGTCAACATCTGCACAAATATAAATAAACTCTCACTCTCAGGCAACAAGAGCACATAATCAGTAACAGGCTTTTTAACTTCAGCTGCCAACCCACTTTTCCAGCTTTCACTCCAGAACCCCTTCACTATCAGTGAAAGAAAGTGATGTTTCTCAAGTCACTGCAAATTGAACACCCCCAACCCCAAGAAAAAACAACAACGCAATTTCCAAGGAACATGGACACATGTGCCTAGCAAGACTCATATGATTATGAGTCATAAGCCCTTGCACATGCATGTTCCCATGTGGATCTATTCTCCTGCATTTTGGTTCTGTTCATTTTCTTTGCAGTGAAAGGGTTCAATCTTGCCCTTCTTGACCACGTTCATTCATAAAAATAACATGACATGCAGTCTATCATCTGTCAACTGTCCAGTGAAAAACTCTGCTTCATCAATACAAGTAATGGAAAATTGCCTTCTCTTAACCCTTTTGCTGACAGCATCCCTTTTTGTCACAGTGATTCCAGCAGGAATCACAACAAAAAAACTACCAAAAGCCAAAGGGTTAACACTGCCCTGCACATTTCCTGAGAACCAAGTCACCTTAACAAGTCTGACAAACCCGCTGGCACTTTATAATTGCGTCCCTCTTGAGGATCAGTCATTAGCATGCATAACAGAGCAATTCAGTTTCCGAGGATCAACCAAATCATCAAATTCAAAGTCGTTTTTCTGTATGTCAAGCTACTATGCTTCTCTACCTGTACACAGACACAATAAATGACTGGTACATACAATAACATCACTGCCACTGCTTCTGATGCAGAACTGAGTTTTGGTTCACAACTGCACAGTAAAATGTCTCAGAGCAATAAATATATCAGATGCTGGCCTGAAGACCAAACTGATGTCATCAAATAAATAATGCAGGGCACATTTGTACAAATCGTATAAACGGTAGACGTAGCAGAAGACACATCACAGTTCAATCAGTTTTGTAGTCCTATAAGTTTGTGTAAAACACAAGATGCTGGGATAAACACCTGAACAGTGTTCACTTCGGAGATCTATGAAGTACTATATCAGAGCAATCTCAACTACATCCTCTCATTCAGTCAATAAATTACTCCAAGCCCGAAACCAGAACGCCAAACACACGCAACATGACAATGTACGCACAGTTGTAATAATAAATAAATTATGTTGTATTTGCATTTGGACATCTGACAACGTTCGCTTGTACTAGTGTCACAATCCGACTAGTATTTGCATAATGTTTTCCAGATCATCTAAGCTCGAATCTGTGCGACAGTAAGTTGAACACTGAGAATTGAGAACCGGGGCAAGGGGTGCCGACGATAAGTTGTGAGTGTCCGGCTCCAGCCAACTGGTCTGAGGGAATGAATGAAGGATGTCCTCAATACTGAGGGAAGGCAGTAGTTTGGATGGGGACAGTGGCATGAGGGGTGGTGTCATACTCGAGGAGCTCGGCATGGGGCTGGCAGATGTTGTCACAGGTAAGGAAGTCAGCGTCGAGGACCATGTCATCAGATCAAAGTCAAGTGAAATGTCTATGTCACTAAAAGGGTCATCCACGGTGGGTACACTACTGCTGACATAAGGCACCAAGGCCATGGAGTTATTGTTCGAGTCCTCAGCGAGGGGAGACTTAGCTACGGCACAAGCGGCTGCTCCATTTGGCAATGTCACAAAGTCTGGAGGGGATGATTCATGGCCAAGAGATGAACTCTCACACCCTAAGACTGGTTTGCAAGGCAACAGATCCACCACACCTGAAATGTCTTTGTCAAAATATTCTCCACTAGCACTACTACCAATCATGATGGGAGGGTCCAGCTGCATGGGGACAGAGATGGGCTGTGGTGAGATGAAAGTGCTCATATCAGGCAAGGGGTCTAGGGTCAACTCCGTCGTGGACATCTCTGAGATCTTGTTCATGGCTGCCTCTGTGGACGTGTGGATGATGACCCCTTCGTTCTGCAGCTCCAGCTCGATGTGTTTGAGAGTGTTGAGTATGAGTACAGAGCGGCGCAGGCAAGGCTCAATGCGTCGTTTTGGACTAGTGCGAAGTTTGATCATGGAGATGTCCAGGATGGACTGTCTCTGCAGCCCGTGTGTTGCATCATCATCTATCACCTCCCTCTTCCGCTTGATGCCAGATGACTGCAGTGGAGGCATTGCAACTGGAAAAAAACAGCAAAATACAATTTTAAAGCAAAACTACATGTAATACTATATTACTGTCAACAGCCAACACTGTTTAGCTCTATCAACTTAGTATGCCTAAAACATGACAAAGTACTATCTTAAAACAAGATTAGGCACCAAAATAAACACATTAGTCACAGTGAGTTAGAAGTAGTATGTGTATATCTTTTCAAGTTTAATGAAAATCATTTATGTTTAACATTGTTGTTATAAACCTAGTTAAATAATGAAAATTGGTACTTTCTGGAAGTGGAACAGTTTCTTGTCCAGTTTCATTTACCAGTATCACATGACAATAAATTGCATAAAGACATGAGCACTATACTCATAGTAGTGATAATGGCCCAGTGTTGGTTGCTGGAATTCGTGTAAAGGGAATAAGGAAGTAATTGTGTGTAATTCCGTATTCCAAAAACGAAACTACACTATCCCCCTGTTGAGTCAGAATGCAACCATCCTGGTTGGCTGGCAAAGCCCCATGTGACTAATCCTTGCACAGGGAAGTTCGCGAAGGCCTCCGCAAGGGGAGTGAACTCTTCTTCTTCTCCGCAAGTGTTCCAATAACGAAACATCAATATCTTCATTTCACAAAGAACACATTAACGAACGGCATTACTGACACGCTGAAGTTTCTCTTCTATGTAGCTGGTGTCAAACATTCACAGGCAGCCACCAAACGTCCCTCAGCTTTACTCAACTGAACAGTGTACTAGATCCTTCGCTGGAGCCAAAAATAGGTCAACAAACAGCTGAACATTTCCAACGATTGAATCAACCGAAAAGCAACAAAGAAAACAAAAAGCACTTTATAAAACCCCTTCTACATTATGTGGTACAACGTTCTCATACGATACAAAGTATGTAATGTTATGAAAATGATGACACGAGCATGAAACATCATCTGAAAACTATTTCACTAAACAATGCAATGTCCCATTGGATAAGCGCAAAAAAGCCAAGACTGAGAAGTTCCAACTTACCGGTCGCACAAAGTGTTGCTCCCCAACTCCGAGTGAACAGCGTCAGATGCTGCCTTCCACTTACACTTAGTAAGTTTGTATCTATTCACCTTCGAACTAAAATCATCATGGGGTATTCGTGTATGACACTGGAATATCATGAGTTCGACTATCGTCGTCAGGCCCGACATGCAGGGTCCAAGCACCTCGTTTCTTTGCGCTGACGTCAACATTAGGACTGAATATTTCTTAGCTCCTAATTAATCAAAAAGATATTTTGCTTAGTTTGATGCAAGCAAACATACTATACTTTGGAAAATATTCAAATAAATCTTGATGCACAGAAACTGATCTGCCAAATGTTACAAGCACATACGGATAAATATTTATCAACCAATCAGAGAAGAGATTTTCATTCAGCATTAACTAGGAAACTCCCTAGCGCCGCCGCTAACAAGGTCAAAACAGTGGTCGTGTTTGGCTACACACGCGCAGCACGACTGACGTTGGCGTACCGGGAGTGTACACACAGCCTCAGACAAATGACTGCACATCATTTTGCACATCGGGGAAAGAGACACAAGAAGAGTCTTAGGAAGATGTACACTCTACGAAATGCATATTCTACTGTTTTCGCTAGTTTAGGCCCAAAATCCGTGATGTGGGATAACTTGGGATATGGGAAGGCTGTATTAGTACAACTTGAGTTGCATTCGCGCTAACGTCGGAACTTAACTACTGATTTTGCCACCACCAACAAGAGCGGATCCAGAGGGTGTCTGGAAAGGTGTGGGGGGGGGGGAGGGGGGGGGACCGACTACCTCCCCCACACGTTTTCCAAACTGCGTCGTTTTTATGATACAACTGAATGTTACGTGGTGGAGTCGTAGTCTCGTAGTAATGATAAACACACCAGACGCACGCACGTAAGGTTCTTTTAAATAAACGCTTCATTCAGCTGCAACCCGTCACACGTGGCTTAAGGATGTAGGCTACACTGGAGTAACAGTTTCAACAATATTGTAATTCAGCGATGCTATCTCCACACAATGCATTTCCAAATGCACCAACACCACTGATACAATGTCTTCTCAGTAATGCGGCAAATGCCACTGGCGACACAAAGTTCCTCACACAACGTACACCACCGTTACGCGCTGCGTCTCTCACAATGTACACCCTATACGGGCCACGTACCTACGATAAACTGTGTGTCCCTACAACTGACAATGCCTGACAATGTACACACGTGCTTCTTAGCACCAACTTTTATAGTAAAACGACTTTCCAGAAAAATCTAATGAATTTACACAACGCACCCAATCAGAACGGAACACGTAACTGAAACTCATAAATATTAATAAATAAGGAACTTTTTAGAATAACTACAATAGTCTACAAAAATTTGACTGCTCCTTTCAGCCCCAAATCCTAGTGTGTAATGACGTCACACAACAGTATGGCAGACCGTTCACGACCTTTCATAACACGCAAAGAAAGGCCGCTAATTTCACGCTCACAGAAAACAACTATGACTAAAAATAGATCAGCTTTACTACCGCTATAACGTGCGACTTTGCTAGAAGCTCAGTTCCGGACTAAACTTAGCGTATCATAACAAAACCAATTCTGCTATCTGCGCGAATAGAGAGAATCTCACTGAAAATGTACCTGATTCGCAACCATGATAGCTGAAATAAAAATCTGATCGTTTCCTACGATTAACACACGCATGCTCTCACAGAACAACACACCCACAGTCGTAACATTACCACCCTCTTTAGAATGAAATTTCACAAAAATTTCTTTTCAAATCTAAAAAAACCGGTTGTGGCTGTGTTAACTTGCCTACACAGAACCCTAAACAAATACAATTTCATATCCAAATCAAATCAAAATAATCGTCTCACAGTTCCTTTAAACTGTTCTTAGCGAAGACATGTCCCTTTAAACTGTCATGAACACCTAAATGTTTCTTGAAACTGTTCTGGACACAGAAATGTTCTTTTAAACTGCTCTGCTCAGGTAATCCACTCCAAAGTTCTGCGAACCCTTGGTTAAACTAAAAATTAATGTCAAAGTTCACTTATGGAGCATCTCCAAATAATAATAATAATAATAATAATGAGTATTTATATAGCGCTTAATCTTACTCAAAAGCTCTAAGCGCTTTACAATCTGTACACAAAAATAAAAATACAATGACATATGCACATAACAAACAAAGCACAATGCCCGAACACACCACTTTTACAATAAACTAAACAACAATACATACATAATAATTTATATTCTAATTAACATTCAGTCTAAACAAGGAGAATTGCAGAACTACAACTAAGGCATCAAACACTGGCAGTTATTCAAAGTAAAGCTTGAAGAGGTGAGTTTTCAACGACCTCTTGAAGTCAGAGACAGACTCACTGTTTCTGACCTCAAGAGGAAGTGTATTCCATAACACTGGGGCTTGATAAACAAAAGTGCGCTGACCAAATGTTTTAGTTTGGACAGACGGTACACACAACTTCCGTTTATCAGAAGAGGAGCGGAGCTCACGAGAGGGTGTATACACATGCAGCAAAGAGGACAAGTATTCTGGGCTGGTGCCTGAAAGGCAGTTAAAACAGATTGACATAACTTTGTATTGAATACGTGAGGACACAGGTAGCCAGTGAAGGGACTTCAAGATGGGTGTGACATGCTCAGTCTTACGGACTCTCACAACAAGCCGGGCTGCATTGTTCTGAATTTTTTGGAGGCGATCAATGAGATACTGAGGGCAGCCACAAAGCAAAGAGTTACAATAATCTAGCTTGGACAGCACAAATGCACAAACTAGTGTTTTAGTGGCTTCCACGGTCAGCAGGTGACGAACTGAACTAATACGACGAAGTTCCAGATAAGCGGATCTACACACTGCACTGACATGCTGTGACATAGATAACTCGCTGTCAAGTGTAACACCCAGGTTTCTCACACTCACAGAGAAGCCAATGAGTGTTCCATCCACAGACAATGATGACGGTAAAGGCAGGGACGAAGATAATCTTGGATTAGCTACTGTAGCAGAGGAGCCCTCTGCTAACGCTATCACTAGTTACTACCAGCGAGTCAGAGTTCAGTGGTTTAGTGCACGCTGGGCGCACTGTGAGCGAGAATTCTGCTGACTTAGCTAGTTAGTGTGTAGCAGACTACACGCGCGAAGCTGTGACGTAGTTTCCGGACCCAGAGGCTGGGAGCCTATATAAAGCTGCCGATTCTCAGTCTCGGGGTGAGTGTGAACAATGCTCACCACCCCTCCCCCCCTGTGAGCGATTGCGAACAGTGATTTCTCACACTCCCCTCCCTCTTCCCCCGTAGGCGATTGTGAACAATGATCTCCTACATTTCCCGGCCCTACCCCACGAGGCGATTGTGAACAATGATCTCCTCAACACCCCGACCCTACCCCACGAGGCGATTGTGAACAATGATTTCCTCAACCACCCCGACCCTACCCCACGAGGCGATTGTGAACAATGATCTCCTCAACCACCCCGGCCTTCCCAATAGGACAGTAGCTTTTTAGTTCAGTTCTGATTCACCTAAAATAGGGCTTAGGCTGTGTTAGGACGACGCGTAGGTTTTATTGGTAAGTGCGTATAGGTGTTAGGCCTATGAGCTAGGTTCGCTAGGAATCGTATTCATCGTTGTAGGTGTCAGGCATAGGAGATAGGTTTGCTAGGTATCGTGTCGGAAGGTATAGGTGTTAGGCCTATGTGTATTTAAGGTTATTAGCACTTGCACTGGTTTGACTAATTTTGATTATGTTGTTTGTTTTATTATGAATGCTTTTCTGGTACAAATAAATCTTGGAACCTTACTTCTATCTTACGATGCTCGGCTAGAGTGAGAGCAAGACTGAGACTGTGCGTGCGTATGTGCGAGAAGTTTGTGTGTGTGTACGTCCGTGCATGTATGACGGTGTGACTGATCGTGCGAGCGCACGTTACTAGCAGCTCAGTAGGAACGATAACAACAAGTCCAGTCAAAATAGGGTTTTTCTGGATACTGTGGTCAGTCCATTGCGCAAGCAACTTTGGCTTTTTTTGAACACAACGCGAGGCAAGTAAACACGGATTTTAGTTGTGCGCATGCGAGACTAGAGTAGATTTATCTACTCTCCACTGCAATCTCCAGCCCTTCCCTAGACCACAAAAGGGATGCGGACTTAAACTCTGTAGGCACTTGAGTACTGTATTAGATGGGCAGTTTTTGTCTATCTGATAAACTATTTAAGTCGCCTACGCCCAGTCACTGAGTCCGGTTACAAAAATTGGTGCCGTGACCAGGATTGTTTTTGGTTAGGATTGTTGTTTGACCAGATTGTCTTTTGGTTAGGATTGTTGTTTGACCAGAATCGTTGTTTGATAAAGATAGTTTGGCCGAGATACTTCGTTCGAGGAAGGTAGTTAGAGCTGTGAGTTCAAGACTATGTGCTGTGCCAGCGGCAGACTATCTGTGTCACTGTCGACACGTCTTTTCCGTTAGCGTGGTACCGGTTGCGGCAGGGAGCGTTTTCATTAGTACCAGTCGCGAGATTGTAGTGGAAACATTCCGAGTTTGAAGTTGGTTCTAGTTTGGTTTAGCGATTCGTGTTGTAGTCTATCTGTGTGGGAAACGCAGTTGAACAAGCGAAGTTTTATTACACAGATAGCGAGGTTCAGTCTACAAGATGGGTGCAGTCTTAGGATTCTTTAGGCTTCTTGTTCCAAGCTGGTTGGTGTCAAGTAGTTCTAAAAGTCGGGATGGTAGAAGAAGGAGTAAACCTAGAAGGTCGGCGAAGAGCAGCAGGCACTCGGTTTACAGTGAGTCAGATAGCAGTAGCGAGGAAAGCTCATGCAGTCACGGTAGTCGTTGCTCACAAAGGAGCATGACGAACAGGAACATTACGAGAAATAGATCCTTTCTGAATGACAGTGGAAACTCGTCTAGGAGAGAGAGGGTGCCCGAGATATTCACTGGCACAAAAGGTGACTTGAAAGACTGGCTTTGCCATTTCGAGACTTGTGCAAGATGGAATGGTTGGGACTATAGCGAGAAGGGAGTGAATCTAGCTATGTCACTCCGGGGTCCAGCACAACAGGTGTTAGGTGAGCTTGCACTAGAGAGAATAGAGGACTTTGACGCTATCAGGTCAGCCCTTGAACGTCGTTTTGATCCCGCTGAGAAAGAGAATCTTCGTAGAGTGGAGTTCAGGTCAAGGATGAAAAGAAAGAACGAGAGTGTGACGGAGTACGGGTTCGCGTTAAACCGTATTGCTAGTAGTGCATACCCAAGGATGCCTACTGAAGCAAGAGAAACCATAGTCATAGATCAGTTTGTTAGTGGTCTTCCCTCTAGAGACTTGAGAAGGCATGTGCAGTTCAATCATCCCGCGACAATACACGAGGCAGTAGCACTGGCTAGTGAATTTGAGTCGTTTGATGAGAGATTTGATGGCAGGAAACCAGAAGACCCAGAGAGACATGGTGATGTTGCTGCTAAGGGTGTTAGAAGTCTCGAAGAGAAAGATTCAGCTGAGGCAGGCTTAGCAAAGGCTTTCCAGAATCTGAGTGACAGACTTACTTCTGAGATTCAGAAAGTAACGAAAGCGCTGACTCGTCAGTCGGCAGGAGACAAGACTAGAAGAAATCCTGATGTTGTTTGTTATAAGTGCAAAGAGAAGGGGCACTATGCCAGGCAATGTCAGAGAAGTGAAGACAGAGACAGGAATGAGTCTGTGCGTAACGAAAACGCGCCAGGCCAGGGAAACTAGGGCGGGCGGAGGCGGCTCTCAGCAGCCAGGGACTCGGCCCAAGCAAGTGATGACGGCTGCTTAGAGAACGCGAAGGGGCAGCGTTTATGTGTACTGTCAAACACCGGATGCTGGATGGCACCAGTAGCGATAGGAAAGGTTTCTTTAGACGTTCTAGTAGATAGCGGGTCTGCTGTCACAGTCATTAGTGCCAGAGATTTCAAGCTAGTCAATATGGAAAGATCGGCTCTGAAGAAAAGTAAGTTGAATCTTTGCACAGCTAGCGGTGACACTTTAGAAATTCAGGGTGAAACCACGCTTTGTTTGAAAGTAGGAGGACAGAGGTTTAGGCATGATGTAGTAGTTGCAGACTTAGGCAGTTCGTCAGGTATTCTAGGCACTGATTTCATGCAGAAATACGGTGGCGTGCTAGACTTAGCGCGAGGTACTTTGATGATACGCAAGCAGGTGGTTCAGTTGAAGAAAGAGAGTTCAGGTACAAGTGCAGAGGTTAAAGTGTGTAAACTCACTAGGGTTCCCCCTAGGTCTGAAATGTTTTTGAAGGCATCTTTCGTTCAGCCGTGTCAGTTACAGAAAGCTGATGGTCTGTTAGAAGGTGTTGAGAGTTTCAGGAGTGAAACAGGGCTAGTAGTGCCAAGGTGCATGGTTCAGGTGTCACAAGAAGAAATCCTTGTTCCTGTTACCAACTTTACTGATAAAGAGATTGTAGTGAAGCCAGATACAGTTGTGGCGTCCATAGAAACTGGTTTTTCAGTGAACTCTTTGTCGACTAGTTCTGAAAAGAAAGAAGAAGTGGTCTATATGGATGACAAACTCCCTAGTCACTTAGTGGATTTGGTCGCTAATGTTTCGTCAGATGTTAGCGAGGAGACAAAAGGCAAATTGAAAGAGACGCTCTTAGAGTTTCAAGATGTTTTCCAGTCTCCAGGTGGACAACTTGGACGGACAAACAAAGTGAAACACACTATTGACACAGGAGGTGGCAAACCCGTCAAGTTGCCCCCTCGTCGTATTCCCGTAGCTCAGAGAGAAATAGTAGAGGAGGAAATAGACAAAATGTTGAAGCAGGATGTCATAGAACCCAGTGACAGCCCCTGGGCTGCTAACGTGGTACTTGTCAAGAAAAAGGATGGTACAACTAGGTTCTGCGTAGACTATAGGAAGTTGAACCAGTTGACACGCAAAGATGCTTATCCTTTACCCCACATTGGTGACTCGCTTGATGCTTTGTCAGGTTCGTGTTGGTTTTCAACTCTTGACTTAGCACAGGGTTTCTTCCAAGTTGAGATGGATGAAAATGATAAACAAAAGACAGCGTTTGCTACGCATAAAGGTCTTTTCCAGTTTAAGGTCATGCCATTTGGGCTATGTAACAGTCCAGCTACTTTTGAGAGACTCATGGAGATGACTTTAAGTGGTGTTCTTTTTGAGAGATGTCTAGTCTACATTGACGATGTCATTTGTCTAGGCAGGACAGAGGAACAGGCACTGGAAAATCTCAAAGTTGTTTTGAAAAAGTTCAGAGATGCCAATTTGAAGCTCAAGCCCTCGAAATGTTCGTTGATGCAGAGCGAATGCGCTTTCCTAGGGCATGTGGTTTCGAAAGAAGGGACAAAGTGTGACCCAAAGAAAGTAGAGGCAGTTGTTAACTGGCCTGTCCCTACTTGTGTTTCAGAAGTCAGAAGCTTCTTAGGGATCACATCATATTACAGAAAATACATTTGTGGTTTCGCTGAGATAGCTAGTCCTTTGACAAACTTGACTAGGAAAAATCAGAAGTTTGTTTGGTGCGAACAGTGTCAGCAAGCTTTTGAGAAACTGAAAGTGGCTTTAGTGTCTTCTCCCGTTCTTGCTTATCCGACAAGAGAGGGCAGGTTCATTCTTGATACAGATGCGTCAGCAAATTCCATTGGTGGCGTATTGTCTCAGATTCAAGATGGAGAGGAAAAAGTGATTGCTTATGCAAGTTGCGCTCTGTCTAAGAGTAGGCAGAGGTACTGTACCACATACAGAGAGCTGTATGCAGTGGTGAGGTTTGTGAAGTACTTTTCTCACTATCTTTGGGGACGTCCGTTTCTGGTTCGGAGCGATCACAGTTCCCTTAGGTGGTTGAAGTCCTTTGATCAGGCTGAAGGCGTGGTAGCTAGATGGATAGCTACGTTGGACACCTACGATTTTCAGATAGAGCACCGGAGAGGCGCCCTACATGGAAATGCGGACGGGTTGTCGAGGATCCCAAGGAGATGTTGTCAGAGAGAGGAGTGTGATCAGTGTGCTAAGAGGCATGTGAGAGTGGTGACACGTCGGCAAGCACGTGGTCATGACTCAGCTGATGGTGGGAAAGCTAGCGGTTCTCAGAGGAACGCTGCTTCACCGAAGGGTGAAGATGTTCCGCGTGCGGACCCAACTATCAGTGAAAGTCAGGGCGACACTACCACCGACAGGTCAAGTGTAGAAGTCAGGGAAGATGAATCGGTTCAGAGTGATTCTGCCTCAGTGTCTAAAGGGGAAACCGTGGATTCTGCTCAGTCTTCTGCGTTTGGTCCTGGCATGCAGGAAAGCAACTGGTTAGCCAGCTGGTCTCGTGAGGACTTAGAGATGTTCCAAAAGAGAGATCCAGTGACTAGCATTCTAATAGCTCTGATAGAGAAAGGAGAGAAGCCTCCTAGGACAGAACTTGCAAGTATAGCGCAGCTGTCAGAACACTAATTGCTCAGTGGGACAATCTGAGAGTAGTGGGCGGTTTACTATACGTTGTGCCTGATACAAATGTTACTCAGGAAAGGGTACTATAGCTAGTAGCCCCAGATGAGAGAACGTGACAAGAGACGAACTAGAAGGGAATCAACTCCCCAAGATCTGTATTTCCCATGTTCATCATAATCCTGAACTTGACTTTGTTTGCAGCGACTCTGGACCCAATACCAGGAGTGTATTGTGGTCAGTGAGACGCGCGTGTCTCACGTGTCCGAAATAATTTCGTGAGATGGCGGCATCTCAAGGGGGAAGTTCGTGCTGGCTCTAGTCGGCTTCCCTAGAGACCCTTTGAAAGTGAGTTGGGCCCCCAGCTCACATTGTCCGCTAATATGCACTTGAGACAGGCCGCTGGCGTACCTGTCTTGGAGTAAGCCAGTGGCTCTAACTGGAAACTCCAAGACGAGAGTGTTGCCCGGTCGGCTCTGACCAGGTAACCTCTCACGTCGTGCGAGCCAACAGAATAGGACTCCGTCTAAACATCAAGAAAGACCAAGCACATTCTTCAAGGACGAACAATGCCATGACTGAGTATCCGTTAAGTTTGTTTCTTTTCAGATGTCTCCTTTGCATGCATATATATTTTCTTGTGTTGAATTATAAATGTTTTTGATTTTCCATTTTGTTGTCGTCGTATTGCTTTGTGCATGCCTAGACGTGTCGATCATATATCATTTTTACAATATGCATATCATATATTATTTTTCTCCTTATAATAATTATGTACTCATCTGACTGTGCTGTTTTGAAGGTTTTGTACCCCAGCAACAAACTGGGTCTGGTTGTTTGTTTTTGTACTGTATTTTGAACTTTTTGGCATAAGATTTTTGAATATTTTTGGTTAGGTTTTGTACTCGATTTTACCTCAGGAATTTGCACTTTGAAATCGTCGGATTTCACTGGTGCTAATGTTGGGTGTGTGTTACGTGAACCAGTTTGCTCACGCGGGTTTAGAGAATTCCATGAGATATGGACCAAATGCTAAAAGGCTGATTTTTGCCTTCGTAAGGTTTTTTTTGTGTCTGTGGCAGACTAAGTAAGTTTCAGTTGGACTTTGCTGTGGTTGCATTGTTGTGCATCAGCTAGCAGGATGATACCAGTACTCGAAGTTTGGTTTTGAAACCTCGTTTTTTTAGTTGTTGCTTTTTGTGTGTGGATTATTTAGTTATGCAGTGGCTATGCATTTTAAGTGGTGCTGAAGCTTGTTGATTGTCACGAGCGCATCACGGTTGCTGAAATGGTTGCTCATGCGTGTTCATGATCAGGGATCATGTTTTGAAATGTGTTTTGAATGTTCATTAATTTGGACTTTGATTTGATTTTGTTTGAATTTTCTTGTGCATGCATCACGATTTTATTTTGTTGAATTTGTTGAACTTCTTTTGAATTTGGATTTCAGTACTGTGCATGCCAGAAGTAATTTTCTTGAACTGACTTGGTGCATTTCATTTAGTTTGTGTGACTTTATTCCTTTTGTTGACTAATGTGTCGTGCACATTAGGTCTTAAGGAGGAGGGAGTGTAGCAGAGGAGCCCTCTGCTAACGCTATCACTAGTTACTACCAGCGAGTCAGAGTTCAGTGGTTTAGTGCACGCTGGGCGCACTGTGAGCGAGAATTCTGCTGACTTAGCTAGTTAGTGTGTAGCAGACTACACGCGCGAAGCTGTGACGTAGTTTCCGGACCCAGAGGCTGGGAGCCTATATAAAGCGGCCGATTCTCAGTCTCGGGGTGAGTGTGAACAATGCTCACCACCCCTCCCCCCCTGTGAGCGATTGCGAACAGTGATTTCTCACACTCCCCTCCCTCTTCCCCCGTAGGCGATTGTGAACAATGATCTCCTACATTTCCCGGCCCTACCCCATGAGGCGATTGTGAACAATGATCTCCTCAACACCCCGACCCTACCCCACGAGGCGATTGTGAACAATGATTTCCTCAACCACCCCGACCCTACCCCACGAGGCGATTGTGAACAATGATCTCCTCAACCACCCCGGCCTTCCCAATAGGACAGTAGCTTTTTAGTTCAGTTCTGATTCACCTAAAATAGGGCTTAGGCTGTGTTAGGACGACGCGTAGGTTTTATTGGTAAGTGCGTATAGGTGTTAGGCCTATGAGCTAGGTTCGCTAGGAATCGTATTCATCGTTGTAGGTGTCAGGCATAGGAGATAGGTTTGCTAGGTATCGTGTCGGAAGGTATAGGTGTTAGGCCTATGTGTATTTAAGGTTATTAGCACTTGCACTGGTTTGACTAATTTTGATTATGTTGTTTGTTTTATTATGAATGCTTTTCTGGTACAAATAAATCTTGGAACCTTACTTCTATCTTACGATGCTCGGCTAGAGTGAGAGCAAGACTGAGACTGTGCGTGCGTATGTGCGAGAAGTTTGTGTGTGTGTACGTCCGTGCATGTATGACGGTGTGACTGATCGTGCGAGCGCACGTTACTAGCAGCTCAGTAGGAACGATAACAACAAGTCCAGTCAAAATAGGGTTTTTCTGGATACTGTGGTCAGTCCATTGCGCAAGCAACTTTGGCTTTTTTTGAACACAACGCGAGGCAAGTAAACACGGATTTTAGTTGTGCGCATGCGAGACTAGAGTAGATTTATCTACTCTCCACTGCAATCTCCAGCCCTTCCCTAGACCACAAAAGGGATGCGGACTTAAACTCTGTAGGCACTTGAGTACTGTATTAGATGGGCAGTTTTTGTCTATCTGATAAACTATTTAAGTCGCCTACGCCCAGTCACTGAGTCCGGTTACAGCTACCAACATTGCTTCAGTTTTGCCATCATTTAACATCAGCTTGTTGGTGGTCATCCATGATTTGACATGGTCAATGCACTGGCTTATACTTTGGACGGCATTCACAGCTCGCTCGACAGTATCACTTTTGTACATCTGCGTATCATCTGCAAATGCATGATGGGAAATGGAGCGACTACAAATCAGGTCGGACAGGGGCTGAACATACAGTAAGAACAATACAGGTCCTAGGACCGAGCCCTGGGGTACACCAAACCGAAGAGGTGATGGCTCAGAACGACAGCCGTCGACAGAAACAATCTGGGATCGTTCAGTCAGGTATGAACTAAACCATGCCAAGACTGTGCCTTCGATGCCAAATACAGATTGAAGACGGCACAGCAAAATTTCATGGTCAATAGTGTCGAACGCACTGGACAGGTCCAGCAAAGCAAGGACTGTGATCTTACGCTCGTCCAAAGCACAAAGCAGGTCATTGAATATCTTCAGCAAAGCTGTTTCAGTGCTATGATGGGGACGATATGCAGACTGGAATACACTGAACAGACTATTAGAGTTGACATGCTTTAAAGTTTGAACAAGGACAATTTTCTCAAGAATCTTTGATAGAAATGTAAGATTGGAAACTGGGCGATAGTGGGGTACAGTTCACGGTTCACACAGTTCAAGGGTTACTGGTCCTGGGTCGAACACTGTCGGCTTACGGAATGTATGAAAGTCCAAATACACCAAATTGGGTCTCTCTGGTTTCTCCGCGACAACCACTGGCGATCTGGAATCTCTGACGACTCCCACGTCCGGGGTCTCCCCAACATTCTCCCTCAGTCCCTCTCTCGTGTTGCGAAGCAGACGACATGACTCGTCGCGAACCGGCTCGTTGGATGTCAGATTGACCTCGTGCTGGACGGTGTCTGTTGTCCCTGGGTCAGGTGTAAACAGATGCTTAAACTCTTGAGTCAGGACGCGCAGTTCTTCTCGTTGAGTGTGGGTCAAATTCTGACCGAACTGAATGTCTTCTACATCCTCCTTGTGGCGGAGTTCATTAAGGTCAAACAGGTTCTCGTCATCTGGTCTTTCGTCATCAGCAAGACGCACCGATGCCGCCAGTTGTGTTTTGTCTTGACGACCTCTCTTAATATACTTCTTCAGCAGATTAGCATGGTAAGTCTTCACCTTGTTGTTGACCTTGACTCTGTAGTCGTTGATGCCAACCACTGTGTCAACAACGTAAGGTCCCTTCCACTGCATCAGGAGTTTGTTGTTGTCGGTAGAAAGAAGAACCAACACCTGGTCACCTGGCTGGAATCGTCGAGGTTTCGCCTTACGATCATAGTAATGCTTCCCCTTGTTCTGCGCCTTTCCTAGTTCTTCTCGAGCCATCCTGAGGGTATCTTCCAGCTTCTCTCTCAGGTCGAAGACGTACTGGTAGCTGATCTTCACCTCAGGCGCGTCGATATTCTTGGTCCACAGCTCCTTCAGGATGTGCATGGGCCCCCTTACAGTCCTACCGTACAGTAATTCAAAAGAGGAAAACCCTGTCATATCCTGAGGAACTTCACGGTATGCGAAGAGTAAGGCATTGATATATCTATGCCACAACCTTGGCTGTTCAGCACACAGTTTCTTCAGCATAGCCTTCAATGTTCCATTAAACTTTTCAACCAGCCCATTACACATGGGTGATAAGGGGTGGTAGTAAGGTGTCGGATGCTCAATAGCCGGTTGACTTCCTCCATGCAGTCGGAGACGAACTGAGTTCCTAGGTCACTCAGGATCTCTTCAGGAATCCCCAAACGGCTGAACATGTCGACAAGCCACTGTTGGAGTGTCGATCTTCTTCAATGGTATGGCCTCAGGATAACGTGTAGCGTAGTCCACCAGGGTCAAAATGTAGCGATGATCATCTTCACTTGGAGGGGATATTGGCCCCACCAGGTCCACAGCTACCCGCTTGAAAGGCATATCGATCAGAGGCATTTTCTCTAGAAGAACCTTGGGCACTTTTCCCTTGGAGATTGTTTTCTGGCATATATCCATGACCTGCAGAATCGGGTGACGTCACCTCCCATATCAGGCCAGTAGAAGACGGCTCGGATCCTATCGAGGGTCTTGTTGATTCCCAAATGTCCTCCCAATATGGAATCATGGGCCAATTTTATCTCCTGCATCCTCAAAGGTTCAGGAACTACTACCTGACGCACAGGTTTATCTCCATTACTGTTGAATATCCGGTACAGGATATTTTTCCTGGTCTTGAAGGTTATCTCCTTCCCCTTTCGCGTCACGGGCTCGGTCTGACCTCGGAACTTGTCGAGCGTGGGGTCGGCTTTCTGTAGCTCCACCAGCCTTTCCCTATTCACCACAGCTGCTTCCGTGTTGAAGCATATCGATCAGAGGCATTTTCTCTAGAAGAACCTTGGGCACTTTTCCCTTGGAGATTGTTTTCTGGCATATATCCATGACCTGCAGAATCGGGTGACGTCACCTCCCATATCAGGCCAGTAGAAGACGGCTCGGATCCTATCGAGGGTCTTGTTGATTCCCAAATGTCCTCCCAATATGGAATCATGGGCCAATTTTATCTCCTGCATCCTCAAAGGTTCAGGAACTACTACCTGACGCACAGGTTTATCTCCATTACTGTTGAATATCCGGTACAGGATATTTTTCCTGGTCTTGAAGGTTATCTCCTTCCCCTTTCGCGTCACGGGCTCGGTCTGACCTCGGAACTTGTCGAGCGTGGGGTCGGCTTTCTGTAGCTCCACCAGCCTTTCCCTATTCACCACAGCTGCTTCCGTGTTGTCCGCCACGTTTAGAGGGATGGTCTGGTGACTCTTCTTTGCTTGACTTTTTGTGGTAACAGTACATGTTTCAGATCTCCACTCTGGATCTGGATCGTCTGCGTTTCTGGCACCATCAATGTTTCCGATGATAAGATCGTAGACTGGGGTCTTCACGCATAGCACCTTCACCTCTCCTCTCAGGTACGGGGTGTCGACGCTGACATTGGCAAGGGGGATAATCCTCACAGTTCCGTCGGCCAAAATGAGGGTGGTCCACTCCTGTAGCTTCTGGTCTTCAGTTACTAGGTCCTCTCTCACGATGATGCAACTACAACCGGTATCTCTCACCACCGTCGGGGGTTCTTTCTCCGGGTACTCCGGTTCTTCCAACCCCCCCCCCCCCCCCCCACTTTGGTACCGGTCTCAGGCCACTTTACAAATTTCAAATACAAGCGATCAAAAATCTCTGTAACTTCAGTAGCTGACTGGCCCTTCGTTTGTCTTGTACTGTGTTTGTCTTAAATGGCGTAAATCCGTGTCTGTTTCGTGAGTGTGTGTGTTGGGTTTCAGGCGCGGCGCTTTGAGTCGATTTCCCCAAAATTGAGAAAAAGCGCCTATATAATAACGGTATTATTATTATTTTTTATTACTCTCACTGGTGTGTTTATGATGAATCCTGACACCACCGGCATGTTCGGCACTTCACTCTCAGGCAGCGCAATGTTTGAGACTGGTAAAAATGTAGCCCCATCTCCTACTGGGACGCGTCCATTCTTTTTGAAAGATTCAATCAGCTCCGGTGTCACTCGCGTTTCTCCAGACTCAAAGTCACTGGATGACGTCCCATCATTGGCTAATACAGCGGCGGCTCTGTGTTGAGACGTGGTACTGCTTCTGCCTGCTATCCCGCGATCTTGGTTGGATCTTCTGATGTCGTCGCCTCGGGGAACATCTTTAGAAGGACACCGTACCGCTTTGTGACCTTTCTTTCCACAGAGAAAACATGTCAGGTTCTCCACCGGCTTGAATTTCGGGGTGTCTCTGACATTGTGGATTTCCTCTGCTGGTGCAGACACACGCTGCGGCTTACTGGGCCCGAACTTCATGTTGTGGGCGTCAAGGTATCTTTGAGCGAAGTTGGCCAGGGCCTTTAGGGACTGGTCTTTTTGCTCCCTGAGGTGGGCGGCCAGGTCTTTAAAACATGCGTTGAGGACTTGTTCTTTGATGATGAGGTCACACAGGTCCTGGTACTCTTTGTTTAAACCAGCCAGCTCTATCCATTTCTCCAGGTAGCTCCTGATTCTTTCAATGAATAGGCCGGGTGTTTCTCCTTCTTCAGGCTTGCAGTTCCGAAATCGTCGCCTGTAACCCTCTTCAATGAAGTCGTACTGTCTCAACAGGGCGGCTTTCAACTGCGTATAATCTTCGGCTTCTTCTCTTGGCAAGCGGGTGTAAAATTCAAGCGCTTTGCCAGTTAGAAGTGCACTCAGCTTGATAGCCCAAGTCTCTTGTCTCCAGTTATTGCTGCTTGCGAAGCGCTCGAATCACTCCAGATTATCTGAATTTTCAACAAAAGGTGAAAGTTTTGACGCACGGGCTGTTTGCTCTCTGCTGGCTAAGGCTGTTGCTTCAGCAGCTCTCTGGCTCTGTGCCTCTATATCCATCTGCTTTAAATGAATTTCATGTTGTCGCTGCCTCCCCGCCTCTTCTCGCTGTTTCTCTGCCTCTTCTCGCTGTTTCTCTGCTTCTTCTGCTTGGATTTCGAGTTTCCTGATTTCACGTTTTGTAGCTCTTTCTTCTCTCTCCAATCTCTTTTTTTTGTTCGAGTCTCTTTTCGCTTTCTCTCTCCAGTCTCTCTTTTTCTTCTCTCTCTCTCTCTCTCGTTTCTTTTCTTCTCTCTCCAGTCTCTCCTTTTCTCTCTCGTTTACAAACTCGAGGAGTTGAGCTCCTTCGAGTCCATATTCCTTTCCAATTTTCAGGAATGTCTCCATTTCCGATGTCGCCATCTCTGCGTTTCACTGCTGGCTGTTTTCTCCTGCTACCCTTCCACTGAGCCAACTGAAGAGGTCCTGTCGGAGGTGCCAATATGTTACGTGGTGGAGTCGTAGTCGTAGTATGATAAACACACCAGACGCACGCACGTAAGGTTCTTTTAAATAAACTTCATTCAGCTGCAACCCGTCACCCGTGGCTTAAGGATGTAGGCTACACTGGAGTAACAGTTCCAACAATATTTTAATTCTGCGATGCGATCTCCACGCAATACATTCCCAAATGCACCAACACTGATACAATGTCTTCTCTTCTGAAAATGTCAACACTGACTGGCGACACAAAGTTCCTCACACAACGTACACCACCGTTACGCTGCGTCTCTCACAATGTACACCCTATACGGGCCACGTACCTACGATAAACTGTGTGTCCCTACTGAACTGACAATGTACACACGTGCTTCTTAGCATTAACTTTTATAGTAAAACGACTTTCCAGAAAAATCTAATGAATTTACACAACGCACCCAATCAGAACGGAACACGTAACTGAAACTCATAAATATTAATATAAAAAAAGGAACTTTCTAGAATAACTACAATTGGGTACAATAGTCTACAAAAATTTGACTGCTCATTTCAGCCCCAAATCCTAGTTTGTAATGACGTCAAACAGGCCGTTCACGACCTTTCATAACACGAAAAGAACGGCCGCTAATTTCACGCTGACAGAAAACAACTAGCTTTACTACCGCTATTCTCCATGCGACTTTGCTAGAAGCTTCCGGACTAAACTTAGCGTATCATAACAAAACCAATTCTGCTATCTGCGCGAAAAGAGAATCTCACTGAAAAGGTACGTGATTCACAACCATGATAGCTCAAATAAAAATCGGATCGTTTCCTACGATTAACACATGCATGCTCTCACAGAACAACACACCCACAATCGTAACACTGAATCTAAATGAACATACACTAAATACTCTATATCAGACCAAAACGGTAAATGACAAACAAAGACTAAAAGCATGAAAGAATGAAACGCGCTTGGAAAGCGGCTCAGTTACAACTGCTTAGCTGTGTTGAAATTGTTCTTTCTTAGCGTGTTTGTGTGTGTCAGTGTGTGTGTGTGTGTGTGTGTGTGTGTGTGTGTGTGTGTGTGTGTGTGTGTGTGTGTGTGTGTGTGTGTGTGTATGTTTCCTTTACTAGATGACATACTATTGTGTTCTAATTGTTCTTTCAGAGCTACGCGTTTCTTTCAGTCTTTCTTTAGTGTCAGGGTTGGTTTTTTTCTACTAGTTTTCAGATTTGAAACTTTTTTTTGGTTTGTTTTTGGGGTTTTTTGTTTGTTTGTTACAAGATCTCAGGACACAATGCCCCATCAAACACGCTTAAGGAAAGATGATCCACGTCTAACACCGTCACTTGTCGGCTCGGCCCATCTCCCGTCCGCAGTGCGGCGCAGGCGAATCATTCGTATATGCCCGGCAGACAGTCACGTGTTCCACTTATAATTGATTAATTCCGGCATCCGCCTAGGTCAAACTGAATATTTAATGCTAGGCCTAAATAGGACTAAATGTCGCGTGGCACGATTCCTGCGGTCACTGAGGTCAGTTCGGCCGCCCGAGTCGCGTTGGACGTTGATCACTCCATGCGGCTTCGGCGCAACTGCCGGAGTAGCGGGCCTCAACTGACTGACCCAGAATCTCCGTGACTGACCCAGAAACAGCATCGCAAGCTTATTCTAGGTCATCCTTCACTAAATCATGACGGCAGCTGTGCAGGGCTATCATAGTAGCTAGCCTGGGAAAACTATAAGGGGAATGGTTTGTCGTAAAACAAATACCGCGGACTGCGGACACCACCAGCAACACTGAACTATAACAAACAAATCAGTTTGGACATAAGTCTATTACTATAAATACCAAAGCCTATCGAAAAAGTCGGCGCCTACTAGTCAGTGTCGCAGAGAACGGCACGGTTTGACTGAACAGGTATAGTTTCCAAGTGCCTGATTTTAAGACATGGTGTCGAGAGCATACCGGCGGTAGGCCTATTGACAAAAGAAGCGCACGAGCCAGATACACAGGAATCTTTACTATTTTTACTCCCCCCCCCCCCCTCCCCCTTCTGCGGCCTGCCGGATGTAACTGACGAAGCAAACAAAAATCCTGTTCAAGGTCGGTCTCATAATTATCAGACAGAAGAATCGTTACCGCCCATGACTAATTTAACACGTCGTTTCTCTTCGTCTCGATCTTTTCCAGAAAAAAATCAAGCAGAATTGAACGACCGCATTTGTCGCCATGCTGCATTCTGTCTTATTACATCATCTTGCCTATGACAATGACGTAATGTAGTTTGGAATTTTTAGGCAACTTCCCCATGATGCCGGCCCGACCTGATTTTTCTTACTTGATGCTATCTGTGTACTTTTTTTTTAATTTTTTAATTTTTTTTTTACATAGTCACTACGGAACCTTCAAGCTAGGGCGATCGACTAGTTACAATATGTTACTACATGGACGGCCGACGTCAGTGTTGCCGGCATACTTATCATTGGTAATAGACTTATGGTTTGGAAAACGCGGACTGAGTAGTTCGGACTGCCACAGATTGTGTTTCTGAAATCTTGGTTACACGCCAGAACCCCAGTCGTCTCACTAGGAACATCAAAAAACAGTCTATAATATACTAATATACTGTCTTTGGGAACCTAGACTGATTCAAAGTGGTTTCAGCAAGAGGCATAAATCTTCACCCCACACCCCCACCCCCTATTTTCAGCGGAGGTATGGTATAAGTAACTCTAAGAAAATGAAATAACGGAAGTGTGTGTGTGTGGCCGGGGTGGGGGGGGGGGGGGGAGGGTGACGGCCTGTGGTCTAGCATTATTCTCAAGCTATAGCATTTTCTTGAATAAAATAACAATGAAGAAAACAACTAATAGTACTCCTAGAATCTGGTGCCAGACTGCCTCTTACCCCAACATAACGACAGAAACTGTCAACGCCTCGGCCGCTTTAACAGCTCGCCGCTGCCGCTTTATCGCTCCCTGGTCGTGCCGGCGTGTTTATGTGTACTGTAAACAAATTCCCAACCCTTTCCCGAGGTCTCTGTACAGTCTATTTTTACTCTGAGGCCTTCCTTTGTAAAAATTCTCAGCTTTTCAAGTCGGTAAAGCGATCGCTGATTCCATTGCTAACGACGCGGTCCGACATCTTGGTTTTACTCTCTTCGGTTGTTTTTCTTTTTTTATGTGATACTGTGGAAATTGATAATCTATTGCCATATTGCCAGGAAACTTGTAGCAATGTTTCGAAGTGTTTAAAATCAAATGTTTTATTTAGAATGCTTTAAATGGTCAGCTATTGATAAATTACTTTTGTTTGAGTGTATTGTGTTGACCTCACGTGCTACGAGCGTTAGATTTGATGCTGCACAATCAAAGTATGCGTTTGTTTGGCCATTCATTTGAAACCTAAAGCCAGGCACTAGGCTTCTAACGTACACAAAAGCGCCCGCATTCGTTTGCGAAAATTCGCCGGCCGCCTCGGGGTTACACGTTAGACAAACCCTACTCTGATGCGGGAACTGAGGAGCACTATAGTATAAATCACGAGAGAGGTTTACCACCGAAGGTTTTCAAAACTTGCACAGACTCATTACAATCTATGTATTTTCACCAAGCTGGTATTGCAGGCCAGTATGCTTGCTGAAACTGAAACCGTGCAGGAGACAGGCCAATATACCGCTTCTAGTCCTAGCATATATGTACATTTGCCCCTGCATTTACAAAGGCTACTGAGAACCTGCTGCCGCAAACGAACTGCGCAGTTCTTCTCAGAGCGGACAAAGTCAGGTTTTAGCATAAGACTGAACACATGCTCAAACTTATAACGCCCGGGGAAAGAGCTGATACGCGCAAGCATGGATGCCGTGTTCACAGGTCACAGTGTGACTAGAATGAAGAGTGGTCCGCATGTGTTGTACACGTTTCTAGGTTGCCCATATTATTATCCCTGCTACCTCACCTATGGGATAAATCAATAAAGCAGCTAATTTAATTTATTGTTCGAAAGACTTTATGTACAGGAAATTCACCTATGGTGCAACTTGCAGCCACTCAATCACACTCGTAGATCATGATCATAATATTTTATTTTCCTAGTAATATTTTCCTAGTAAGGCCATACAGCCAGAGACCATGAGGGAATTTTTTACTTCTGTGGTCTTACTTAATGACATTATGGTTTGTGAGATCTTGCGGTATATTTCTAATAAAGAAAACCGACTCAAAACGCAGAAACTAAAAATTTTTCTTATTAGGACAAATTTCACCACTATATGTTATGACTTGGATATGAAAAGACATCTTACTCCTACAGTTTCCGTCCGATTTGCCTGTTTTGATGATCGTTTAAATCAGTCAGTCACGTGAAAGATGCTCACCAATTTTCAAGTCCATCACATGAAAAATAAAAAAAATTTCAGTGTACAAAATTTAAAAAAATCCAAAAATCACTAAAAAAATTATAATAAATTAACCAAGTGTTTCTCACTTACGCTTGTTTCAAACCATGGTTTGTGAGGAGATTTCGTATATATCTGAATAAGAAAATCGACGGAAAACGCTGAAACTCAAAAATTTCCTTCATAGCATCCAAATTTTCACTATATATTATGACTTGCAGAGGGAAATGCATTTAAGTTGTACAGTTTCCATGCGATCTGGCTGTTTTCAACATCATTTTAAACAGCTGATGAAACTGCATCCGATGGACATACTTAAAACATTGTTAACCCTATATTTGATAGAAACCCTAAGGGTTTAAGTGTATATGGAAATATGACTGATATGACCAAATGTCACTAAAAAAATTAAAATAAAAATAACTAATCTTAAAAAAGATGCGCTATTGAGACATTATGGTTGTGAGATCTTGCGGTATATTTCTAATAAAGAAAACCGACTCAAAACGCAGAAACTGAAATTTTTTCTTATTAGGACAAATTTCACCACTATATGTTATGACTTGGATATGAAAAGACATCTTACTCCTACAGTTTCCGTCCGATTTGCCTGTTTTGATGATCGTTTAAATCAGTCAGTCACGTGAAAGATGCTCACCAATTTTCAAGTCCATCACATGAAAAATAAAAAAAATTTCAGTGTACAAAATTAAAAAAAATCCAAAAATCACTAAAAAAATTATAATAAATTAACCAAGTGTTTCTCACTTACGCTTGTTTCAAACCATGGTTTGTGAGGAGATTTCGTATATATCTGAATAAGAAAATCGACGGAAAACGCTGAAACTCAAAAATTTCCTTCATAGCATCCAAATTTTCACTATATATTATGACTTGCAGAGGGAAATGCATTTAAGTTGTACAGTTTCCATGCGATCTGGCTGTTTTCAACATCATTTTAAACAGCTGATGAAACTGCATCCGATGGACATACTTAAAACATTGTTAACCCTATATTTGATAGAAACCCTAAGGGTTTAAGTGTATATGGAAATATGACTGATATGACCAAATGTCACTAAAAAAATTAAAATAAAAAAAACTAATCTTAAAAAAGATGCGCTATTGAGACATTATGGTTGTGAGATCTTGCGGTATATTTCTAATAAAGAAAACCGACTCAAAACGCAGAAACTAAAAAATTTTCTTATTAGGACAAATTTCACCACTATATGTTATGACTTGGATATGAAAAGACATCTTACTCCTACAGTTTCCGTCCGATTTGCCTGTTTTGATGATCGTTTAAGTCAGTCAGTCACGTGAAAGATGCTCACCAATTTTCAAGTCCATCACATGAAAAATACAAAAATTTCAGTGTGCAAAATGTGAAAATTGTTCTAAGTCCAAAAATCACTAAAAAAATTATAATAAATTAACCAAGTGTTTCTCACTTACGCTTGTTTCAAACCATGGTTTGTGAGGAGATTTTGTATATATCTGAATAAGAAAATCGACGGAAAACGCTGAAACTCAAAAATTTCCTTCATAGCATCCAAATTTTCACTATATATTATGACTTGCAGAGGGAAATGCATTTAAGTTGTACAGTTTCCATGCGATCTGGCTGTTTTCAACATCATTTTAAACAGCTGATGAAACTGCATTCGATGGACATATTTAAAACATTGTTAACCCTATATTTGATAGAAACCCTAAGGGCCAAAGTTTGGTTAGGGTTACCGTTATGTTTTAGTGCTAGATTAGGGTTAGGGTTATAACCCTAATGGTATGTAAGGCACATTTTGGGTCATTTTTTTTTTTATGGTGCCATTTGATAGGCCATGTGGTACTGAGTCCAGAAATGCAAATACAACTTTTGTATTCCAATTTAAACATGTGTTATCGCCCTTGAAAAAAATCGCGGGAAAAGCACATTATCGGCTCTCGTGTCCGTATTTTATGTTCAATCTCTCCCATTTTCATACCCGTACTGCAGCTGTACTATTTTTATCGATATGTTTATAAAGCAGGTGTAAATACTTTATAGATTTTTTTTAAATATTTTTTTTTCCCAAAAAAAGTGCAGGTCACCTTTTTAATTCAATAATTTTCCTCCCATTCACAACACCTAGACTTAGCTTGCATCAAAACGTTCAGGTCATGCAACTGCATCCGATGAACATACATAAAACATTGTAAACACTAGATTTAACAGAAACCCTAATGACCAAGTTTACCGCGTCAGTATCAGCAAGACCAACTCTAAAAGCTATCTACGTCAGTATTTTTCTCACACAGTTTTCACCCAAACCCTGAACACATTTATGACACTATGCTCATAAAGTACTTTGAAAGACCCTGCAAGTTGTGTTGCTCAGTTTTTATTTGAAAAAAGTTGCACGTCTAGTGCCAAACCCTGTCAGTCCAGTTTATTATGTTCAGTGTACTCCAGCTTCATGGCATTTCGGCAGTACCATTCTCTGGGGTTCAGTTTTTTTTTTTTTGTTTTTTTGTTTTTTTTTGTTGCTAAAGCCAGAATCAACCTGAACTGTGACACACCCACAGACACAATATCATTGCACAACCACTATCATTCAGCCACATTACTCTTAGACTAGTGGCATTTATGTGACTCCCTTCACACTACAACACACAATTACTTTACGGGATAACTGAACCACCTACAATGACGGCACAGTTTTAGGACCATATCAGTATCCCTTCCCAACCTTATATTGTTCCTGTAGAATCATGCAAAAACACTCTCAAGTCCCAAGGAAAAACGTTTGCATTTATATCATATGTTTACAGATATCAACAGAAATAGTACAGCCGCAGCATGGGTATGAAAATGGGAGCGATTGAACATGAAATACGGACAATGCACCTCAGAAAAGCCTGGTTAATTTTTTTATAAGCACTGATGTGGCACCGAGAAAAACAAACAAACAAACAAACCCAACAACAAACAAGCACTGACACAAACAAACAATTCATCTATTTATTTACACAGGTCAGTCATTAATTTGTTCACACGAGTCATATATAAAAATCTGATTTTGGAGACACATGCAATCCGTGTGTAACTGAAGTATGATATAAATAAATAAAATTTAAAAGGAAACAATGATACAATTTACGTTCAGTTGTATTATAAAATCATCAAAATATTTTGTGTGTGTGTGTGAAAATAAATATAAGGTAACATAATTTATGATATATAATCGATTCCATTGCTAAAATGTTTTAAGAATTATAAGAGGGATTCAGTTGTGGTTTATCTATCTGCACCATTATGCCTGAAAGTGGCAAGAAAGACTTCCTTATCTTTGCAGGGTTGCACTGATGACAGATTGAATGGTGTTCAAGTGGGAGAGTTCCTCTTTCAGGTCATATTACATATTCAAATCTGGGCAGTTGAGACAGTGCAAGGACCGGTGTTTTTAAAAATAATTTTTGCCTTGTTTAAAAATTTGTAGTAGGGTTGAATGTTGGAATTTGCTGGAAATTTCTGGTTAGCTGAGAGGAGACATGTTTGATGCTTTGATTCATACCATCCTGAGCTTATCCAGTGGACAATTGTGGGTCTATGTTGAGTTGCCGCTGACTTAGTGATTTGAGGGGCACGCTGATTTCAGCTGTGCTTGGGTGTGGGGTTGGTAAGGAATCAGGTTCATAACCAAGAAATGAGACTGTCAATGTGCTGGTTTTTGTTGTTGTTGTTATTTTGTGCATGGCAAATGTGCAGCTGGTGGGCGGTAGTGTTTTTAGGGGATCCTTGAAATAGAAATAGTCTCACCGTTGCTAATACCCTCCATCCACACAAGAAGTCAAGAACAGTGACATGGCAATCGCCAGGAGGCCTGGTCCATAACCAGATTGACTTCATCTTGCTGCCTCGACGATTCAAATCCAGCATTAACAAAGCACAAACGAGGTCCTTTCCTGGCGCTGATATTGGCAGCGACCACAACCTCGTCCTTACTAGCCTCAAGTTGAAGCTGGCATTGAAACGAGATAGCAAGAGCCCTCGCATCAGATTCGACCTCCAGAAGCTAAAAGACCCGGAAGTAGAAGAGCTCTTCCAAGCCCAGGTGGGAGGCAGATTTGCAGCCTTGGCTACTTTGGACTGTGACGTAGACACCCTTGCTGGAAATATAAAAGAGGTGTTACTTTCTACAGCAGAAGAAGTGCTGGGGAAGCAGAGGAAGCGCAAACAGCCCTGGGTCACCGATGACATCCTCGATCTCTGTGATGAGAGGAGAGCCTGGAAGAAAAAGAGAGGCCAAGACCTCACATCAGCAAACAAGTACAGACTTGTCAACAAGAAGATCAGGAAGAGGATGAAAGAAGCCAAAGAAGATTGGATTGAAGACCAGTGTTGTAGCGTGGAAGAGGGCATGGCAAACGGCAACAGCAAGAAGGCTTATGAAACGCTAAGGACCCTCACCAAGACTCAACAGCGAACAGCCACAGTCATCGAAGACAGCAGCGGCCAACTCCTTACGGAAAACACTGCTGTACTAAACAGATGGACTGAGTACTGCCGAGACTTGTATAACTACAAGGCTGAGCCAGACACCAGCATCCTCCAAAACAACCAGGCTGGGGCCAGGAAGGCTGAAGACCTGCCAGTGTTAGCTGAAGAGGTGGAAGCAGCCGTACGCGGCCTGAAGGGAGGAAAGTCTCCAGGTGTAGACAACGTACCTGCTGAACTGTTGAAACATGGAGGAGAAGTAACAACGAAGGTCCTCACTACACTCTGTCAAAAGATCTGGGAGCAAAAGAAATGGCCAGTAGAATGGACACAGTCTCTAGTGATCCCGCTCCCCAAGAAAGGAAACCTGAAACAGTGCCAGAACTACAGAACTATCAGTCTGATAAGTCACCCTAGCAAAGTAATGCTTAGAATCATTCTCAACCGCCTCAAAACTTTCGCCGAGGAACTGCTGGCAGAAGAACAGGCTGGCTTCAGAGTTGGAAGAAGCACTGTAGAGCAGATTTTCAACTGCCGCGTCCTGATCGAGAAACATCTGCAGCATCAGCGCGAACTCTACCACAACTTCATTGATTTCAGGAAAGCATTTGATCGCGTCTGGCACGACGGACTCTGGCAAGTCATGAGATCGTTCAACATAGAGGAGGGACTGATCCAAATGATAGAAGCGCTTTACAAGAAAGCCTGCAGCGCGGTTCTACTTAACAATCAGTCAGGCGAGTTCTTCAGGACGACGATCGGTGTCCGTCAAGGATGCCTGCTCTCTCCTGTCCTTTTCAACATATTCCTGGAGAAGATCATGCAGGAAACCCTCCACGACCACCATACTTCAATCTCTATTGGTGGCAGATCCCTGTGCAATCTTCGATTCGCAGACGACATTGACCTCATGGCAGGCAGCAATAGTGAGCTCCAAAACCTGACAGACAAACTTTCAAGTAGCGCAGGGTCTTATGGCATGGAGATCAGTACGGATAAAAGCAAAGTGATGATCAACACCACAAGCGACAGCAGCAGCAACATTCACATGAACGGCCAGAAGCTAGAAGAGGTCAATAGCTTCAAGTACTTGGGAGCCACCCTGTCCAAAGACGGTAGTTGCATAGCAGAGATCCGTATCAGGATAGGTACAGCAACATCCGCAATGGCCAGGCTGGACAGGATATGGCGAAGTAACTCCATCAGCTTCACCATCAAGTACAGGCTTTACAAGTCCCTCGTAGTGTCTATTCTACTCTACGGCTGTGACACTTGGACACTGCTTGCAGACTCAGAAAAGAAAATCCAGGCCTTTGAGAACAAGTGCCTGAGGAAGTTGCTCCGCATCTCGTACCGCGAGCACAAGACCAACGAATATGTACGGAGCATCGTCACTTCCCTGGTGGGCCCACATGAACCCCTTCTGGCAACCGTGAAACGGCGCAAGCTTCCTTGGTTTGGCCACGTGACCCGACACAACACCTTGTCCAAGACTATCCTCCAAGGCACTCTCAAAGGAAGTCGTCGGCGAGGTCGTCAGAGAAAGAGTTGGGTCGCAAACATAAAAGAATTGACCGAACTCGAGATGCCAGACTTGCTTGCCACCGCCCAAAATAGAACTCAGTGGAGAGCACTGTCTGTTGCTGCTGCCTTTCAGTCCCCCCAACGCCCAGTTCGGGCAAGGGACTGATGATGATGATGATGATGATGAAATAGTAAGGGATGCCTGGGACTGACTAAAGCTAAGAGACTGGACAGTACGGAAACGGCACTGTATTCCGTGGCCAAAAGGGCTGAACATAAAAATGTAGAATGCACTGAATGTGTGTGTGTGTGTGTGTGTGTGTGTGTGTGTGTGTGTGTGTGTGTGTGTGTGTGTGTGTGTGTGTGTGTGCGTGCATGCGTGAAAATTACGGCTTGGTTACACACACACACACACACACACACACACACACACACACACACACAAACACACACACACACACACACACACACACACACACACACACACACACACACACACACACACACACTCAGTCCAATGGAACAAAGAGGGGATAGACTGTGCCACAATTAAAATCACCTATCCTTCTATTCCATGCTTCGGGCTTTTAGTCCCTTTCACTCTGTTAGTATAAACATCCGATGCGGATCGGTTTCCAGCAATGAGGGCCACATGTGGGGCCGTGTGGCTATCACTACTGGACACTGACCGCGTCCACATTCATAGGAACATCTGGGGTGGATTACGTTTGGCATACAGGACAGGATCTCACGAGCCCCTGTGACTGGTAGGGGCTAATGTGAATCTATTTCTTCTCAGGCAAAGGGAGGGGGGGGGGGGGGGCAGGATGGGAAACTGTACAGAACTGCAGCGTGTGTGTTGGTGGGTTATATGAGTCTTCGCGGACTCCAAAATCTTCAGTGATTAAATTCTCCCTGCACATTCCATTTAGTTCTGTTCCCTAGTTAGAGTGTACCAGAGACGACTTTGCTAATTTCCACGTCAGTGCCCTCCGAAACTAAGCTGCATCAGCCCAAAATACACTCAAAACAAAAACTATTTCATTAATTGCTGTCCATTTTTAAATGAAATTTTATCACTTTTTGTTTATTTTGCAAAATCACATTTTGAATGAAATAGGCGATAGATACAAACCCCACAAGAAACGTTATAAAAAGAAAAGCATTTGACGAGAGTTAAAAACAAAGATGGCCGACTGCGTCGTTAGCAATGGAGCCAGTAGTCGGCATTACCGACGTGAAAAGGCTGAGTTTTAAATTTTGGGAGACGAATGTCTCAGAGTCAGTAGTTACCAGACTTTGCAGCCGTGAACTAAAGATCTGGGTCAGTGCCTGCTCTGGTTGTGTTTCAGTACAGGTCAGTGTTGACCTACGGCCGCCCAACCCCCAACCCACCCCTCTCCGGCCCGGCATTCAGTGAAACCAGATGGGAGGCGGCGCGTGCCGCCCCTATTAAGAAATTTCTGTCAACAAAAGGGCTACTGGGACGCTTGTGATGATATGAGAATGGTTAACAAAAAGCAGAAAAAGGATTCGTTTTGTGGTTCACAGTTATAGTACTTATACTAGTAAAAAGGACTAGAAAGTAACCTATCAGTTGAGTCAGTTCAGCAATAAATTGTAACATATACTAAGACTCAACATTTACGTGAAACAAGAGATACTTCGAATTACGAACCCTTTCTTGCCTGGACCCGACTGAGCAGGTCCCTTTAACCCAAATCATACTGAGGCTAAAAGCTTCAAATTTCAGCTTGGCGCCTGGTACTACCCTTGAAATATGTCAAACTTATTTCAAACACTGGTGTATTCCGAATAAGGGTTAAGCCCGCCGTATACCGCATAATACTAATACTCATGATTATAGCGTAGTTCCTTCAGTGTCTGCATTAGTCCAGCAGCTTTTCGCAATTTCTGCAGAGGTAAGTAGTTCGTCAAAAGAGTAACAATGGTTTGCAGGTACGAAACGAAAGTACTAATGCCATATAGTTTATGCATGGCAACAATATTTGTCCTTAGGATGGAGACATTTTTGTAGAAGTGTTTTTCGAAAGCTATTTTTCGATGTGAGGGAACCAGTCCTCGTACACGGCCCAGATAAGGTGCAAGACATTTTTTGTGCATAACATTGAAAATTTCGAGCATACAAGTTACACGTTTATTCCAGTGAGTAAATTAAAATCATCAGCAAGTAAACATGCATACATATTTACGATAAAATAATTTTAAAAGTAATATTTTTAATGCCGTAAGCATACTCGCGTCGCTAGTTTCAAAATGGCGGTCAGCGAGATGCCTTCGAAAGAAGTCAATCAGATGCGCACGGTTAATCAGCTTTACTTTGCTCCTGAAGTGAAACAGAAATTATTTTGGATTTGAACTTTGAAGTACATCTTATCAACGTCAAATACGTTATTTTTCCTGGTCTTGAAAACAGCCTTTCCCATAGAACTCGGGTCTCATTTGTGGGAGGAAAGCATATCGAAAGTAAACTACCTTAGTCGTGCATGTTGTGCATTGTGTCTGCCGACCACCATCTTCAACATTCTGCAGACTTTATGTCCGGATACAACATGCATGTTGTTCGTCCGTTTTCCAGCCTAACGGCTCTAAGTGTAGGTCTGCTCTTTTGTTATTAGTGGAGATGGGATTTGTAACTGGTCAAGCAACTCTTATCCGACTGGTCTTAAGCACAAGCCAGGCAGAGTGAAATCCATCTCCGAACCGTTTCCATCTAAATCACCTTGTTCAGCTAAACACCTAAATATAAAAATTGTAGTTTTTGCAACCCATTCAACCAATCCACACTCAAGTACTCACAAAACCTCACTATGATCAAGAGATAGATAAGTGGACAGGTGATGGACACCCCTCCCCCAATCTATAGATTTATTTGATCCTCTCCGTATTTAGACAAACCCACTCGACCAATTACCACCAATACCTTTATTACCTAGCCATTTTAGTTCCACTCCAGAAATCATTCAAGCTACGTTTTTTGATCAGCTACCAACCCGCGATTATTAAGCCAGATCCCCCACCTAACCTAAATTATTAATGCTGTCATTGACTTCTTTAAGCAAAATTATTATATTATATTATAAAATGAATCAAGACGAATTACTTCTTTTAAGTGATATTTGTGCTGTAGAAAACAAAGACTTAGACTTTAAAAAACAGCGTCTTTTGTCTGTGATTGTATCGGGCAAATCAAAGACTTATCTGGGTAGACAATACATGATAGAGGATATTGAATCTCTAAGCTCTGACGAGCTAATCAAGCTTCATTCAAAATATGAAAATCACATTGCCTCACTAATGACTCGTGATTTAAGTCGATCTCTTGTCTGCCTATATACAAAAGCTGTAAGTCACTTCCTACCTGTTGATAGTGAAAACCTTTCACACGACCTTGAAAGTAATCCTATTGTTTCAAGTTCAATTGGCAAATTAGCATGTGTCATGTTTTACAAGTTTGGGAATTACCTTGCACCTGCTGTAACCTTACTTGTTACTAGTAGTCATATTGATTTTTCTAAAATAAATTTTACTGCAGAAGAAAATGGACGAAACCCAGACGACTCCACAACCGAACCACAGTCCAGTCTTGACGCAGGTTCAAACTGTGACTAAGGCTAAAAGTCCAGGCAGGGTTGAGGCTGGTAAAAGATTAGCCGAATATAACAGACAAAAAAAATTACAGCTTCAAGCTCAAACAGAAAAGGCTCATGTGACTGACCAGGCGTCAGCACCTTCAGGACCGTCAGGACCAGTGTCACTACCGTCACACCCTCATCAAAGTGAGAGACAAACAACTAAGTCTGACCCTGACCCCAGCCCTCAATCAACAAAATATATAGTTGCCGGATTTGTTGTCGGATTTGGTTACGTAGGTTATCAATTATATAAAAAATACAAACCACAGACTCGTACAGTGACCAAAAAATCAGACACTCCAAAAACAAAACCAGAAGTCGCCACATTACCAGTAACACCCAAAGCCGTTGACCCATTTTATATGCAGTAAATAAATTTATTATTTTAATTTTTATGGTATAAGAAAATGAGCGACACAAAGAACTTAATGAACCTTGTCTATCACTCTGCAGTAATAAGTGGACTAGCAGTAGCATATTCTATGCTGGGAAAAAGTCTACTCAAAATGAAATCAGCAGACCTTAGTAAATTAGACTTCGAAGACAGTGCTAAACTAGTAGTTGTTATAACAGCATCGATTGCAACAAAAGATTTTCTAGTCAAGCAAGGAATTATTCCAGAAAATATTTCTATGTAAATAAAAATATGGCAACTATAGCTGTCATGATTGGTGGTGCAGTTATTAACGCATTAGCTTTTAGTGGATCAAACTATTTCTTTTCAAAAGTTAGTAAAGAAGAATCAGCAGAAGAAATGAAGCGACACAATGAGGCATCTGAAAAACTAGCTCAAGCTCAACAAGATTATGAAAAGCAAAGAATTGAGAAACTTGATTTTATTAATGAAAAACTAAAACTTGAGGGTCATGCACGGCATACATTTTCAAATGTTGATGACGCGATCAAAGAATACTATCTTGTAACTGGTGAAGACATATCTATTCCTCAACCAAAACTTAGCGACTATTACCAACCAAGCTCAGAACAAAAAAATGGAGAAATAATATTTGTTTTAGTAGGAATGACATTAGTATATTTTACAGGAGTTTATATTGCTACAAAAAATGGCAGACGCTAAACTATCAAAAATATATTACTCTCCAATTGGCTACTGGAAAGGGAATACTGCAATAAAAAAATTACATGCTGCTGTGGGTGGAGATGTTAACCAAATAAAACAGTGGCTTAAAAAACAGGCAATTTGGCAAATATATCTTCCTGCTCCAAGAAAAATAACAAGGCCTCATTTTGAAAACACATCACCTAATGACACACACCAAATGGACCTCCTGTTTCTTCCGCATGACACAATAAGAAAGAAACGATACAAGTATGCATTAACTGTTGTTGACATAGCTTCAAGGTATAAGGATGCAGAACCCATAACTGACAAAAAAGCTGTAACAGTGGCCACTGCATTATCAAAAATATATAGTCGAGGTCCTTTAAAATACCCTAGGCTTGTGCAGGTTGATGATGGGAGTGAATTTAAAGGCGCTGTTAATCAATTATTTGCAAAGCATGGAGTGCTAGTGCGGCGAGGCATACCGGGCTTGCATAGATCACAGGCAATTGTTGAAAACTTTAACAAGCAATTATCGGAGAGACTTTTTAGCTATCAGTATTCTAAGGAACTCATGCATGACACACGTAACACTGAGTGGGTTAAAAGATTACCTTCTGTGATAAAAGCAATGAATAATGAGGGTCACCCTAAACCTGTTGATGCTATTAAATTGAAAACAATACCGTCAGAAATAAAAACAACAACAACACCTCCAGACACTAGCTTGTTTACAAAACAGGTAAGATATTTGTATCAACCAGGTGAAGCTGAGAATGACGTTAGACGTAGGGCAACTGATCCAATTTGGTCTACATCTGTTCATAATATAAAAAAAATAGTTCCTTCAGCTAATGCAACAATATATTATCTGTATGAGCCTGCACCCCAGAGGGCATTTGTTAGAGAAGAATTACAGATTATTCCCACAGACACTGTTACTCATTTTTAACAATTTCAATTCATCAATTAGTTCATCAAACAGTTCATCAGCTATTTTTTCAGATAATTTGAGCCTGTAATGACCTGGTGCATAAGCTTTTTCCTTACTATGAAACACTCTTTTTGTATCACCTACTGCTAGAGACTTTTTATATGTTTGAATCATTTCAATATTATGTTTGTTTGATCTTAGTGTCTTGTTTGGATAATCAGGCATTAATGCACCATCTAACACTTGCTTGTAATGTTCATGTCGAATGTCTTTATTTTTTATTGCTGTTTTCTTGATACCTTTGGCTTTCGACTGACTTCCCTTCTGGTGCAGTATAGAATACATTTTGGATCTCAGTCCAACGTACTCAACTATTGGTACACCATTCAGTTCATCCTTAAACTTACCAGGCACTTTTTTATTCTGTGTGCTAAACAGTGGATGGTCTTTTGGGTAGTCAGACGTGTCATACATGTGTAACTCTGTTTTCATGTCTTCATAAAAGTCTTCAGTAGGCACATCAATGATCATAGAGTCAGTGTCAGTGTATAACAATCGACACTCAGGATACTTTGGTTTGAAGTAATCATAATAAAATTCAAGCATCAACAGTTTTGACAATTCAAGAATTGCCATACCAATGAATACTGGTTTATCCAGTTTAACAATCTTTTTTTTGAGTGACACAGCATACAATGATGAATGAAATTCTTTATACCCTGTGTACTGAGGCTTACTTGTAAGTTTAATTGCGCCCGATTCAGTTGTGACTAGTCTCACATCTTTGCGGTGATGAGGATTTTCCATTGTCTTGCCAAAACAGGCATTGTTCATAAGCTTAAAGAAGTCTTTGTCAAATGCAGTGTTACCGTCTCTGGCACGAAGGGTTGTGTTCTTCATTATGTAATCTTTCATGAAAGCACTCTGATCAAATTGAATTCCTCTGTGAACTTTCTTTAATACTAACCCATGTCTGATGTAAAACTGCAGCAAGCGGTAGTGACGTAATTGAATTTGTCATTTAAATTTGGTACAAGTTTGGTGTCTTCTTTTTTCCCAGTCAAACTCAGTTTCTCAACTGCTAATGGATAATCATTATGGTAATCATGTAAATGGCGTGGATACTCTAAGTCTACTTCAAAGATCCAACCCTTTTCATCATTTTGACCTCGATCCATAATATATTTTGTTAATTTTTTTATGCCATACTGTGACAAATCATACAAACAAAAGTTTTTTAATGGCAACAATTCACACATTGCAAATCCATACAAATTATTAGCATCCAAGTACGTAATAAATGACCTTGACATTGAGGGGTCAAAGTCGTCAAGATATTTGTTGTTGGCCTTGCCATAATTATTTGCTGCAATACTAATGCCACCCCTCAATCCACGTTCCACCATTTCACCCATCGTACGATCAGACAACAGGTCTATAAATATCTTACTGGATTTCAAAAATGCATCCCATGTCATGCCAGGACTAGTTATGTAGCAAGCAGGGTCAAGACTGTAGTGCAACAAACCCTTTTCACGATAACTTTCAAATACATCTGCTAGCAAGCAAACATCAGCTTTCAAGTACTGATCGTGGTAATCACCAATTGTCTGACATCCTAATTTATCCCATGCATCAAGTGCATGTTGGTATTCAGAGTCAGAAATACCTTTACCAATTAGTGTAGAATAAAAATTTTCTTTTGGTGGAAGACTCCTTTCTTCAAAAACTACCCAGTGATCGATGTACTCATACGGATAGACACCTTTCTTAATCAAGTCTGGTTCAAAATATTTACTTGTTATTGGATACTCAGTCAGTCCTTCTGCCAGACTAGCAAGACCTAAAGACAAATGTTGCATGGAGTCATAAAATGCTAATTTATCTAACCTAAAAGTCAAGTATTTCTCAGTTGTCTGGGCAATACAACTAATTTTTTTGTACGACTCGTCTACAGCCTGCATGATAATGTGTGAATCATATCCCTTCAGATTGTGAAAAAAGATTGGTAACTTGTATGTCTTAGGATCTATTTTTAATAACAAGTTACAATTATTATGTGCAGCTCCTCTGTAACGCCCAGTTATGTGATCATGGTCACAAACTTTATCACCCTCTAAAGGTTGTTCACAAATCCAACACATCTCAGCTGTATCAAAATTATGTTTGTCTTCTTCTGTCATAACCAAAGTCTTTTGACAATTTTTCAAATAATCAAATACCTTGTTATACAGTTGTCTCATTTCTGACAAAAACATAGCTGATGCATTTTTTCCCCTGTAAATAACAGGTTCTGAATGCTGACCGTCTGACATAACAAAAATATACCCGAAAGAACACACTACTTGATCACTCAACTTTATTGTCTTTGGTAATGAATCTGGAACAGGACCATCATATGGAACAACCAGTGATTCAAAATCAGCATACACTACAAACGGTAGCTTTTGCTGATTTTTATAGTTACAAAAATGTACTTTAGTACCAGGCTCTGGATACTTAAGTACTGTTTGTACGTCATCAACAGACCTACAATTTAAAACACGTTTATTTGCTACTGCAATAGAAGAAAACCTTTGTAAACATTTTTTACAAAATTCCTGTTTACCATCATGTTTTGTTGTATGATGAATTAGTCTTGACATACTTCTGATAATTGTGTAGTGAAAGTTATCACCAGAGCTTATTAGTAACATGTCAACATGCTTATCTTCTGACTGTCCGTAGGTTGGGGCAATTGGTGACACTCTAATTGGTTGTAACTTGTTCTCAGAGTCATTATCCCATATATACACGTTTACAGATATACCAGGATTTAGTTTTTCAAACAAGTCTATATCCTCTATTTTAACAGGAAAATCTATACCACTGAAGTTGAGTTCGTTTACAAATTTGGTGTAGTTAGATACACGATCAGGTTTTATTTTTACAAAATGCAGTTTGGCAAGCACACACCACATAAAACATAAATTATCATTGTTTTGAATATTGACTACAGCCTTTTTGTTTGCAACCTCTGCCGGCAGTGGTATCCATGATTTGCCTAAAATAGGACGATATCTTGACTGCTGTAGTTGAAGTTCAAGTACATAACCTTCATGCCAACCAGATCCACTTATTTTTGCCCTATCAATTGCTTCAAGAAAGTCAGGCAACAATCTTTCTCTAAACACTCTTTTTAATTCTCTTCTCGAATTAACTGTGTGTTGTCTCGTTGAAATATATGAAATAATAACTTGTCCAGATTCCCTTCTAAATTCTATTTTTGCAACAATCTGAATTTTTATACTACCAGAAAGAAGATTTTCTTGTATTACGGTAAAAGAGCTTTCTATTGATTCATATACATTAAAATAATTAGATATAGGTAAGTCAATTGTGTGAAACACGTTTCTTAATCTTTGAAAATTGTCCGCCATTTTTATTTGTCCGACAAAAAAATAAATAGAAAATTATATAATGAAAATGGCACTTTATTGACTAAAATCTATATAATAGACAAAATTAATCACCAACTAATAAGCCACTTCATTGATATGTCTTCTGTTGTATCATGTTCAAGCTTTTGCATGTGTAATATTGTTTTATTAACAGTAATAAATTTAACATTTTTATTTTCTTTTTTTATTTGATTGTATATTTGTAAACACATAATCTTAAACCAGTCAGATTTAGCATCATAAACTAAAAAATATGTTGTCCTATTATTATAAAGTGGAAAAGTATTAGAATATCCAAGATAAAAACTATATGTCATATATATTTTCATCGGTGTTGGGAGTGTTGAAAAAGGGCGTCTAACTTGTGTTTTTAAGTCACTAATAAGCATAAAACCCCTGAAACTCGATGTAATATCCATGAATTTACCAATAGGCCAATTTTGATCCTCTTGTCCGTCCGTCATTTTTATAGACAAACCCAAAAGATAAATTAATTTACTAACCCATATCCAGTGGGTTGATCTGTCTTTAAAATGAGCTTTAGATGCTTAGTTGATTTCAGTTTATTTTTTACATCATCTCGTTCATGCTTATTTGGGATGACATCATTCTCTCTGAGACAGTCTTCGAAGCTGTCACGATCCTTACAGTAAAACAAACAGATAAACTTTAACTGTTCTCGAAAATCTTTTAGTACAGCATTATATTTCTGAGTGAGAATCCAAACACTGATGTTTGCGTGTCTACCACTGAAGGCAAGTTCTGCTAAAGTATTTCTCTTTTTGACAATGTCTTTCTCTGCAGAGCAATCATCGACAATAAATAAAGTTGACTGTCCTTCAAATTTCTTGTAAAAATATTGTAGGTAATCATTCAGTTTCTTTTCAGGATCAATTAAGTAAATGTTATGATCAGTCCAAATGAATAAACGGTTGTGATAAGCTTTGTTGTGTTTGATCGTAGGACAAAATATTACAATGTTTTCAAAGTGGTGTATGTATCTTGTTTGTAAGAGGTTAAGTACAAATTCAGTTTTACCACACCCTGTCGCACCACAAAATAAGCCACAGTGTGGGTCAAGGGTCATTAGGTTCATTTTAATACACAATATAATTTTAATATATGTGTCCACTCAGTCTGCTTTCTGCAATATTGAGTTGTGCATCATATATCAGGTACAAATATATGTTTATGGCTGCAGCAGTTTCAACCATCTTTTGTATCTGAATTGTTATTCCATCACTACCATTCTCGACAGTTCGTCCTGACCCATGAAGATAATCGTCATCTGTACTACGAAGGTCTAGCCACTGTGCATATTTGTTTGTCAGGTATTGTCCGATCCTAACATCATACAGATGTAGATCTTTGCACGCAATGTTTGCTGGTTTATCTCTAATCCTTCCACCTGCAAAATACTTTGTGATCTCATCGTAGTGCTGATAAGGCAGCATTCCTGAAGCATACACTTGATTAGGACGGCCTTCAATTGTGCAGGACAAATGTGTAATCTTAGGATTGTAGAATTTTTCTGAATCTCTTTTGTATGGACTCACCGGTTCAACAAACAACATAAGAATACCTTTCAGTGACCTGGCAGGCGTGTTCAAGTTTATGTTCCACATTGGGTCGCTTTTGTCTTTGGGTATTAAACTATGTCTAATCACACGGTCATAATAAATTGGAAGTCTTGACTGGTATAGATTTTGAATGAGTCTGGCTAGTTCAGTATGTGTGACAATTTCATATTCCAAGGAAATGTTAGAGATCTTATATGTTGCACTAAGATCAGATGATTTAATAACTTTGGAGTAGTCATTGAAGGTTAGTTCAAAACTCAGACGGTCATTCAGTGCTCCTTGATAATAAGGCAGATGAGCTGTTAGGATTTCAAACTCAAGTGGAATGTAGAATCTGGATCCATATGTTTCGGCCATTATAACATCCATGGCTGTATTAGTTACTTTATCTCCGGCGTCGATTCGAAGTTTCCCAACATTATCTGGCTGTATGCCTTGGTAAATACGATCCTCTCGTTCTTCTCTTGTAAGCCACAGATCTTTGTAACAGTAGAACACATCTGAGTCATCAAGACTAAACACTTCCTGTCCTTCAAGTTTTACTTTAATAGTTTTAACAATTGCTCTGCCAAGATTGTTAACTAGTGTTCTGTTTACATCTGCGTCTGATGATAGTTCAATATTAAATGCTAGGCGTGCAGTGCCAGGAACAATAACGTCACTGGGGCCTAGGTTTGGAAACTTGACTGTAAGTGTTTGGTTCTGGTCTATGGTACTTGGATTGTTTGTGATGACTATTGTTTGTCGAATGCCCTTAACACCCAGGGGCTCACGTAGTTTTCTAAATGGGTCTAACTTTGATCCATAAATCTGTGTCATTTTTATTATGCACAATAAAAAATAATAAATTAATAAAACAATGGCAGCAGGAGGATTTAATCATGAAGATTTTGAAATGGATGACATGAATGACTATGATACCAGTATCACAGATATGACTGGAATGGTAACTACTTCTAGAATGTATCATGAACTGTTAAAAGATAAAGTAAACTCATTTTATGACAGTGTTGGTGCTCACCCAGATGTAATAGATCCTAATCAGTTTGAATATGATAAAGGACACTTATATTTAAAAACTGTTGACAAAGGAAAAATACGATTGACTAAGAAAAGAGACCCCAGTAGGTTTAAAGCTTTAAATACAATCAGAGGTGAAGGAGGTGTTGGCGCCTTGCGTCAACTTGGTATTGGTGAAAGAAGGATACCACCTAGAGTTGCTAGAGCTCTAAATGATGCGCAATCAAAATTACCGACTGGGCAAGAGATTGATATGGCTGATAACACAAAACTACCAGAAATAGCAAACACGGTAAATCAAGAAACATCATTTATAAATGATGCTATAAAAACAATTAATGACCCTCCTTTACAAATAGGTGAATCTTCTTTTACATTGCGTGAGATAGCTGCGTTGGATAAAGCACTACAGTCAACAAGGGGTGAGATGGTAAATAATGTAGTCAAACTTAGTGAACTTGATAAACAAATAGAAATGGGAAAAAAAAAACTTGATACAGCTGACAATGAAAATTATGACATTGAAATAAAAGAAAGAATACAGCGTAGATTAAAAGATTTGTATATAGAAAGAGATGCTAGGTTAGAATTAGTTGATAATGGTAGACAAAAACTGAAAACACAGGTTTTTGATTGTACATTGCTTAACGTCCCGACAGCAACAAGGCTTTCTCAGGACGTGCCTGCACTGCTTGTGAAAAAAAACTAAACAGAAAATTGAATGTATGTCGCCAGCCGGTCAAATACATTAAATAAACCTACAACATGGGGCATAAATAAAGCTAAGACCATTTAGCAACACACATCCAATATCAAGAGCTACAGGCAGTGCAGACAGTAGGGAGAGTTTTAAAAAGGCAAATACAGGTGAATGGACAAAGGGTAGACAGAAACACATGCCCCAGAATAGAGAGAAAAACCCACCCTGTGGGGCTGACCAGGGTGACCCTGGGAACTAAAAAATACCTAACCCCACCCAAGTCCCCCAGGGCAGACCCGGGTGGGGGTGAAAACACAGGTCAACAGAATTAGAGAAACTATTCAAAAAATACTTAATGAAGACACTACTCTGTCTGAGAGATTAAAAACACTTTTTAGAGAACAGGGTATCACAATTGCAAGTTTAATTACAGCTCTGGGGTTTATTATCAGTACAGTTGTGTTGGCTGTAACGGGTGGTGGTTCTCCACCTCCAGCACCACCAACCCCAGTCCCCACAGATCCAAAAGACTTACAGTCGTGGGTAAAGAAACAACTGTCTCACATATCAGACTTGCTTAAGAAATTGGCTGTGAAAGCAATGGACGCTTTGCCTGGCATTATAGGCACTGTTGTCAGTTGGTTGATTAGTACAGCGGCAAAGGCAGTAGGGTTTATGGCAGAACATGTGTGGGTCTTTTTGGTGACAGTAGGAGGGTTAATAGTGGGTTATTTAATGAAACAGGTAAAGAAGTAATACCCCTAATCCAGTGAGACCTATTACCAATGCAGTTCTCTCTGACTCATGTGTGTCAAGGATTGGTGTTGGTGTTATCGTTATGGGTACCGGTGTCAAAGCTGGAGCTGTTACTGTCTGTACAGGTGATGATGTTACTGGTGCCGTGGGTGTTACCGTCTGTAATGATTTTAATGACTGAACATGTGTGGTTGTGGCCCCCAAGTTTACAGATTGATTGAGTCCTAATTTCTGACCAACACCTGCAACAACTATTTCATTATTATAATTTGTTATTGTCCCCATTTGAAGTTGAAGGTCTGATGGCAACATGTATAGCCCAATTCCAACTACAAAGTCAACTTTTGATCTGGCATATCTAAGTACGTCTTGATAGTGTTGTATGCTTGATGGTAAATCTACCACTGAATTAATTGAGTCTTCCATGTTTGCAAGAAACTGTTTTTGTGCTTCAAACTTTCCACTCCCGTTTAATATGTTTGATTTAGTTTGAGCTTGTGCTCCTAGTATACACCACACATACGTTCTGATAGACTCATTAATGCGTTCAACTCCTGCTTGAGTAAACCCTTCACTCCTGTCTAATATAAATGTGGTCCAGGCATTAGACTGTTTCTGTTCAATTGAGCCTAACCACACTTCAGATTTTGATGAGAATGAAGTGTAGGGAGGCCAGTAATCTTGAGGGTATTGTCTGTGACTCATAGCATAATACAATGTTCCCATGCCTTTGTGATCATCAAGTTTTTGTGTAAAGTCATACTTTGTACTGATGTTAAACTCATTACAGATCCGTTCAAATGCTTTCAAATCCATGGGATTGTTAAACTGATTAAAACTGGATTCAGTGGGCAGTGGGGTATGCAGTTCTGACAGTATTCTTCTAAGCTGGTAATACATGTGGAAACGATAGACAGACTTAATCAGTTTGTTTGGGTGATTCAAATGGTCTGTAAAAGAAACGCCACATGATTGATTGATTGTACATTGCTTAACGTCCCGACAGCAACAAGGCTTTCTCAGGACGTGCCTGCACGGCTTGTGAAAAAAAATAAATAAACAGAACATTGAATGTATGTCGCCATCCGGTCAAATACGTTAAATAAACCTAACACATGGGGCCTAAATAAAGCTAAGACCATTTAGCAACACACATCCAATATCAAGAGCTACAGGCAGTGCAGACAGTAGGGAGAGTTTTAAAAAGGCAAATACAGGTGAATGGACAAAGGGTAGACAGAAACACATGCCCCAGAATAGAGAGAAAAACTCACCCTGTGGGGCTGACCAGGGTGACCCTGGGAACTAAAAAGTACCTAACCCCACCCAGGTCCCCCAGGGCAGACCCAGGTGGGGGAAAAGAAACGCCACAGCCTGTAGTTGAGCATAGTATAGCAAAGTTAAGTTGGTTTTGAAACATCTGTAGTGGGCTTGAAGACCACTTTCTTGCAGTAGAGTCATCTGTAATTGGAGGGTTTAGGTAATGGTCAAATGGGTTTGGTACTTTCACTTGAAATAAATCTTGTTCAGACACAGCAATATCAAGCTGATTTAACTGAATTATTTTCTGTTCATAAGTAGGTGCAACATTGTATTTGGCATCCACATTAAATTGGTATGCATTTACAGTATTAATTGTTGGTGATTTAAATTCCATCCTTTTTTTTTATTTTTTTATATGAGATAATAAAAATGTTCATTACCTTAACAAATCTTGACACAAGCAAACCAGTGTGGTTAACTAATGGGATTGATAATCGTGATGGTAACAAGGCTGTGGCTATCCATGAAATGTTTTATACAGTAAAGTGGTTTAATGTAACGGATAATACAAGTTTTTATATGAGTTATGTTAATGCTGGTAATAGTGGCTTGGACACTAATACACACTTTATACCATCTGGGTATTATGACTTTTGTACTTTAGCTACATGGTTTCAAAATAATTTAAAAATTAAAGCAACTTTAAATCAGGCTAACTTGTTTGTTGAATTAGAAATTCCTACAGGCACTATACCTTTATTTTCAACTGAACTTGCATATTTACTTGGTTTAATAGATAGAAATACAATGCCTGTAAATTGGGTAATGGGTTTTTCAGATAATGGTACTAGTGGATGGTATTATACGTCAGTTGTAACTAAAATAACTGGAACATATCCTGTTCATTTGTCAGTACACACATTTCTAAATGTTTATTTAAAAGAACTAAACACGACTGAAAATGTACACAATGGAAAACCATCAACTTTGTTGAGATGCTTACCTACTGGAACTGCTCCGTATTGTGAAAGTGTAGTTGTTAGATTTCCTAATTTGCAGTTTAAGAAATTAGGTTCTAGTTTCTTTGAGTCACTGTGTTATCTGTAACTAATCAGGATGGCAAACCAGTTGTGATGCATGATTTTAGTGTTGTGTTGGAAATTAAATAATTTTATTTTTGTTTATAAAAATGAGTGGTCTTGGTCCAAAGCCTAGAATCATACCAGTTGCGTGTCCGGTAACAGAGTTGAAAGATTTGGCAGACGTGCAGGATTTTGAGAAGGAAGGGGAAATTGGAGAAATATATGGTTTTGAACTTGATTCAAATGGCATGTACAAGAGGAAAGTAATTGTTGACATGAAAGATGGTGAAAAACAGATTCCTAAACTTGGTCAGCTACGTGATGTTACTGTACCTACTCCACCTGTAAATAATGCGCCTTACAACTTAATACATGTGGGAAATAAGTGGGTTGTTTCACCTGTACCGGCACCACCACCCACAATTGACTGGGACATAAAGATTGAATTTATTAGTCCTTATGTATACACTGATGACGAAGGCGCCTTAGTGTTTAGGAAGGTTGTTAATTCTGGGCCGCTTATTGTAAGCCTTGTTCCAAGTTTTGCCCTAGACAACAATAGCAGAGAAAAACTGAAAGTTGAAAATTATGAGAGACGGAGATATCTTCTTACAACTAGAAAGGGTAGATCAGATACTTCTGTTGTGTTTATGCCAGCAAGCTTAGTCGTGGCTAGAGAAGCGACAATAGTATTTGAAATTATCATGAAATCTGTTGCTACTGCTAAAGAGGCTCAAATTGCACAAGGAATTAAACTTACATGGAATGAAACAGTAACAGAATCATCAAAGGTCTTTATTGCCATTACAAAAAATAATGATGTTATTAATGTTTCAAGCAGTATTCCCACTGTCAAGGTGGTGGTTGACAAAACAACTTTTGTTCGTCTAACTTACATAAACCTTGAACACATTGATCTTGTTGCATTTTATTATGCCAGCAAATTGTATACTTTTGAAGAGTTGCAAAATGTAATTGCTGATTAAAAAAATATTTGTCAATAAAAAATGGTGAACTTGTATCCACAAATACCACCTGAGCAGCTTGAGCCTATTGAGCGTGATAAAACATTAAAGGCAGATTCATTCCGTTTAATGAATATTACAGAAGCGTTGAAGTATTTGGAAGAAGAACAAGCAAAATACTCGAGGTGTAAACGCCGTTACAATACGGTTTTCAATTCTGTACACAACACATTAATGGCCATGGGGGTGGTTTCGACCGGATTATCTGTAGGAGGTATAACTCTGTTTGCAACGGGGGTGGGAAGTGTTATAGGAATTGCTGTTGAAGGTATTGGTCTTGTCACAAGTCTAGCATGCTTTGGTATGGAAGCTATTAACAAAAGATTTTATATGAAGTTGCAGAAGCATGAAGCATTAAGTACGCTCGCAGCAGCTAAGCTGACGAGTATGAAACTTATTATTAGTAAGGCTTTAAATGATAATGAAATTGATGACGAAGAATTTAAGCGAGTCCAGGATGATTTGGCCAACTATAAACAACAAAAGTCTGAAATACAGAATAAGATGCGTAGTCAGGCTGCAAATGTTGAAGAGCTAAAGAAATCTTTTTTAGAACAAGGAAAAAAGATAGGTGTAGAAGAAACTATGAAAAAAGTTCGAGAACTTACAAGCAAGTAAAGATAGGTTTTGTTAATCAATTATTTTTGTCATACACTTCACAAAGAGATGTCATGCCTTTCACGTCTGCCCATCTAACACCATCTGCCCCACCACCAGACTAAAAAAAAGTTTTCTTGTTGACCTTGTAACTTGAGAAATCTGTCCGAGTGTCTTATTGACTAGGGTCAAGAACTTACAAATTCTTATGTTTAGGTTCTTGTAAGAACTTGTTTTAAGTCACTTAAAAGAACTTATGACACTAACTTTAAAGTTACTTGAAAGTTGTAGGTATCTTTGAAGTTAGTTGGCAAGTAAAATCATGTTATTCTAGAAAGTCACATCAACAGTAACTTCCTAAGTTTACTTCCCACTCAGATTGCCCGGTAGTGTAATAGAATATTTTTTTTATTACACAATAAGGGTGTGTGCACATAGCACCCTGGAAAGAAAGGTCTATAGTGCAAAATCTGTCCATACCTCTGTGGACGTGAAAGGGGTATTTTAAAACACCCCTTTTGAATGGGCCAGACCGTTTGAATAGGCCTGATGGATGAGCCTATTGCCAGGGGGTGTTTTTCATGTGTTCTTGTGGCTGCAAACATAAAATGGGTTTTGTCTTTCAATTTCAAATGCATCACAGGTTGGTGTGCACCTGTTAAATAACACTCAGGATGTGCTGATGTGTTCGTGTGCTTGGAGTGGAAACAACAAAATTTTCTCCACACTTTGTCAGACGACAAAACAGAAAACAAAATTATTTTTCTCCAAACTACTACTCACTTGGCGAGACCTATTTATTTAGGAATGACCTAGTGCTCTATATTTGGAGAAAAACCTATATTCAAGGTTTGTTCCATATTTGGTGAACGCTCCATATTTAAAATTTGTTCTAGTGCCCTAATAACCCACTTTTGAAGCATTGACACAGAACGGTGTGGGGTGTGGGTGTGTGGGGCTTTGTAGGGTGGGGTGGGTGACAGCATTGATATTTTTAACTAGCCTTTGTTTCCAGATTATTTCCCTTTGTCCAGTGATGTACTTATTTTGCTTTTTTTCCTAACATAAAAAATAGGAAAAAAATAAGAAAAAAAAAATTTAAAATTAAAAAAAATAGAAAAAATAAGAAAAAAAAGAAGAATAATTAAAAATTAACAAAGAAAAAAAATAGAAAAAAAAACATTGACAAAAGGGCTGCTTAGTGGCCTGTCACCTGCTTCCACAGGAATCGATGTAACCCGGGTTATTCACGTGCTAATTCACCCCCTATGGAGGGGGCTATAACCCTGGGGGTTGCACGTTCACCTTTTCCTGTGAAAGCCTCCGCGGTGGAGAGTGTCAACTGGCTCCGAGAGCGTGAAACGAACCCGGCACAGACAGAATAGCTTGCGCTAACTATTCTATCCTAACCAGCGGAAGTATCCTCTCAGCCACTCAGCAAAGGTAGATTATTTTACGTATTTATGGTTTGACTGAAATCTTATTAAATCAGGGCTCTCCATGATATGAATCAAAAAGAATCTTAAGAATTTAAGCCTAAAAAGACATAGGCTCCTGAGAATCTAAGTCTCTTGCAAAAGACCTCTGGTGTTTCCATCCTCAAAGGTAGTAAGCCTAACATGCTATTGTAAGATGTCCTTGGCATTGGTGAATGTCCGCTTCTCTGTCATACCTGTGTTTGAGCGTGCTCAGTACAACTCTGCCATGTCTGTGTTTAAGTGTTATGCATAGATTCAGCAATCTTTACAGTTGACTAAAACTCTATGAAATCGGCGGCTAATGAGAATCTCACACTGTTCATAAGAATCTGTGATGGCGTGGGCTACTGAAAATTAAAGCCTCTTGTAAAATAAAACATGCTTTTTCATGTTCTCAGAGGAAGGAAGTCAGATTTAATGGGGTTCCTATACTTGTTCAGTAGAGCAGAATGACCATGTGCTTCAGCTATTGTACAAAGGGCACTGTGTGTGTGTGTGTCAGTGAAATAGGATAAGTTTGTAACCCAAATAACTGTCTGGGTGGTGTGTGTGTTTTCATGTAAACATGTTATCTGTGTGTTTGAGCGTGTGTGTGTGTGTGTGTGTGTGTGTTTAACTGCATTTTATTTTGTATTGAAAGGTGGTGTGTTGATAGAGACAATGGTGATTAATAACTGAAGTACCTTTGCTTAAAGAAGTCAATGACAGCATTAATTATTTAGGTGTGGTGGGGGATCTGCCTTAATAATCACGGGTAGCTGATAAAAAATGCTGCTACTCTGAGAACACAACCGCACTCCAACACAAAGTAATGGAAAGATCGAGAATGTTCGTCTTCACGCCCTACGAACGTCTCAACGACGCAATACTTGATCACGAGACTAGGGTCATGAGTTGACACGTGGCATTGTTATTGGCAACATTGACGTCACTTACTTTTGGGTGGGTGATGTGGAAATTATGCCTAACGGGAATTCCCACAATGGCGCAAGTAGTCATTTCCCGAAAACGGCTGATAGTAGTCAATGACAGCATTAATAATTTAGGTTAGGTGGGGGATCTGGCTTAATAATCGCAGGTTGGTAGCTGATCAAAAAACGTAGCTTGAATGATTTCTGGAGTGGAACTAAAATGGCTAGGTAATAAAGGTATTGGTGGTAATTGGTCGAGTGGGTTTGTCTAAATACGGAGAGGATCAAATAAATCTATAGATTGGGGGAGGGGTGTCCATCACCTGTCCACTTATCTATCTCTTGATCAAGCTTTATCGGCACTGCATGAGACGCAATACAGGTAGTAGCCCTCTCCATTGTATTACATGTTTTATTTATTTATTTATTATTGATTCATTTATGTATTCACTTACATATTTATTTATTATTTATCCTTTTAATTATGGATGGAAGGAATTCCTTGATGCACATGATCACTATAGTGGTATGGTAGTGGTCACCAAGGAGAGGAAATTTGTTTTCAATATGCATACATCTGTGCATATTCATAATCTATCCTTTACTTAACATGCATATTTATAGGTCCTATTGATTGATTCATTTATGTATTCACTTACATATTTATTTATTATTTATCCTTTTAATTATGGATGGAAGGAATTCCTTGATGTACATGATCGCTGGTGGTATGGTGGTGGCCACGAAGGAGAGGAAATTATTTTTCAATATGCCATCTGTGCATGTTCATAATTTATCCATAGGTCCCAGGTATCCCCGACTTATTTTATTTATTAATTTATTATTTTTTAAATTTATTTATTTACTTATTTGTTTGTTTGTTATATATGTTTGCACATACACATCAGCAAACAAGATGAGAACATACATGTACATATATATGGTAATAGGCGCATAACACCTGCTCCCCACCCCACATACAAAACCACAGAACGCCCATTAAAAGACATGCAAGTCTGTGCATGTTCATAATATATCCTTTACTTGGTATTCATGTCCCAGGTATCTTTGATTTGTCTTATTTTATTTATTAAAATTTATTATTTATTTTTATTTGTTTGTAATTGTAAAGTAGGTTTTATACATATGCTGATGTTCTCATACACATACATGGTAATACTGCCCACTCCCAACCCCACTCCACAACCACAGAACACCCACTAAAAGACAAGTACATCTGTGCATGTTCATAATCTATCCTTAAAATAACTATTTATTTAAATTATTTATTTATTTACTTTTGTTTGTTTGTAATGCAGGTTTTGTACATACACATCAGCATACAAGAAGAAAATATACACATATATATATATAGAATTTTAGATGGCAATAGGTGGCATACCGCCCGCTTCCAACCCCTACCCAAATACACACACAAAACTGCAGAGCACCTACCCAAAGACATGCACATCTGTGTATGTTCATAATCTATCCTTTACCTAGCATGCATATGTCCCAGGTATCTTAGACTTACTTTATCTTATTTATTTAAATTATTTATTTATTTTGTTTGTAATGTAGGTTTTGTACATACACATCAGCATACAGGCTAAGAACATACAACATGATGCCTCTGTGCATGTGGCCACCAGTACTATTCTGTCAGATCTGTCGCACCCAGCCAATGATCTCTTCGAGCTTTTGCCCTCTGGCCGGCGGTTCCGTGCTTTGAAAGCCAGAGCCTCTCGATTCAGGTGCAGTTTCTTTCCAGAAGCTGTCCTCAGTACAGCACCATCCATGGAACAACGTGATTCCATGATTTGTGACATATGACTGATTAGTGTTTAATATTGTGAGCACCATTCATTTGGAAGTTAAGCACTATATAAATGTACATTATTATTATTATTATCTATCGTTTAGTGCTCTATACAGGATGATCGCCAACTGAGTGTATGACATGATGAATGCCCTACAAGTGAGGATGTATTTTACTGTCGCCATGCCACACAAAAATCCTTATAACGTTTTACTTGGTGAATAAATGTCTTATACATGTACATTGTCATAGGTGCCATACCGCTCGCTCCCAACCCCACTCCAGTTACACACACAAAACCGCAGAACACCCACCAAAAGAATGTATATCTGTGCATGTTCATAATCTATCCTTTACTTAGCATTCATATGCCCCAGGTATCTTTGACTTACTTTATCTTATTCATTTAACCATCATGAGGGTGGCCGTAGTCGCCTGCGTGGCGTTAAACCCAAATAACTATTTAAATTATGTATTCATGTTTTTGGGTAATGTAGGTTTTGTACATACACAGTCATACACAGTAATAGGTGCCATACTGCCCCGCTTTCAACCCCACCCCACATACAAAACCGCAGAACACCCACAAAAGACATGCACAATTGTATACTGATGGGCATTAGTGGACTGTAAAACCTATATACATGTGTATATAGAGATTTGAGATTTAAAAAGTGGCTTATATTGACTGCCTGTATTTTAGCCTAACCTAAAAATCTTATGTGTACAGTTAATCACACTGCACATGCAGCCATCAGTTCTGTGAAAAGTAATGTTGGCCTCATGCAGTGATGCACAGGGGCACCAAAACTTACAGATAAGGCCACACCTGATAACAATAACAGAACTAATATGCATACTCAGCCACTAGTTCTGTAAACAGCATCTTTGTAAACAATACTAGTGGCCAAATGCACACATACATTATAGATGACGCCACCACTGATCACTTCAAACAATAGGCTGCCCAGTTCACATTGATAAGGAAAACCACAGAACACCCACAAAAGACATGCACAATTGTATACTGATGGGCATTAGTGGGCTGTAAAATCTATATATAGAGATTTGAGGTTAAGAAAGTGGCTTGTATTGATTGCCTGTATTTTAGCTGCTCACCTAAAAATCTCATGTGTACAGTTAATCACACTGCACCTGCAGCCATCAGTTCTGTAAATAGTACTGGTGGCCACATGCACAGGAGCACCAAACTTAAAGGTGAGGCCAAAACTGCCACCTCAAACAAAACGATACCTACACACACATATATGATACAGTCAACCTCCATGTGCGATAGTCATGACAGGTTTAAAGTATGGGACTTTAAATCTTACAGCGAAATGTCAAAGCCAGTAAGAAAATAATATAACAGCAGCAAGTACATGTATTTTGTAAATCACTCAAATAAAACATGAGAACTCATCGAGGCCAATGGTGTTATGATGGGTGATGGAAACACTGAAAGAAATAGTATGTGCACAATATTATAAAGTATGTGCCTCCCCCCCCCCCCCTCCCTTTAAATGCCACCACTGATCACTTCAAACAATAGGTTGCCCAGTTCACATTGATAAGGAAAACCACAGAACACCCACAAAAGACATGCACAATTGTATACTGATGGGCATTACTTGCCATTAGTGGGCTGTAAAACCTATATATAGAGATTTGAGGTTAAGAAAGTGGCTTGTATTGACTGCCTGTATTTTAGCTGCCCACCTAAAAATCTCATGTGTACAGTTAATCACACTGCACATACAGCCATCAGTTCTGTAAATAGTACTGGTGGCCACATGCACAGGGTCACCAAACTTAAAGGTGAGGCCAAAACTGCCACCTCAAACAAAACGATACCTACACACACATATCAATGATACAGTCAACCTCCATGTGCGTTAGTCGGGACAGGCTTAAAGTATGGGACTGTAAATCTTACAGCGAAATGTCAAAGCCAGTAAGAAAATAATATAACAGCAGCAAGTACATGTATTTTGTAAATCACTCAAATAAAACATGAGAACTCATCGAGGCCAATGGTGTTATGATGGGTGATGGAAACACTGAAAGAAATAGTATGTGCACAATATAAAGTATGTGCCTCCCCCCCCCCCCCCCCCCCTTACTTTAAATAGCTGTTCATCACAACAAAGCATATCTCATTCATTTGATCACTCTGTGTTACCTGTCTCCGTTTTCTTTCTCGTTTTAATCCCCAAATATATGAGTGTCAGTGCTAATGCCAGCTGCTAAGAATCTTGCAGCAAACTGCAATAATGCAGACAAACTTTAAACTATGCAGCAGCAAAATAGTTCATCTTTTGTGCAATAGGCTACTGCTAGCAAGATAGGGTTTAATTTTAAACAAAGCATTGCATGAACTTCCAAGCGTGTTCACATTGTGCTGTGTATTTTTTACGTGTCAAGTGTACTGTACCATCAGTGATCACTGATGAGACTGCATGGCACTGATCGCACATCACAACATAGCTTGCCAGTACAACTGATTGAATTAAGTGTTACAGTATAATAATAATTAATCAAGTTCCGAAACTTTGTTCAGCCATGACAGTTACAACCTAGTGGTGTGGCACTCTTTTACAGCATGCAACATGTTGCACTTCGGACATAGGTTTCGAAGATAGCCTTTTTTGTTTCTTTTTTTTTTTTCTTTTTTTTTTTTTTTTGCTGTGGTGTCGAAATGAAACGGGCAAAGCGATGGTAAAGTGAATGAAAATAAACGTGACAAACCTTTATCAAGATGTAAAAATGCACAAAGCAACGTTGCATGTTCGCCTTTTTGGGAAACAAACACGCTTCTGTAGAACAAATCAAAAAGAACTCGCCGGTACATCGAAATTCATCGCAGGGAAATCCGCGTGTGCCGATGTTTTGATCACGTCATCAGTTTGGGATACCTTATTGTTGAGTAACGATATTTGAGTTCAAGGCAAGCCGTTTCGTAACTGCTTCTTCTCTTAATATACCTAAGTGTGCAAATTTCATTAAAAAAATAAATGAAATCCTTTTAAGTGACATATAGTGCATACTATCACTGAATACAGGAACAATGAGACCCGCGTAAACTACTGATCCCCTGGGAACATGGCTGCGAATGTCCTGGTTTCGTCTGCAGGCGAACTAGAAACAAAATGTGCTACAGAAAAGTGTCTCCATCCTCCGGCGGTTTAAAACGAGTGCGCACTGCTTTTATTCAAACTAGACTTCATTTTGATATACCCAAACCTTTGTTACTCTCTAGAAAATCACTATCTCGTAAACGGCTGATCGTCTATGAAGGGCAGCTGCTAGACTACATGTGTGTGTGTGTGTGTGTGCGGTGTGTGTGCGGTGTGTGTGTGTGCGCGCGCGCATTTTTCTTTTCGGAGCCGCTGTCTCAGTGCCACCGGCGGATTGTCTGCCTCAGTGGATCTGTGGCACAGGGTCTAGAACTCCTTCGTCATTTGGCAGGGCCAAACGACTTGACGAATTTGAGGAGTTCTAGGCCCTGTGCAACAGGATGGTGTGCCTGCCGCTCTGCCACCGTGCTACATCCGATCATCAGCTGAGCGTGTCAGTCTGTCGCATCTTTGGTGATCTGCCGTTTTCAGTTGATACGGCTTCAGCCGGTATTCCTCCGACCGGCACCGACTCTCAGTCTTTAGTCCCTCCCCGGGAGTCCTCACGACCCAAACTGCTGATGACTGACCCATTGAACCACTGTCTTTGATCAACAACTTCTGCCGCAACCGACGACTTTTCAGTGTCTGTCAAAGGCGCCCGTCAATGACGCTGATGTCACACGACTGATCCTTCGCAGGGGCGGACTCGGATCAGTCGCCCGCCGACAGACATTTCAGTCGGCAGTCTAACCAGGCTGCGGGGGGGGGGGGGGAGGGGGGGGGGGGAGGGCGAAAGAACACTCTGGGCCGAAAATCAACCGGCGTTCGTAAAGGAAGGGAGTGGGGAGGGCCGCGGCGAGGGGGGAGGGTGGGGGCGGGGGGATTTAGCTTGAGAGCTTGAGAGCCAATTTGTCGTCAATGTTACACTGGAAAGTGCGGCCGCGTTTCACACTGGTTGTCGGCTCCCTCGATTCGCTGCGCTGATCAGCGCATCGAGGTAGGCAGCCAGTGTCAGTCAGTCCGGCGGTGGCAGCGGTTTTCAGGTACCGAGCTGTGAATGAGCATTAGACTGTGCGTCAGCCGGCCGACGGATCGATATCAAGTTGATATCGCCCAACACACAGCAGCAGACTATCATCATGCCGCAGATAGAAGGATCTAGACCCCCTAAGCCGATGTAGCACAACAGAATGACCGCTTCCCCTTCGGGGTCACCTTGCCCGGCTTTGGCGTACGCCAGATCGACCCGGGGGTTACTTTGCTGTGGCAGTTTTTCGTGCGTATGGGCAAAATTACATAATAGGAACAGTAAAAAATAAAAATAATAAAATACATAAAATTTAAGGGACATGGCCATAGTAAAGGGACATGGCCATAGTATACTGATAACAAAAGAAATGCGTCATTTCATTTTTGAATCATCGAAAACACTTTAGCTGTTTCCGATGATTCCAAAATTGTCACTTTCTTTTGCTCGTCGGTAAATATGACTGGATGGCTACATTTCCCTAAAATGAGGACTGAACTATGCGAGATCGTACTTTCACTGCCAGTGGTCGCAAATTTTGTTTCTGAAACTGACGATCTATGTTCATTCGACATCACAGAGCCCCCAGACGTCCAAGGAACATTGGTACAAAGAGGTGTTGGTTAGTTCGGGGTTTAACATCCACGGCACCGAAGTGATAATGGACGGCCCTGACGGGCGGGTTATGGGGGACAAGGAAATCTATTGCCTATGGAGTACGACCTGAACACTGATCAACTCAGGCGCACTCCAACTGTGCCACTTTGATTTACCAGGACCTTTGAGCGGACATGCTATTGAACAAGCCTGTCGTTTCTCCCTGGATGCAAAGAGGTGTCAGAAAGAGGCATTCATTCTCACGACCATACGGATCTATGTCTCTCTTGCATTTGATCGTGTTCTGGCACTTTTTCTCGGCAGTGATATATCAGCAAGAGGCATGGATTCACGCGATCACCTGCGACTGCAGGGGCTCGTGAGAATCGATGCCTCTCATGATCATTGACAAGCTGGTCTGGCCGAGTGGCTAGAGAGAGACGCGGGAGAGAGAGTACGTGAACGCTGGAGTCTCAGTCCGGACACATGGCGCATCTCTGATCGATCGATACCGATACCGACAGCGGAAGTAGGCTCGATCCCCAACCCTTTTACTTCCAGTGTAAAATGGTCACGTTTTAGAACCGCCGCCCAGTAAGCAAACGGTCCTTGGGCCGATCGTCGGCTGCAGTTCAGTGGCCCGCGCGGGCCACTGAACTGCAGACGACGTCGGCCCCAGGCCCGTTTGCTTACTGGGATTTCCTTATAGTCCAGCAGCTTTTCGCAATTTCTGCAGACTAAGTAGTTCGTCAAAAGAGTAACAATGGTTTGCAGGTACGAAACGAAAGTACTAATGCCATATAGTTTATGCATGGCAACAATATTTGTCCTTAGGATGGAGACATTTTTGTAGAAGTGTTTTTCGAAAGCTATTTTTCGATGTGAGGGAACCAGTCCTCGTACACCGCCCGGATAAGGTGCAAGACATTTTTTGTGCATAACATTGAAAATTTCAAGCATACAAGTTACAAGTTTATTCCAGCGAGTAAATTAAAATCATCAGCAAGTAAACATGCATACATATATACGATAAAATAAGTTTAAAATATTATTTTTAATGCGGTAAGCATAGTCGCGTCACTAGTTTCAAAATGGCGGTCAGCGAGAAGCCTTCTAAAGAAGTCAATCAGACGCGCACGGTTGATGAAGCTTTACTTTGCTCCTGAATTGAAACAGAGATTATTTTCGATTTGAACATCTTATCAACGTCAAATACGTTATTTTTCCTGGTCTTGAAAACAGCCTTTTCCATAGAACTCGGTCTTTTGTGGGAGGAAAGCATATCGAAAGTAAACTCCCTTTGTGCATGTTGTGCAATGTGTCTGCCGACCATCTTCAACATTCTTTGGCCGGATACAACATGCATGTTGTTCGTCCGTTTTTCAGCCTAACGGCTCTAAGTGCAGGTCTGCTCTTTTTTTTATTTATTTTATTAGTGGAGATGGGATTTTTAACTGGTCAAGCACACTCGTATCCGACTGGTCTTAAGCACAAGCCAGGCAGAGTGAAATCCATCTCCGAACCGTTTCCATCAAAATCACCATGTTCAGCTAAACACCTAAATATAAAATTTTAGTTTTTGCAACCAATTCAACCAATCCGCACTCAAGTACTCACAGGGACTCTTATGATTAAGCTTTATCAGGACTGCATGAGACACAATACAGACAGTAGCCCTCTCTATTATATTACATGTTTTATTTATTTATTTTTTATTGATTCATGTATGTATTCACTTACATATTTATTTATTATTTATCCTTTTAATTATGGATGGAAGGAATTCCTTGATGCACATGATCACTATAGTGGTATGGTAGTGGTCACCAAGGAGAGGAAATTTGTTTTCAATATGCATACATCTGTGCATATTCATAATCTATCCTTTACTTAACATGCATATTTATAGGTCCCAGGTATCCCCAACTTATTTTATTAATTTATTATTTTGTTTGTTTGTTTGTTTGTTTGTGATGTATGTTTGCACATACACATCAGCATAAAATGATTGATTGTACATTGTTTAACGTCCCGACAGCAACAAGACTTTCTCAGGACGTGCCTGCACTGCTTGTGAAAAAACCCAAACTAAACAGAATATTGAATGTATGTCGCCAGCTGGTCTAATACACTAAATAAACCTAACTAGAACCTTTAGCAACACACATCCAATATCAAGAGCTACAAGCAGTGCAGACAGTAGGAAGAGTTTAAAAAAGGTAAATACTGGTGAATGTACCAAGGGTAGACAGAAACACACGCCCCTGAATAGAGGGGAAAACCCACCCTGTGGGGCTGACCAGGGTCACCCTGGGAACTAAAAAGTAGTTAACCCCGCCCAAGTCCCCCAGGGTAGACCTGGGTGGGGGACATCAGCATACAAGATGAGAACATACATATACACATATATGATGTGAACATAACATGTACACATATGGTAATAGGTGCATACCACCCACTCCCCACCCCAAATACAAAACCACAGAACAAACATCTGTGCATGTTCATAATATATCCTTTACTTGGTATTCATATGTCCTAGTTATTTAAATTTATTATTTATTTTTATTTGTTTGAAAAGTAGGTTTTGTTCATATGCTGATGTTCACATACACATATATGGTAATACTGCCCACTCCCAACCCCACTCCACAACCAGAGAACACCCACCAAACGACACTTACATCTGTGCATGTTCATAATCTATCCTTTACTGAGCATTCATATGTCCCAGGTATCTTGACTTACTTTATCTTTTTTATTTAACCGCCATGAGATGGCATTGGTCGCCTGCTCGACATTAAACCCAAATAAGTATATATTTAAATTATTTATTTATTTTGTTTGCTTGTAATGAAGGTTTTGTACATACACATCAGCAAACAATGACTGATTGATTGTACATTGCTTAACGTTACGACAGCAACAAGGCTTTCTCAGGACGTGCCTGCACTGCTTGTGAAAAAAAAAACTAAACAGAAAATTGAATGTATGTCGCCAGCCGGTCAAATACGTTAAATAAACCTACAACATGGGGCCTAAATAAAGCTAAGACTGTCTAGCAACACACATCCAACATCAAGAGCTACAGGCAGTGCAGACAGTTGGGAGAGTTTTAAAAAGACAAATACAGGTGAATGGACCAAGGGTAGACAGAAACACATGCCCCGGAATAGAAAGGAAACCCACCCTGTGGGGCTGACCAGGGTGACCCTGGGAACTAAAAAGTACCTAACCCCACCCAAGTCCCCCAGGGCAGACCCGGGTGGGGGCATCAGCAAACAAGAAAATATACACATATATAGATGGTAATAGGTGCCATACTGCCTGCTCCCAACCCTTACCTAAATACACACATAAAACCGCAGAACACCTACCAAAAGAAGGACATACACATCTGTGTATGTTCATAATTTTTAATCTATCCTTTACCTAGCATGCATATGTCCCAGGTACCTTAGACTTACTTTATCTTATTTATTTAAATTATTTATTTATTTTGTTTGTTTGTTTTGTTTTGTTTGTTTGTAATGTAGGTTTTGTACAACCACATCAGCATACAGCTCAAGAACACACACCATGGTGCCCCTGTGCATGTGGCCACCAGTACTATTCTGTCAGATCTGTCACACCCAGCCAATCATCTCTTCGAGCTTCTGCCCTCTGGCTGGTGGTTTCGTGCTTTTAAAGCCAGAACCTCTCGATTCAGATGCAATTTTTTTCCCAGAAGCTGTCCTCAATACATCACCATGCACGGAACGTGATTCCATGATTTGTGACATATGACTGATTTGTGTTTAATACTGTGTTTATCTATCTTTTAGTGTTGTATATAGGATGATCGCCAACTAAGTGTATGACATGATGAATGCCCTACAAGTGAGGACATACTTTACTGTTGCCATGCCACACAAAAATCCTTGTGTAATGTTTTACTTGGTGAATAAATGTCTTATGTCTTATACACGTACATGGTAATAGGTGCAGTATCACTCGCTCCCAACCCCAATCCAGTTACACACACAAAACCGCAGAACATCCACCAATGTACATCTGTGCATGATCATAATCTATACTTTACTTAGCATTCTTATGTCCCAGGTATCTTTGACTTACTTTATCTTATTTATTTAACTGCCATGAGATGGCCGTAGTCTACCGCGCGGCGTTAAACCCAAATAACTATTTATTAAAATTATTAATTTATGTTTGTTTGTAATGAAGGTTTTGTACATACACGGTAATAGGTGCCATACCGCCCCACTTTCAACCCCAGCCCACATACAAAACCACAGAATACCCACAAAAGACATGCACAATTGTATACTGATGGGCATTAGTGGACTGTAAAATCTATATATAGAGACTTCAGGTTAAGCAAGTGGCTTGTATTGACTGCCTGTATTTTAGCTGCCCACCTACAAATTTCATGTGTCCAGTTAACCACACTGCACATGCAGCCATCAGTTCTGTGAAAAGTACTGTTGGCCTCATGCACAGGGGCACCAAAACTTAGAGATAAGGCCACACCTGATAACAATAACAGTACTAATAATAATATGCCTACTCAGCCACTAGTTCTGTAAACAGCACCTTTGTAAACAGTACCAGTGGCCAAATGCACACATACATCATGGATGTTGCTACCACTAATCACTTCAAACAATAGGCTGCCCAGTTCACATTTTGATACCGTGAACTAGCCTGCACATGCAGTCATCAGTTCTGCAAATAGTACTGGTGGCCACATGCACAGCGGCACCAAACTTAAAGGTGAGGCCAAAACTGCCACCTCAAACAAAACCAAACGCTATCTACACACACATATCAATGATACAGTCAACCTCTGTGTGCGTTAGGGGGAACACGCTTAAAGTATGTGACTGTAAATCTTACAGCGAAATGTCAAAACCAGTAAGAAGATAATGTAACAGCAACAAGTACATGTATTTTGTAAACCACTCAAAACATGACAACTCATCGAGTCTAATGGTGTTATGAGTGGGTGATGGAAACACTGAAAGAAATAGTATGTGTACATTATAAAGTATGTGCCTCCTCCCCCCCCCCCTCCCATAACTAGCTGTTTATCATAAAACATAGATATCTCATTCATTTGATCACTTGACTGATTTATTAAATCATCTCTGTGTCACCTTTCTCCGTTTTCTTTCTCGTTTTAATCCCAATATGTCAGTGCTAATGTCAGCTGCTAAGAATCCTTGCAGCGAACTGCAAATGTCTATATGCAGACAAACTGCAAATAACACAGCAGCAAAATAAGTTCCTCTTTTGTGCAGTAGGCTACTGCTAGCAAGATAGGGTTCAATTTTAAACAAAGCATTGCATGAACTTCCAAGCGTGTTCACATTGTGGTGTGTATTTTTTTTTTCAGTGTGAAGTGTACTGTACCATCAGTGATCACTGAGACTGCAAAATTGGCACTGGCAGTGATCGCACATCACAACATAGCTTGTCAGTGCAACTGATTAAAATAAATGTTACTGCTGCATAAAATAATTAATCAAGTTCCGAAACTTTGCTCAGCCATGACAGTTAAAACCAAGTGGTGTGGCACTCTTTTTCTTTTACAGAATGCAGCATAGGTTTTGAAGATAGCGTTTGTGTTGTGGGTTACGTTTTGTTTTGGTGCTGTGTTGTCGAAATGAAACGGGCAAAGCGATGGTAAAGTGAATGGAAATAAACGTGACAAACCTTTATCAAGCCGTAAAAATGCACACAGCAACTTGACACGTTTGCTTTTTTTTTTTAAACAAACAAGCTTATGCAGAACAAATAAAAAAGAACCCGTCGGCACACAGAAATTCACGTCCGCGGAGGTCGTGGCGTCACGTGATGTTTTGATCACGTGATTTTGGGATACCTTATTGTTGCGAAACGATATTAATTTTGCGTTCAAGGCAAGCGTTTTCGTAATTGTTTCTTCTCTTAATATATCTAAGTGTGAAAATATTACTTTAAAAAATGAAATCCTTTTAAGTGACATATAGTGCATACTACCACTGAATACAGGAACAATGAGACCCGTGTAAACTACTGATCCCCTGTAAACATGGCCGCGAAGGTCCTGGTTTCGTCTGCAGCCATACTGGAAACAAAATGTGCTACAGAAAAATGTCTCCATCCTCCGGCGGTTTAAAACGAGTGCGCACTGCTTTTATTCATACTAGACTTCATTTTGATATACCCAAACCTTTGTTACTCTCTAGAAAATCACTATCTCGTAAACGGCTGATCGTCTATGAAGGGCAGCTGCTAGAATATTAGGGCTATCTCCGAGTGTACGAAGACGCGGTTGACTGTGATCGTTCAAAAAAAAGTGCCTAAATGATTTGCCGCTTAGCGCATGGGGAGACACTGACACGACTTGTCAGTCCGGGCACTACTTGGTCAGTCAAGGTTCATTCATCTCAGTCCTACACTACTTGATTTTGAAGCGGAAGATGCACAATTGTTTTGCAAATTCAGCAATACAACAACCCTTCAAACTGAAATAAACTTAGATCATAAACCTCTCAGTGCAGCCGGACTGCAACACTCAGGACTGACTGAGTATACGCGTCTAACTTGCTGAGATGAAAAGGGATAATCATAACTTGTCAGATGATGAAGGACTGGCTTTCAGGCATTGCCGTTCGGCAACTGTTGAAACCCTAGATATGGGTTTCATTCATTCATTCATTCATTCATTCATTCATTCATTCATTCATTGAGTCATTCATGAGAGACTGAGAGAGAGAGAGAGAGAGAGAGAGAGAGAGAGAGAGAGAGAGAGAGAGAGAGAGAGAGAGAGAGAGAGAGAGAATGAACTTTTATGATTTTCCAACGGTAGTCTGCTAAAGTTATTGGTTACAGGACCAGTTTTCAAACTCAGATCATAGTCAGTACTACTAGAGCCGGGACTTCGGACTGACACACATGTAAAACACTAAAATGATACCATAAAGTAATTTGTTGATAATAGGAAACATATAATAATAGTAAATGATGATGATGATGATGATGATGATGATGATGATGATGGTGGTGGTGGTGGTGGTGATGATGATGATGATAATAATAAGAAAGAGAGAGAGAGAGAGAGAGAGAGAGAGAGAGAGAGCGCACTGAATGAACAACAAACAATAAGCAATAAACTTGTATTTTACAACGGTAACTGAAAACACTTGGTTACAAGACCGTCCAAAAATCAAACTTGCCGCTGCCGGCTACAACTAAACTACAGCACTACTCGCAAACACGATCAAACACAATGATCTAAATGATAAGTAATTTCAAGTAAATGCACACACACACACACACACACACACACACACACACACACACACACACACACACTGAGAGAGCCGACAGCCAACTCAGTACACAGTGCACACAGTCCCCCGGCCCCCCGCTCCCCCCTCACGGTCCCCCTTCCCGCGCCGCCTCACCACCACCACCACTCCCCGATGATGTCTTGGTGACAGAGCATGGTTTTGTCCGAACACGCTGTTAAAAAATCCTCTCATCCTTCAACATAAGTTTACACAATCCGGCCATGCAGGTGCTTTGTTTCTGCAATGCGAAAAATGAACCCTATCATGTACTTAGTATACGCCTACTCTACTTAGAGTAAAAAGGGATTTTACCGACACACTGACAACTGTGCCGCCGTGCTCGTGGCCACATTCACAAATCAACATATGTACCTTGCAGCTCTGGCCTACCCAGCAAACAAAGGGTCACTGGACCGATGTCGGCCACAGTTGGAACGAATACCGTTGTGCGCGGGTCAAAATACGGTTGATGTCGGCCCATTGGCGTTTTGCTTACCGAGTACCGGTGTTGACGGGTTTGTTTTTTTATCTCCTCGTTCTGTCAGTAGTTCAGTTCAACAGCGATAGTCACCTCACCTGTAAGAGGCATAATTATATCCCCAAAGGCCCTCGCGTCCGCGAGGGCTCATGAGAATCTATGCCTCTGGCAGTCGCGTGTTTGTATTTTGCGAGTCTTATTGTATCTTCCTTAGGCGGCGGAGGAGGTCTCAGTAAAGTTGTTCAGGGCCGTACATTATGGTTTACTGTATGTGTGTAGATTGACCCAGTTAAACCGTGGCAGTCTGTTACCGCCGTACTGAAGAGGCAAAGAGCCTCGTGAACCTCTGAAGCCACAGAGACTCAGAAGAATTCAGACCTTCTTTTGGGGGAAAGAAAAGGTTCCAGCACTTTCATCTATCTTCCTCAAAGGCCGGCTCAAACAAAGGTGATCAACTGTTCTCGGCCTGTGTTGTGCTGACAGAGCGGCCAAAGAGTATAAATGCTGTAGTTAGCCCGGTCTACCGTGCACCCCCCCCCCCCCGACTCCCCCCCCCCCTAGTATTCAATAAGATGGGTTTCAAAGTGTACTGTATAGTATTTCCTGAGATGTTTAAGCCATGTTCCCCGAAAATCCTTAGGAACACACCAGAGATATATAGCGGATGCTAAAATGAGGTTGAGAAACATTTTCCTCTAAATAAATCAGAATTCATTCCAGAAGCCCAAATCAGGGCAATATTATGTTAAGGCACACCTTCTGCATCCTCTGAAAAAAACAAACAAACAACAACAACAACAACAAAACAGAATGAAAACTATTGAATCTTTGGCTCACAGTGAAGGAATTTGTGTACCTAGTAAACGGCCATTTCCGCGAAATCGCAAAAAAAAAAAAAAAAGAGACAAAAATAATGTCAGATGCCTTCAGACATTTGCTATAGCACTGACAGTCCATTTTCAGGCTTACATCATTAAAACAGGATGTCATAATTATTATAAACTTGGCTAGGTGATGCTGTGATCACTGTGAGTGCCACAGTGGTTGATTTTGTATCCCTACCCCCAAGTTGTAAAAATACACAAAATTAATTAGAAACAATTACTAAAGTTATTCTATTTCATTTTGACCTCTCTTTACCTATTAGTAGTAAGTTTCAATAATGTGAACATAAGTGCAAGAAAATTAGGGAAAGTCGGTATCCTTTACGGTACATTCGTGGTGAATGATAGCTTTTTCCCAATTAAAATTGCCGAATTGGGAAACGTACGTTGTTTCCGATGCCCTCAGAAATTGTGTATAAAACTGATAGGTCTTTGTTAGGTTTTATATAGTACCACAGTTACTCCCAACCTGTGATGCGTTTAGTGGCCACAGTGGCTGAATCTGCGGCCCTACCCCCATTTTACCAGTACGCAAAGGAACGCAAAATGATCATAAAAATTGCTTACGTCATACTCCTCTGTTTGAATATTTTTGGGTGCCATTTTTCTTTAAAAAGTATGCATATTGAGCATAAAATTTGTGATCATTTCATTAATTTCAATGTGATCCATCAATTTAATTGTAACTATTTTTAACTGGCTGGTCTTTTAGGTGATATTTTATCTAGCGTAAGGCGGGTCTAGCAAGGTCTCACCTTTTCCTTTCATTTATTTTCGTCTAGAAATGTGTAAATAAGAATATGAGTAATACAGTTTCATGGTTCCTAACAGCCAAAACAGTGTTATCAAAATACTTAGTTTCCACATGTCCACCACGAGATCACCACTTCCACCTTCTTCTTTTGCAACGTTCAATTCCTTGATGGCCGTCTTTAAATCTTATATTGTTCTGGCTGCCAATAAGTGAGCTGTCAAGAGCTCGGCAGCATGTTTTCAGAGTTTGGTGTACAGGCGTGTGTCTTCTGGTCAGAACAGCCAGCGGACCGCTTCTCTGTATGGACAGATTTGGAGAATGTGCTAAGGAGACTGATTTTCTACGCCAAATTCGCATAGGGCTGTTTCCGCATGACCCAGTCTCACGAGGTGAGTCCAGAGTAATCATTGCGTAGATGGAAGATGGTGGCCTGGCTTTACCTGTTCAGCTTGTTGGTGTCATCTGCCCACGGGCTGCAGCCGCCATTCTGCTGTTGCAAATCACTTTGTTGCTGTGGTGTGCTGGTTTCTTTACAGGAGCTTGTGATCTTGAGGTAGTCTGGCGCCTGCTTTGGCCAGGCTGTCAGCCTCTCCATTCCCATCTACTCCAGAATGCGCTGGAATCCACTGCAGCACTATTTTGTGGACAGGGCCGATCCAGTCTATCTTAACGCTTCCTGGTGAGATCAGTGGATCAAGCTGCTGCCTTTCCCTAGCTAGTGCTCTGCTGCTGTGTTGAGCACCTGTAGATCTTTACGATAGTTGGAGCTGCTTCCGCCAGCTGGTAAGGCCGAGAGGGAGGTAGTAGTGCGGTCTGCACAACAGATGTGCACGCCACTTCCTTCATTCCGCACGGCGTCTTGTGCGGTACCACAGCTGCTGTGAGGGTAGCGCTTGTGCATAATCTCCAGCGAGATGGCTTTGTGCAGTGCCGCGACCTTTGGCAAAGAGTCCTGGAACATTGTTTATGTTGTCTAGAAGGCTCTTTCGAGATGTCCAATTATCTGATGGGAGCTCTTCATACATCTTTGGGCTTGGTTCCAGGACGTAAGTTTTAGCCCTTTGCACGACCTTCAGTTGGCGGTTCAGACTTGGGCGTTTCTGACGGTTTTTGGTCTGCTCCTGTAGTCTCCCATGCTCTCGGTGTTTAGTAAGTCTCTTCATCGTGTGCTGTTCTGCATTCCAGAGACTCCAATGTCCTCCATTTCCTAAATTGGGGTGCTCCAGATGGCTCTAAGAATGTTACTGCATCATGAGAATGACCCAGGGGCGGTCCGTGGCGCAGTGGTTAAGGCGCCTGCCACCAATGTCAAAGGTGCGAGGTTCGAAAACGGGTTCCGGCGTCGGACTTTTCTCCTCTGGTAAGTGTCACCGTTAATTCGGGCGGACCGTCGGGGGTTCTTTCTCCGAGTACTCCGGTTCCTCCACCCCCCACCCCACACTTTGGTACCGGTTTCAGGCCACTTTACAAATTTCAAATACAAGCGACCAAAAATCTCTGTAACTTCAGTAGCTGAACTGGCCCTTCGTCTGTCTTGTACTGTGTTTGTCTTAAATGGCGTAAATCCGTGTCTGTTACGTGAGTGTGCATGTTGGGTTTCAGTTCGCGGGGCTTTGAGTCGATTTGCCCAAAAATTGAGAAAAAGCGCCTATTATAATAACGGTATTATTATTATTATTATTATTAGTGATCACAGCATCACCTAGTCAAGTTTATAACAATTGTGACATTCTGTTTTAATGATGTAAGCCTGAAAATAGACTGTCAGTGCTATAGCAAATGTCTGAAGGCATTCGACATATTATTTTTGGCATTCGACATATTATTTTTGTCTTTTTTTTTTTTTTTTTTTTTTTTTTTTTTTTGCGATTTCACGGAAATGGCCGTTTACTGGGTACACAAATACCTTCACTGTGAGCCAAAGATTCAATTTTTTTCATTCTGTTTTTTTTTTTTTTTTTTTTTTTTTGCAGTGGATGCAGAAGGTGTGCCTTAACAGAATATTGTCTGATTTGGGCTTCTGGAATGAATTCTGATTTATTCAGTAGAGAAAAATGCTTCTCAACCTCATTTTAGCATCCGCGAAGAGCGTGAATGGGTGTACCCTTGCGCCATCGGCTATATCTCTGGTGTGTTCCTAAGGATTTTCGGGGAACATGGCTTAAACATCTCAGGACATACCAAGGTACACTTTGAAACCCATCTTATTGAGTACTGTTTGGGGGGGGGGGGGGGGGTGTGCACGGTAGACCGGACTAGCTTATGGACTACTACGCTATATAATAGCCAATGCCTCTTTACAATCCAGGGGGGAAAAACGGACTTGTTCAATAGCATGTCCGTTGAAAGGTCCTGGTAAATCAAAGTGGCACAGTTGGAGTGCGCCTGAGTTGATCAGTGTTCAGGTCGTACTCCATAGGCAATAGATTTCCCTGTCCCCCATAACCCGCCCTTCAGGGCCGTCCATGATCACCTCGGTGCTGTGGACGTTAAACCCGAACTAACCAACCTATACTCTTTGACAGAGCATCAGTGCAGGCACCCCAATCGACTGAGAATCCTTTCACGATAAAGGCGCTACTGAGTCATGGGCCCTAAAGTCTACGTCCGTTTAGTCACCTGAATATGATCATTCGGCCAGCTAATCATCAGAGATACACATGAGCCATTACATTTTGTCACTCAGTCAGTGTCAGACCTGAAAACTACTGTATAAAAAAAAAAAAGATCATTCTGATGAGCCCCTGCCGACGGCGTCGAAGGGCTTCATGAAAATCTCTCCGACTGTGACTCAGTCCCCAATGCGCAAAAGGCCATCGGGCTGTCGCTGGTCCGCGCACAACCGGCCGTGCGCGGCCCGGGCCAACGGCGGCTGACCAGATGTCGGCCCGATTGCCTTTGCGCATTGGGTCGCTGAACAATGATCGTTGACTTCAGTTTATGTATAGGCCTATTACTGTGACCCTGAGCCGGCTTGGTCCGCCATAGTTATGATTCACGTACAGTACGTAGCAAAGTTTTCCGGTTAACTCATTCTACCCCATACACACCACAGTAAAATATGGATCGACCATGATAGTTCAGTCAAGGGTGATGCCAAAATAGCTTGGCGCCTTTGGGATGCCAAAATAGCTTGGCGCCTATGGGCGCCAAGCTATTCTGGCATCACCCTTGTGAACTATCATGGTCGATCTGTGTCCTGCACTGCAATGCAGTCTTCAGAGAACGACGGCAATATTTGGGGATTTTGGTGTTGGGGTAGAATGAGTTAAGCGGCAGGGTTGACTGACCTCGGCCACTCAGTTGGCCTGTAAACCTTTTGCTAACTGGGATAGTAAGGAATACAATTCAGAAGTATCTCAGTCAACAAAGACTTTGCCTTCAAGTTGTTACACTGGTTGTCTCCCTCGATTCAAGAGTGGTGGTTGTGCTGATCACTGTACGGAGTGACTGATCGTAGCGAATCGAGGGAAGACCCGGCAATGAACCACTGAGTGTGGGACTTTGCTTCTCCACCCGTATAAAATCACCATCAATTTTCTGTTCTCGAGCGAGCACATACTAGACAGATATCAGTGTGCACCAACATAAGCGTGCGTGCATACACACACATCCGGCTGCATTTCCTTGCACTCACACACACACACACACACACAAACACACGCGCGCGCGCGCGCACACGCACGCACGCACGCACGGGACGGACGCACGCACACACGCGCGCGCGCGCACGCACGCACGCACACACACATCTTTGTGAATGCATGAGTTTCTTTGCTTGAAATGCAAGATGGGATGAACTTACAGAGCCCACAAAATCGCTTCTATTTGAGCTTACGTGCTTTTTCCCACTTTTATATAGGACAATACACTGGCAGACACACAAAAAAAGCGGAGAGCTTATATTCCTAGAGCAGCAGAAGGTCAGAAAAGCATGCACGTAGTTCAGACATTCACTGAGCAGATTTAACCTGCCGACAGTACATTTTAGAGAAGCATACTTTGTCATAACCCTTTGCGTTCGAACTAGCTAAGGATACCATGTTTTGCCGCAAAATAATTCTACTTATTATTACTATTATTATTGGTGTTATTATTATTATTATTATTATTATTATTATTATTATTATTATTATTAACAAATAATAATCCTGATCTCGACATGTTCCACTCTAGAAACACTGTAGCTGGGTCGTCGTTGTTGCCGACGTCCCAACAGTCAGCTCTCGCAGGCAACATTTTTTCCTGACACTAGCTTTTGTGTGTCAAATTTCAATATGCACAGTCATAAAACCATAAGACCGGTTGTTTGTGTTTGTTCATTTCCATCCCATGTTTGGTGTTCCGCGTAGTTCAGAAACGTCTCTGAAAAGAAGTTCACCGTTTCAAGTAAAATGCACTCAAAATGCAGAAGTAATTATCAATGTTTCCACTAGCTTGGCTCGGTGCAAATATTGGAAGTTTCCTAAAGTTATATAGTGTAGTAAATAGACTAAAAACTGTTCTAAAACAAGCGCCAAACACACAGAAATGAAAAGGTTGAATGAAGGACAAGACATTTTTTTTTCGAAATGAGTAAATCTTGTCACGTCGATGTTCCTTTTGGATTTCGTCGGGATATCATTGGGATTTCGTCGTGTGTATGAGGAAACGCACAGTTTGGCCATTGTTTTACGCCGATATTCGTTTTTTTGTTTGTTTGGATATCAGTCATTATTTGATACTGGTCACAATGCAAGGGTGTCATGAAAAAAAGAAGTTACACAATTTGTAATTTATTATGAAAACATTGAAAGTGGATGTATGCTAAGAAGAAGACATCAAACAATCTACAGTTGCATAGATTATATCAATAGAGTTGGATCAAGTGGTGCAATTTGGCGAAAAGTACGCGAGAATGCTTTGAGAAATGGCGTCTGAAAAGATGAAATCAGTTACTTACTCTGAATGGTGGTGATGTACGCATTGATTGGAGCTTGTACTGCTTTTTATGAGTTTCCAGCAAATAAAACATCCGCCGATGAAACATGTGCTGAAAGCTGATAAGCCTGTCTGCTTTATATCTCCGTGGATTTTGTGTGTGAAGTTTCAACGTTTCAACCGGTGTCACGTGTCCGGTCACTCAGCAAAAAGATCGTCTGCAAGCATTTGAAATCGTAATTAGTGTAAACGACGTCGGTGTCGGTACAACTGAAAGAAAAGTTCACACCGAAAACGTCCGAAATGGGCCTATTTGCAATCAGGCCGTCCATTTCCTTGTTAATCAGATCAGTTTTTGTCCACCGTGTCACACATGAAACGATAGAAACCCGCGCCGAACTTGAACATCGATTATCAGTCAACAAAAGGAAACAGTCTCCAGTCATTTTTTCACTTCAAAGGCGGGAAAGTGAGCCTCAAGGACAACAACTGAAGACGTTTTACCCGTATACTCTGAAACCAGATTTCTGAGTGCCCCCAGTCTCACTCCAGTACTTCATATCGTTGATGTCACATGCCCTACACACACATTATTCCTTAGCAACATTTTTCAGCGGTCTGAACTTTTTTTTAGGAGTGCCAGTTCTTTGCGTGACATAAAATCAAATTACACAAACTGCGTTCAAGTTCATGGTTTTACTAAGTACTGGCGTGTTCATCCGAGTCCTGTCCACTGTAAACAACAAGCCAAGAGTCTGTACTGAGCGTGAGCAGCCCGAATAATAAGACGCCGGTGAATGTCGTGACCCGCCACACTTGCCAGTTGTGCCCCGCAGATTTTGAAGCCGATTCCGATCGGATGACGTCATATATCCAATCCGATGCAATCGGCTGGGAATCGGGTGTTTAGAAACTGCTCTATTTTTCCGATCCCAATCGGTCCCGATTGTAAGCTTCAACCAATCAGAGCGCGTCTCGCAAAGCACGTCGTTTCAGTTTGCAAATGGCGGAAGATCAGTCAACCACCTTCGTTGCCGATGTAGTTTCGCCCGCCTCAGTCTTCCCGAATATAATGCAAAACTGCTGATAATGCAAGCACATCGTCATCACTGTCCAAACTAGCAGCCATTTCGCTGAACAGGTACGACCTTGATCTTCGATTCAAACCGGCCGGTCGGCTAAATAAAGTCGGGGAATGTCACGTGGCAGTGCACTACACGTTTATGCAGTCCGGTCCGCCGATCACTGACACTCCGATTCGAAACTGCTCAAGAATCGGCCTCAAAATCGGGCATGACCGCCACACATGCCCGATTTTGAGGCCGATTCTTGAGCAGTTTCGAATCGGAGTGTGATCGGACCGGATTAAATGACGCGTGCACTGCGGCCACACATTCCCCGACTTTATTTAGCCGACCGGTTTGAATCGAAGATCAAGGTCGTACCTGTTCAGCGAAATGGCTGCTAGTTTGGACAGTGATGATGATGTGCTTGCATTATCAGCAGTTTTGTATCATAATCGGGAAGAGGCGGGCGAAACATCGGCAACGAAGGTGGTACTGATCTTCCGCCATTTTTAAACTGAAACGACATGCTTTGCGAGACGCGCTCTGATTGGTTGAAGCTTACAATCGGGGCCGATTCGGATCGGAAAAATAGAGCAGGTTGACACCCGATTCCCAGCCGATTGGGATCGGATCGGATATATGACGTCATCCGATCGCAATCGGATCGGAATCGGCTTCAAAATCGGGGCACAACCGGCATGTGTGGCCGGGCCTTTAATGTATTAACTGTCTGTGGCACACACTTTACTGCTCTGCGTGTTCGCGGTGGTTTAGTGGTTTTGGCTCTAACGCTCTCGCGTTTCGTGATCTCAGTGTTACTTCACTGTCAGAATTTGAGGCCTGCCAACTCATGACGTCAAGTGCATGCTAACGAACGCCGCCCCACCACGATCCATCTCAAAGTCTATCGTATTTTCAGTACGATAGACAAAAACAGAACAGCAGATTAAAATATTAAAAATAAATTGTTTCACACTATGCTTCTTTAACCCTTTGGGTGTCAGTAGCGTTTTTCTGTCAAGCTGAAAAAGCCGACAGCCAAAAGGTTAAAGGTCTGCTTTCAAAAGACTTCATGCTCTGTGAGTGTAAGGCACAAGTGTGTTTTATTATTATTATTGTTATGATTTTTACAGTTTACATAGTCAGCTCTGCAAATTACAGTTTCACCACCAAAACAAAACAAAACAAAACAAAACAAAACAAAACCCATAAAAAACAAACAACAACGAAAAACAATAACAACCTCGCACTGCCAACACTCAACACTGCATATTCATGGGTGACCGTGCGAATAATTGACTTGAAAAGGTCCATACCCCATAATCCATGGCCAGCCTGAGACATACATTCTCACGAGCCCCTGCGGATGAAGTGCTCATGAAAATGTATGCCTCTTGTAGTTGGAACAGTTTGGCTAAAGGGCTGTTTTGTCTGAACCAAAAAGCTGACATTACGTTTTGGGGGAGTTGGGGAAAAAGCTGAATCAGTCTCCAGGACTGTCACCCGCGAGAAATATTATGTTGACACAACCTGGTTTCTTTTAAACATAAACTCTCGGTAGCGCTTCAGTGATTCCTACAGGATTTACCTTGACAAAAGGCACTACCAACAGCCACAGGGATAAAATATATTAACACATTCTACCCCAGGACCTAAATCCCCAAATTTTGAAGTTGCCCTTTGAAGAACTGTACAATTGTAGAGACAGATCGAGCATGATAGTTCAAGGGTGGTGCCAGAATAGCTTGGCGCCTATGGGCGCCAAGCTATTCTGGCACCACCCTTGAACTATCAAGCTCGATCCATGTCTTGCTGTGGTGTGTTGTGAATGAGTTAAAATTAAAATTATTATACTCAGTCTACTCACCCAGCTGTAGGCTTACAGAAGCGGTCTGCAGTGCGGACCGGTCACTTTGCATAGACATATCCCTGTCTTGTGGTCAGGTGTCTCCTCCCCGGTGCGCAAAAGGCAAAAGGCCATCGGGCTGACGTCGGCCCGATAGCCTTTTGCCCATTGGGTTCTTGCTGGGGACAGACGGAACGACCTTGGTCTGTACATAATTGTGGTCACAGCTGTTGGAAACTGGATAACACGGCACTATACTGAATAAAAGAACTGAAAGGAAGACGTTGCTGATTAACGCCGGCGGGGCATAACGTAACGAGGGCTGATGCAGACATTGAAGAATCAGAGTATGAAATGACCGTTTTTGCATTTCTTCTACGGCTGTTTGCATATATGTCCGCCGTCGATGACATTTATCATGCTTTGGACATGAAAGTAACATCGAAATGATAAGAGGATTTTGCATTTTGACTTTGTCGGTTACTTTACAGCCTCTGACGAGATCGGCTTCAGTGGCTTTTTTTTTTTCTCTTTTCCCCCCACAGGAAATGCGCACAACAACATAAGCAAAGAAACCGACCGACTGAAAACAAAGTATGTAAATGTGCAATACATTGACAATGTTATATTCATGTTATTAAATATATACTTTTGCCCATATCCGCGAAAAATCGAGTCCGATTTTCTTTCTATTTGATTGTCTTTTTACATGAATTTTTGGCTCACGTGTGATAGTAAAAGTGAGTCTATGTATTGGGCCATCCGTCGTCTGTCCGTCGTAAACTTTAACGTCGGCATTTTTTCAGAGATTATTCAAGCCACAGTCTTCAAACTTGGCCCAAGGATACTTTGTGACAAAACCTCTCTGAACATACAAATTTCACTGACCTGTGTGAAAGATCAAGGTCATAGGGAGTCCAAAAATAGGTAAAACAAGAATGGCAAAGCCCTTAAGGCTTACGTGCATGACCGATCAACATACTTAACCTAACCTTTGTGACTTTGACCTTTCTGACAGGTCACATATTTTCTCAAAATTTCCGCATTTTTTACGTTTGTCAACCTCCCGTGACCCTTGACCTTTGTGAGTAGTGAACCAAATTTGTATGCATAGAAATGTCTTATCATCAGCTACTTTTTTGCTATATTTGATTGAAAAGTTTGCGAAATTCCTGGAAAAAATTAAAATTCTACCAAACAATAGACATCCTTTGCTGATCTCTTGTGATCTTGACTTCAGTTTCCAAAAGGTCGTCCGAATTAGCATGCATAGGAAGTCTTACCATCAGATATCTTTGTACCAGGTTTGGGATGGTAGTTGTAAATAGTATTTGAGAAAAAAAAACAATTTTTGGCAAAAATAAAGAAGAAAGAGGCTATTTGTGACCTATTTCCTGATCTCTTGTGACCCTTGACCTTTCAGAGGGGTCATCCAAATTAGTATGCATAGGAAGGTCTTACCATCAGGTATCTCTTTACCAAGTTTTGGGTTTAAAGTTGTGAATAGTATTTGGGAAAATAAACAACAACAAAAAACCCAACAGAACAACAACAACATCTTTTGTCAAAATATGGCTTAAAAAAAAAAATCAATCTCGATCTCTTGTAACCCTTGCCCTTTCCGAGGGGTCAACCAAATTAGTATGCATGGAAAGGTCTTACCACTAGGTATCTTTGTACAAAGTTCAGAGTTTGAAGTTGTGAATAGTATTTGAGACAAGATGAGGATTTTATCCCAAAGCATACCGCATTGTTTGGAGCTCACATGTGGTTCCCCCCCCCCCCACCCCCCCGCCCCACCCCCACCCATATTTTTAAGCTTATCCTTCTGATTTTTCCCTCCTCTCTAACCCAACCTCTGATCAACACTCACCGGCCCGGCGCACAAAAATAAAGACGGACACATGGCACTTCCCGCCATTAGTACGCTCCGTGGGCCGGAGTAGCGACAGGAATTCTGAAGAAGAAGAATAGCACGAATAGTATCAAAATGACGTCACTATAAGCTTCACGTCTTGGCCTCGCTAGCATCGCACGACGCCGTGTGACGAATTTGCTGTTTCAAGTCACTCATCCGAAAGGCACGCAGCCTCTTCCAGGGCTGACTGGGTGTTTTTTTTTTTCAGACAGCCTCTTCCAGGACTGACTGTTTGATGGAAGATAATTATAGTGGCTCCCAAACTTGATTAAGTTTGTTAGTTTTTGGGGTTTAACGCCGAGCAGGCGACTAAAGCCATCTCACGGCAGGAAGGGTAAAATTCTGGTCAGCCAGATTAATAAGAGAAAGGTCTTAACGTTTGATGTAAATACAGTTTAAAAGTAATCTTAGCTAAAGTGACACAGGTCAATCGTACATGTCTACAGACTCTGGAAGTTCATAAAAACAGTCAGATTTATATAGACTACAGAGACTTAAATTTTGTAAAACAAATTGGCTTCCTTTAGAAAGCTGAAGATTTTGTCGGGGGATTGTCCCGAAACAAAACCTTCAAAGAGTCTGCTGTGTAGTGTTTCCGCCTAATATCGATTAGGTCAGCACACGATGCCAAGAAGTGCTTCACCGAAAACGGATCGTCGCAGGCGAAGCAACAAGGGCGTTCCTCCCCTTTCAATAACAAGATGGGATGAACCATAACCCACAAAGTCCCTTCTATATGTCTTTGCTGTCAAGGGTCTCTACCTTTTGTCTTTGACTTGATTCTCATGTTCAAATATCTCCCTTTGAAAAAGCCTGGCAGATGTGCCAATGCGTCATAGTGAACTCTATAAGGGGTGCGCGCAGTGCCGCATACGCGTCATTGGTTTGTCAAACGTCATTTGTCATGACGTATATTTTTGTTTTTACGTAATTTTATATTTAACGTGATATGAGATTCGCTTTCGCTTCAAGACTTGGGAAAATGGTGACAAAACTAGAATTTCACGGTACAATTTCAGTCTTGCTGTAATTTGTGTGAAATCAGGTTTGACTTTACCTAGCTACATGCTATACTAAGTACACCTGCATGCTCTTCTGAAAGCGCGTCGATGCAGTGTGTGTATGTGTGTGCGTACGTGTGCGTGCGTGCATGCGCGCGCTGCAAACATCCTCAAGAGGCATAGATGTTCATGTGCTCTCCGGGAACTTGAGGATCTATGCCTCTTGGTGATGCGCGCATATGTGTCATTGGTTTGTCAAACGTCATTTGTCATGACGTATTTTTTTTGTTTTTACGTAATTTTGTATTTAACGTGATATGAGTTTCGCTTTCGCTTCAAGACTTGCGAAAATGGTGACAAAACTAGAATTTCACGGTACAATTTCAGTCTTGCTATAATTTGTGTGAAATCATGTTGACTTTACCTAGCTACATGCTATACTAAGTACACCTGCATGCTCTTCTGAAAGCGCGTCGATGCAGTGTGTATATGTGTGTGCGTTTACGTGTGCGTGCGTGCATGCGCGCGCTGCAAACATCCTCAAGAGGCATAGATGTTCATGCGCCCTCCGGGAACTTGAGGATCTATGCCTCTTGGTGATGCGCGCATATGTGTTATTGGTTTGTCAAAAGTCATTTGTCATGACGTATTTTTTTTTTTTTTTTTTTTACGTAATTTTGTATTTAACGTGATATGAGTTTCGCTTTCGCTTCAAAACTTGCGAAAATGGTGACAAAACTAGAATTTCACTGTACAATTTCAGTCATGCTATAATTTGTGTGAAATCAGGTTGACTTTACCTAGCTACATGCTATACTAAGTACACCTGCATGATCTTCTGAAAGCGCTTCGATGTGTGTGTATGCGTGTGCGTGTGCGTGAGTGCGCGCACTCTGCAAACATCCTCAAGAGGCATAGATGTTCATGTGCCCTCCGGGCATATGAGGATCTATGCCTCTTGGAGATGCGCGCATGTGAGAGAGAGAGAGAGAGAGAGAGAGAGAGAGAGAGAGAGAGAGAGAGAGAGAGAGAGAGAGAGAGAATTACGTCATATTTAGTGTTTGCGTGGTGACGGTGTTGCTTCTTTTACGTCACCGCCACTGTCTGACTTTCTCTAGAAGTGAAGTTTTTTTTTAAACTGTTTTAATTATTTTCTGAAAATAATTAATTTTTACTAAAGAAGTTAAAAAGATATAAAGCTGGCTAACGAACTCATCCAATGTCTTTCTCCAAACTAGCTATATACAAAAGTTCAAGTAAATATGACAAAAATTACGGACTCTAATCTGGGTCAAGTGACTTCCTATAAACGGTTGTTAATGTCTTTAATGAGACATTTAATTACAATGTGCTCGGAGGCGCTCTTAGCCACCCACTTAAGAAAGTATTTCGCCAAATTTCAAGCTTGTGTGTACTGAAATATCGGAGATTATCTTGTTTACAGACATACGCACATACATACATACATACATACATACATACATACATACATACATACATACATACATACATACATACATACATACATACATACGCACATACATACTCAGATACGGCGCTTCCCGCCAAATGTACGTTCAGCAGCGAGGTTAGCGTAACTAGACATGACGTAATTTTTATCGTTACTTCATTTGTTACAGGTTTAGCCTGCCCGTCTTTGACATCATGGACATGCTATTAAATTCGCCCCACTGCGACCCGTCCTAAAAAGTCCCTTCTATAAATAGAAGGGACTTAAAAAGGAGTGTGTGATCTAAGTATGGCCAATGTGAAGACGAACAAGGACAGTCTCCTCACAGCGGCTGCCGCAGCGATGAGGTAGACTTTCGGAGAATTTAAGAAGAGGTTCACGGAGCTTGTTCGGCTCTTCCTTGTCCCACTCAGTCTGCCATTCACGAGATATAAAGGCACCAAAACAGTCTCAGCTCACAGGTACGATCAATGCGGGCACCGTTGGCTGCAGAATCCGCGATTCTGTTGCCTTCAATGTCCACATAATATTTCATCTGTGATGCAAGTGACGTGTTTTATATTGTGATATGTCTTCTGTGATTTCTGTCAATGTGAAATCGTGTTTATTGCCTTTACGTTTAGACCACAATACTGAGTTATTATACTGAGTATGCGGGTGTGTGTGTGTGTGTGTGTGTGTGTGTGTGTGTGTGTGTGTGTGTGTGTACGTGTGTGTGTGCGTGCACGTGAGCAGCTCAAAGTTAATTATATTTTCATGTGTTTTAGTTTTTCATTTTAAGTTGCGCAGCACCGAGACGATTTCCTAATGTATTTTTATATATGGCAATAAAGTTCTATCATCATCATCATCATCATAGTAATCTGCCATGAGGTCGGCATACAGTTCCCCGATCTGTACTAGGAGCTGGTGCTCCGCTCCGGTACCCTTCCCGCCATGAGATGGCCTTAGTTGCCTGCTCGGCGTTAAACCCAAATAACTAACTAACTAACTAAATGTCCGGTACCCTTCAGAGCCTGAAGGGCAGTCAAGGAATCAGACAATATTAAAAAGTTCTTCTCACTGCTCTGGTACGAATGTTTAAGAGCAAGTAGAATTGCCTGCAACTCTGCGGTAAAAAACAGAAGAGTGGTCTCGAAGACGGCGTTTAAAAGGTCGTCGGGGATGGAAAGAGGAGAAAGCAGCTACAGCTACCCTCCGGAGTATCCTCTGACTTGGAACCATCTGTAGCCGACAAAGATAGACAGTAGTTGATTAAAGTTTTGTTGGTACACAATGGGTGGGGTAGATTTTTTTCTTGTGGGCAGTTAAATCAAATAGTATATCTGGGACAGGAAGAGTCGAGGGGGAAGTCAAATACGGTTAAAGACTTCTAAACGGATCACGAGTGACTCCCGTTAGGAAGGTGAGTCAGTAGCTGGTAATGAATGGAATCAATACCAACCGCTGAGTCATTACTCTTTTGTAAAGCTAGTTTAAGTTCAGTTAGACTAAAATGCTGATTATACTTTTCAGTATTATCCGAAGAAAAGTCGCAGGGACTGGCTTCTCTCTGTTCTTTTACTCGTTCAATGACAGGGGAGTAATGCTCTGTTGAAGAAGTATGGGCAATGGTGGAGGCAAGCAAGTTGGCCACAGATATCTGTGACCAAGCTTTCAGATGGCAGACAGAAGCCGAGTCACCCTTGCCCCTAATTATTCGAATTGCCGTCGAGACTTTTTGAGATGGTGTCTTAGAAGTGAGAGATGTGACACTGAAACCGATGCCACGATAAACGGCACTCTTGCTTGAAAATATTGCGAGCTTTTGCCCGCAGTCTTTTACAAGTTAAAATATTAACCTGCGACGGATGCCGGAAGGCCCGGCGCTGAGCAGACTTAGGTGCTTTTTGAGCCTTCCGACATTCATCGTTAAACGGCCATGGTACTCTCGGCTTCAGTGGACCATTCATTGAAGTTCTAGGCATGGATTTCATCGGTGATATCTAATAAGGTTGAAGAAAAACATAATACGGGGTCATCAGCTGACATAATCACCTCCCCTGCAATACGAGATTGACAGAGTTAGGTGAAAGGAGGCCACTTTGCTTTCTTAAGATTCCTGCGCCCCACCGGTGGATTCTCCTCACAGCTGACCGATGACAGAACTACCGGGAAGTGGTCACTACCATACAAGTCGTCGTGAACCTTCCAGTCAAAGTCCAGCATGATAGAAGGGTCACACAAAGTGAGGTCTAGAAATGAACTAGAACTTGAACCAAGATTAGAGTACGTGGGGGAACCATCATTAAAAAGACATAAATTAAGTTGAGAGAAAATGTCTTCTAACATCTGACCTCTACAGTCATAGTGATCACTACCCCACATGTCGGCGTGACCATTAAAATCCCCCATAAGAATAAAGCTAGGGGGCAGCTGATCTATAAGTTTAAAGATGTCATTACTAGAGACACGATGTGAAGGTGGCAGATAGATACTGTACACCGTTATGGTCTTCTCTAAAGTAATGCGAGCGGCGACAGCCTGAAGACAGATGTCAACCCTAACAGGACTATACAGAATTTGGTTACTAATTAATAGAGCCACTCCACCAAAGCGCATTTCAGAATCAGAACCTTAATAAATAACCTTAAACCCATTAAAGGAAAGTGGGTCAGATCACTTCAGATAAGTCTCCTGAAGAGATATCACAGAGGGGTTATAAGACTTAACTAAAAGACGTAATTCCTCAAAGTTAGCGTGAGGACCACAATTTCACTGAAGTAAAGAGTACATAGTTACTTTTATAGCGGATTCCCCCCTTTTTCTTTATTTAAGAGGGAGGCAAAAAAAAAAAAAACCAGAAGGGGGCCGTCTCCCGGGCCTCCTCTAACTCTTCGGAGACGAGGGGAGTTGAGTTGCCGCAGCACCAGCCACGAAAATTTCCACTCCCTTCATCTTCTCCTCGAGTGCAGCAAATTTATTTTGAAGGGGGACTTCTGTGTCACCCTTCTAGATCCGTGCGCACAACGGACCCACGATTTCTTTGCTGTCTGGCTCTTGGCAGCGTTCTTGCCGCTAGAATTAGCGGCCTTAGAAGGCTGACCAGATCCAGAAGCCTTTGCAACAGGCAGACTGACAGGTTTTGGTGGGGGCTGAGGCTTATGGGCAGCAGAGGGCGGCGCTACCGGACCGGGAGTGTCCGCCTTCTGCGTTCCCTGGTTCCTCGTCACCATTGGAGGAGGATTACTCTCCAGAGGCGAGAGGATCCAAGTCTCCGCCCCCAACCAAGAGGCTGGTGTTTGACATCTAAAGTCTTTAATGGGGCGTTAGCCCGCCACCACTGCACTGAATGTAAACGAATTGTTTGAGCTGTTTGGAGCAGCCGTAGTTACATTGGTGCTTTCAACACACTCTTTGGCCTCCGCAAAGGACAGCCCCTTCTCCACAAGCACCTGCTGAATTTTGCACTCGGAAATCCACCAGGGGCAGTTCAGTCTTGTCCGAAGCCATATGCGCCTCCTGGCAATTCACACACAGAGTGGTTGCAGTGCAGGACTCAGCAGAGTGTCCGAGCTTACTACAGCGGGCGCACGAGGCCTCTGCCCATGGCCGTACTGTTGGCACCTAAAGCACCGGAGAGGGAGCGGGACGTACTGTTTAACTTTTAGCGAGTAGTATCCTCCCCAGATAGTAGTAGGAGGGGTGGGGTGCCGAACGTCAGGATGATGGTAGGGAGACGGATTTCTCTACATCCTTTCTTGGTTGCGAAGCGTCTGACATAGGTCACACCCTGTGACTTCAAGTTCCTCGTCAGACAGTTCCGCTAACGCTTGATCACACCTCTGGAAGAGTTCATCGTCGTGTGGGGTGTAACCTCCACCGGAGTGTCCCCGATGGAAGAGAGCCGCAGTAGCCCGTCGGAGTGCGCCCTGGTGCGGCACTCCGCCAACAAGTCGCAAGACCTGAGGTTCTGAGCATCAGGCCTGCCGACACGGCTCATGAGGGTCTCCCCCGCCAGAAAAGGGTGCAACGAGCTTTTCTGGTACTTTGCTGTGGACGATGAGGAAGCGAGGCCAGATGGCCGAAGCCTGAGGCGACGCTTCTTCCCAATCTGAGTCGCTGTCATGTTCAAAGTCAGTGTTTATGTGTCTTTTTAAGTCTCTTTTATTTATAGAAGAGACTTTTTAGGACGGGAAGCGGTGGGGCGATTTTAAAAGAACAAACATGACATCATAGACGGGCTAAACTAAAACTCTGACGGTGAAGTAACTAGAAAAAAATTACATCATGTCTAGTTACGCAAACATCGCTGTGGAACGTACATATGAGGCCAAAGTCCGCGCGCGCGCCTCCGCGCGCGCGCGCGCGCGCGCGTGTGTGTGTGTGTGCGCGCGCACATATGTATGTAAACAACAAAAATCTCATAAGTTTACGTACGTACAAGCTTGAAATTAGGGGAGGTGCTTTATTCAGGGGGTGCCTAGAAGCCTCTCCGAGCATTTTGACATTGGATATATCATTGAAGATTTAAATGACCGTTTATAGGTAGTCGGTTGACCCTCATTAGATAGAGTCCGTTATTTTCATTATATTCACTTGCGGTTTTGGACATAGCCGGATTGGAGAAAGATGTTGGATGAGTTCGTTAGTCAGCTTTGTATTTTTTTTTTAACCTTTCTCAGTAAAAATTAATTCAATGAAGAAATGTTTAACAAGAAAGGCAAAGCCCTTATGGCTCACGCGAAATGACCGATCCACACATGTCTGACAAGTAAAGGGATGGCTTCTGCAATAACAAAATTCATGTTTTCTCAAAATTTAATCAGTTTTCACACCTGTGTAAATCCCCCGTGATCCTTGACCTTTGCGATGAGTCGACTAAATTAGGATACATAGAAAGGTCTTATCATCAGCTACCTTCGTGCTAAATTTGAATGAAAAGTTTGTAAAAATGGTGATAATAACTACAATTACTGGCATTTTATACACATTTGTCGACCTCTTGTGACCCTTGACCTTTTACAAAGGAGTCATCCAAATTAGTATGCATAGATAGGTCTTACCATCAGGTATCTCTGTAGCAAGTTTGGGTGTCAAGTTGTGAATAGTAATTGAGAAAAAACATTTCTTGTCAAAATATGGCTATATTTTGCTAATTTGCTGAGCTCTTGACCTTTTCCGAGGGGTCATCCAAATTAGCATGCATAGATAGGTCTTACCATCAGGTATCTCTGTAGCAAATTTGGGTTTGAAGTTGTGAATAGTAATTGAGAAAAAAACATTTCTTGTCAAAATATGGCCATTTTGGACCCATTTCCTGAGTTCTTGTGACCTTGACCTTCCCGAGGGATCAACCAAATTAGTGTGCGTATAAAGTACAGCTCCTTAAAAACCGAACGACTAAACTGCTGGCATCTAGTCCGACACCCCTTCGCAAGTCCACTCAGTCAGTGACTGAGGAGACTATCCACCCACGCCACGTGCCGTAGTGGGCTTTGCAAAAATGAATTAATATCAAACAAGATGGGATGAACCATAACCCACAAAGTCCCTTCTATATGAGAGCTGTCCTCGCTGTCAATGGTCTCTACCTTTTGTCTTTGACCTGATTCTGATGTTGAATTATCTCCTATTGAAAAAGCCTCGCAGATCTGTCAATGCGTCAGTAAGTTCTATAAGGGGCACAGGACTTACGCGTCATTGATTTGTCAAACGTTATTTGTCATGACGTAAGTTTTAGTTTTTGTGTAATTTTATATTTTAGGCTTGAGAAATGATGACAAAACTAGAACTTCACGGTACAATTTCAGTCTTGCAATAATTTGTGTGAAAGCAGGTTGACCCGTGCATGCTCTTCTGTGTGTGTGCGTGTTAGGGAGTACCACTTAAGAAAGTATTTCGCCAAGTTTCAAGCTTGTTTGTACAGAAATATCGGAGATTCTCTTGTTTACATACATACGCACACACATACATACGCACATACGGCGCTTCGCGCCAAATGTACGTTCAGCAACGAGGTTAGCGTAACTAGACATGACGTAATTTTATCTTGTTACTTCAATTGTTAGAGGTTTAGCCTGCCCGCCTTTGACATCATGGACATGCTATTAAATACGCCCCACCGCGACCCGTCCTAAAAACTCCCTTCCATAAATAGAAGGGACTTACAAAGTTGCAGAGGTACAATGCTGGATTACGAACTCATTCAATATCTCAAACTCCTTCACTGGCTTCCCATCCCCCAACGCATCCAATACAAGATTCTGTCTCTCTGCTACAAATCCCTGAACAACTGCGCTCCCGCCTATCTCCCAAACTTACTTCACCCCTACACTCCTCCCCGCTCCCTCCGCCCCTCTCCGCCTCCGCCCCTCTCCGCCTCCACATCCCCCGCACCAAACTCAGCACTTTCGGCCCCCGCTCCTTCTCAGTACACGGTCCATCCACCTGGAACACTCTCCCACTCTCTCTCTCCACCAGAAACACTATCTCTCCTCCTTCCAGTCCGCCATCAAAACTCACCTCTTTCGTTCTAGCACTATACCACCACACTCCCCACCCTAAGCAGACTGTCGTAATGTATTTCACTATTTGTGGTAAGTGAGTCGTTGTCTAAAGCGTGCGCATGCGTGCGCGAGTTGTGAGTGCGCGCTTAGAGTTATAATTATTATAAGATAAGCGCATTATAAATACCGTAATTATTATTATTATTATCTCCCTTTGAACTAGCTGTATGCAAAGTTTCTAGTAAGAATAACAAACAAGATGAGGATTTCATCCCAAAGTCTACCCCATATTGTTTGGAGCTCAGATGCGTTTATCTTTTAGGAACATTCAGAGTTGTTCATATTTTTTGGCTTATTATGCTGATCCATTTCCCTCCTTTCTAAGCCAACCTCTGATTAACACACACGTCGACGCACAAAAATAAAGACGGACACACGGCGCTTCCCGCCATTAGTACGCTCTGTCAGTGGGCTCGTGTAGCGACAGGAATCCATCTCCGTCTACTCTAACCCACCCTCTGATTCACACACACTGGCACACAGAAATAAAGACGGACACACGGCGATTCCCCCATTCGTAAGCTCTGTGGTATGGCGTAGCATAGATATTCTGAAGAAGAATGATAGCACGAGCAGCGAAATGACGCCACTTCAAGCTTCACATCATGGCATCATTAGTCCCACGACGACGTATTCATAGTGACGACTCGATGTTATACGTCACTCATCGCAGTACTATTTGACGTATCAGAGAATCAACTTTGCAATTTTCTTGCTGATTTTCACGCCTAGGGCTTACAGGTCACAATCTGACCTAATCCTACCCCAGGGCCGGGACAAAAGTGCAGGCTTATGCAAACACTGTTTATGAAAAATCATGCGGGTATTAATGAGAAGATAGTTTTTTTTCGTAAAAGAAAAATTAAAGTTATGTTAGCTGTTTTACAAATGATTCCGAAAAAGGGGTGCAGAAAACTGTTTGATTTTCACACCTAGGGCATACAGGTCACAACTGACCTAATCGTACGCGACAGCCGAGACAAACTGAAGGCTTATGTAAATACCGTATACGAAAAATCATGCGATTATTTATGAGAAGATTGTTGTTGTTGTTTTCGTAAAAAAAAGATTCAATTGTTTTAAGATTAACCCATATAATTCGTGAAATTAATCCCCAAAACGTGAAAGTATATTTTTTTTCAAAAACATTTAATTATCACTCAAAACGTTCTAGAGGTATAATGCTGGTTAACAAACTCATTCAATATGTCACTTTTATCTAGCTATACGCAAAATATCTAGTAAAAATAAGAAAAATTACTGACACCAGTGTGGATCAACCGGTTTTCGTGAAACGGCCATTTTCTCGACAATGAGCATCTTAATCAAAACATCGAAAAAGGTCCGGAGATAATTCTTTTAGAGACAATATCCTAAAATTTCAAGCTTGTCCGTCCTCAAACGCGGGCTCTAGTCGCTGTGACACACACACACACACACACACACACACACACACACACACACACACACACACACACACACACACACACACACACACACACACACACACACACACATGGAGACAAAAGCCTCAGAGTGGGTTACCTACCATTTTATGTGAAAATGGGTTCCCATATTCCTATTTATTCTAACCCCACCCGGGTCTGCCCTGGGGGACTTGGGTGGGGTTAGGTATTTTTTAGTTCCCAAGGTCACCCTGGTCAGCCCCACAGGGTGGGTTTTTCTCTCTATTCTGGGGCATGTGTTTCTGTCTACCCTTTGTTCATTCACCTGTGTTTGACTTTTTAAAACTCTCCCTACTGTCTGCACTGCCTGTAGCTCGATATTGGATGTGTGTTGCTAAATGGTCTTAGCTTTATTTAGGCCCCATGTGTTAGGTTTATTTAATGTATTTGACCGGCTGGCGACATACATTCAATGTTCTGTTTAGTTTTTTTTTCACAAGCAGTGCAGGCACGTCCTGAGAAAGCCTTGTTGCTGTCGGGACGTTAAGCAATGTACAATCAATCAATCCTATTTATTCTAGGGCTCTGGAATTGATGCCAATGTTTAGAACTCACCTTATAACTAAGCTCTATAACTTAAAATAAAATAGACATTTTCTAGAAACAGAACCACTAGATGGAAAAAAATGGGTTTCTACCAATAAAGTGGGTGCCTCTCACACAAAAACTATCATTACAGTCAAAATGGGTGTCTTCACAACATTAGGCGTCTGTAATAAGGTCAAGTTCATGGAATACTTCTTTCTCACATTTTTTTCCCAACTTAATGTGTATGTATGCTTTAACATTTTTAACATTGTATGGTGCAAAATTCAATAAACACTGGCCCTTAACCTTTCGTTTATGATTTTTACAGAGGAAATCTTTTAAACATTGCTGCGTTTTGTCCTTCTGAAGCAAAACAGTTTATCATGGCATTTATGTGAGAATCAACATAATGTATTCTGGAAATTAAAGGACTTAAAAAAAAAATGTACCCTGGAGTTTCAGACAAACAGCAACAGAGCATTTTGAATATTAACCCTTATCATTCGGAATACACCAGTGTGTGCAATAAGTGTGACTGAAATAGTCCAAGGGTATTGCCAGAATAGCTTGGCGCCTCTAGGCGCCAAGCTATTGTGGCACCACCCTTGAACTAAAGCCATTGGTCTATGTCCTCATCTGTAAGTACTGTAATGTACTTACTTACTTACTTATGCCTGTCACCCCTACCCGGGTATAGGCCGTCGACGAGAGACCTCCAGCAACTCCTGTCCTGTGCTTCTCCTTCGATTCTACTCCAGGTGGTTCCCAGTCTCTTGATGTCAGCTTGGAGGTCTCGACGCCAGGAGTTTCTCGGCCTACCTCTTTTCTTCTTTCCCTGGGGGTTCCATGACAATGCCTGCCTAGTGATACTGGAAGCTGGCTTTCTCAGGCTGTGACCGATCCATCCCCATCTTCTTCGCCCAATTTCATTCTCTGCTGTTATCTGCTCTGTTCTGTCCCAGAGTCTGACGTTGCTGATCTTCTCTGGCCAGTGGATTTTCAAAATTCTTCTAAGGCAACTGTAGAGAGATGCATATAAGAGATTACAAGGGCACCTATTTAAGAAACAATTGATTTATTTGATCCTTTCCGTAAATAAAGAAATGCACTTGACCAAATACCTTCAACAGCTTTATCTGCCCAGTCAGGCCACCCAGCCCCTTGGAAACAAAGGCTAGTTAAAATATCAATGCTGTCACTGTTGGCGCGTTCCCGAGAAATAGCGGCTACATCCTGTACACTCCACCCACCCCCCTACCCCCACACTCCACCCCCCACCAACCTTGCCCCTTGGAAACAATGGTTAGTTAAAATATCAATGCTGTCACTGTTGGCGCGTTCCTGAGAAATAGCGGCTACATCCTGTACACTCCACCCACCCCCCTACCCCCACACCCCCCAACAACCTTGCACACACACACACACATACCCACCACCCTACAAAGCCCCTCACACCACCCAGGCACCTTCCACCAACCTTGCACACACACACACAAATATATTATAATATGTTCTGTGTCAACGCTTCAAATGTATGTCACTAAACCACTAGGTCAGATTTGTTTTGTTGCACTAAACCTTTAATATAGGTTTTCTTCCGAATATGGAGCACCACATCGTTCGTAAATAAAATAAAAGTTCCAACGTGAGGAGTTGTGTGGAGAATTTTTCTTTCGACGTCTGTGTGGAGAAAAAGTTTTCACTACACTCATCAGCACATTGTGACTGCTGCCAAGCATTAAAAATAAAAGACAAACCCCATAACTCTACTCCAGTGAGAAACCTAAGTTATTCAAAGTTACCATACACCCACCCTGTTTTACGAGTGTTTTTAGATCACCAACTCACGCGAGGAGAAAATTGGATGTGAGTGGTTAGTTTGAAACCGGATCCCTGTTGTGTGCAGTTTATTTCCTTTTACCAGGCAGTGAACAATAGACCTTTATGCGGCCCAAGCTTTGCGTAGTCATTATATATCACATGCTCTGTGCGGCTGAGTGAGTTTATTAGAATGCATCCCTTTCATGACCAGAAAGGAATGCATATGTTTTGTACACACAGTTTATATATTGTGTTATAAAAATGAACTTAATGACGCTCGACCCACACTGCGGCTTATTTTGTGGCGCCACGGGCTGTGGAAAAACTGAATTTGTTTTTAATCTCTTACAAACAAGATACATCTATCATTTCGAAAACATTGTGATATTCTGCCCTACTGTCAAACACAACACAGCTTATCACAACCGTTCATTCATTTGGACTGACAGCAACATTTACTTAGTTGATCCTGAAAAGAAACTAAACGACTACCTACAATATTTTTACAAACAATTTGAAGGGCAGACAACTTTGTTTATTGTTGATGACTGCTCTGCAGATAAGGATATTGTTAAGAAGAGAAACACACTGGCAGAGCTTGCCTTTAGTGGCAGACACACAAACATCAGTGTATGGATTCTCACTCAGAAATATAATGCTAAAGTTTATCTGTTTGTTTTACTGTAAAGATCGTGACAGCTTTGAAGACTGTCTCAGAGAGAACGATGTCATCCCCAACAAACATGAACGAGACATTGTGAAAAAAAAACTGAAATTGACTAAGCATCTAAAGCTTATTTTAAAGACAGATCAGACCACTGGGTATGGATTAGTAAATTAATTTATACATATGGTTTGTCCATAAAAAATGATGGACAGACAAATCGTGCAAGCATTTGATATCACAGAGAGCTTCAGAGGTGTTGTGCATTTTTATGACTTAAAAACACAAGTTAAACACCCGTTTGAGCCTTTGATAAAACTCTCAACACCAACGAAGATATACATGGCATTTAATGTCACTTTTGGATATTCTAATTGTCCACCACGTTATAATTACAAGACTGTTGATCTTAAGACACAAAATTTTATAGTGTATGATGCTAACTGTGACTGGTTTGAGAGTATGTGTTTACACATATTCTACCATCTAAGTAAACAACATGATTATATTGAATTTGTTACTGTCAATAAAGTGATATTACACCTGCAGCATGAGCACAAGACCTTAAGACACATACCGGGGAAGTGGTTGATTTGTTGGGAAATGAACTAAATATTTATTATTATAGGGATTACAGTCAATAAAGTGGTATTACACAAGATGTAATTTCCTATTTATTATTTTGTCGGACAAATAAAAATGACGGACAATGCCCAAAGCTTAAGAAACGTGTTTCACACAACAGACTTGCCTATATCAAACATTTTTAATGTCTATGAATCGATAGAAAGGTCTTTTTTGGTCATACAAGATAATCTTCTTTCTGGTAGTGTAAAGATTCAGATTGTTGCTAAAATAGAATTTACCAGGGTAGATGGTGAAGTGATTGTTTCGTATATCTCGACAAGACAACACACAGTTAATTCAAAAGAGGAATTGGAAAAAGCGTTTAGAGAAAGACTGTTGGCTGACTTTCTAGAAGCAATTGACAGAGCAAAAATGCAGGGATCTGGCTGGCACGAAGGCCATGTACATGAACTGCAACTGAAGCAGTCAAGATATCATCCTATTTTAGGCAAATCATGGATACCATTACCTATTGAGGTTGCAAACAAAAAGGCTGTAGTCAATATTCAGAACAATGACAACTATTGTTTCATGTGGTGTGTGCTTGCTAAACTGCATTTTGTAAGGTCAAAGCCTGAACGTGTATCTAACTATACCAATTTTGTAAACGAACTCAACTTCAGTGGCATAGATTTCTCTGTTAAGGTAGAGGATATAGACTTGTTTGAAAAACTAAATCCTGGTATATCTGTAAATGTGTATGTATGGGATAATGAGTCTGAGAACAAGTTACAACCAATTAGAGTGTCCCCAATTGCCCCAACCTACGGTCAGTCAGAAGATAAGCATGTTGATATGTTACTAATAAGCTCTGGTGATAACTTTCACTACACAATTATTAGGAGTATGTCACGACTAATTCATAATCATGTAACAAAACACAATGGCAAACAGGAAGTATGTAAAAGATGCTTACAACGGTTCTCCTCTATAAAAGTGGCACATAAACATACCCTGCACTGTAGGTCAACTGATGACATTCAAACAGTACTTAGGTATCCAGATCCTGGTAGCAAGGTTTATTTCAAGAACTATGTTAATCAGCAAAAGCTGCCATTTGTAGTGTGTGCTGAATTTGAATCACTGGTTGTGCCATATGAGGGTCCTGTTCCAGAATCATTACCAAAGACAATAAAGTTGAGTGATCAAGTGGTGTGTTCTTTTGGATATATTCTTGTTAGGTCTGACGGTCAGCATACAGAACCTGTTATCTACAGAGGTGAAAATGCAGCAGCTGAGTTTTTAACAGAAATGAGACAACTGTATAGTCAGGTAGTACAGTATTTGGAAAAGTGTCAGATGCCTTTGGTGATGACAGAAGAAGACAAACAGAATTTTGATACAGCAGTGATGTGTTGGATTTGTGAACAACCTTTAGGATATTGTGATCAACTTCTGAACGGTGATAAAGTTCGTGACCATGACCACATAACTGGACGTTACAGAGGTGCTGCCCATGGTTATTGTAACTTGAAATTAAAAATAGATCCTGAAAAATACAAACTGCCCATCTTTTTCCATAATCTTAAAGGGTATGATTCACATATTATCATGCAGGCTGTGGATGAGTCTTACAAACAAATTAGTTGTATTGCCCAGACAACTGAAAAATACTTGACTTTTAGGCTGGACAACAAATTAGCATTTTATGACTCCATGCAACATTTGTCTTTAGGGCTTGCTAGTCTCGCAGAAGGACTGACTGAGTATCCAATAACAAGTAAATATTTTGAGCCAGACTTGATTAAGAAAGGTGTTTATCCGTATGAGTACATCAGTGAATGGGTTGTGTTTGAAGAAAGGAGACTGCCACCAAAAGAGAAATTTTATTCCACACTAACTGGCAAAGGTATTTCTGACTCTGATTACCAGCACGCACTTGATGCATGGGATAAATTAGGGTGTCAGACGATTGGTGACTACCATGACCAATACTTGAAAGCTGATGTTTGTTTGCTAGCAGATGTATTTGAAAGTTACCGTGAAAAGGGTGTGTTACACTACAGTCTTGACCCTGCTTGCTACATAACTAGTCCTGGCATGACATGGGATGCATTTTTGAAATCCAGCAAGATATCTATGTTGTCGGATCGTACGATGGGTGAAATGGTGGAACGTGGCTTGAGAGGAGGGATTAGTATTGCAGCGAACAATTATTCCAAAGCCAACAACAAATATCTGGACGGCCTGGGGTTTGACCCCTCAAGGCCAAGCTCATTCATTACGTACTTGGACTCTAATAACCTTATGGGTTCGCAATGTGTGAGTTATTGCCCTTGAAAAACTTTTGTCTGTATGATTTGTCACAGTATGACATAACACAGTTAATAAACAATATTATGAGTCATGACCGTAATGATGCAAAGGGTTGGATATTTGAAGTAGACCTGGAGTACCCACACCATCTACATGATTACCACAATGATTATCCATTAGCAGTTGAGAAAATGAGTATGACGGGGAAAAAAGAAGACACGAAACTTGTGCCTAATCTAAATGACAAATTTAATTACGTTTGCCACTATCGCTTGTTACAGTTTTACATCAGACATGGGTTAGTATTAAAGAAAGTTCACAGAGGTATTCAATTTGATCAGAGTGCTTTCATGAAAGATTACATAATGAAGAACACAACATTGCGTGCGAGGGATGGCAACACTGCATTTGACAAAGACTTCTTTAAGCTTATGAACAATGCCTGTTTTGGCAAGACTATGGAAAATCCTCATCACCGCAAAGATGTGAGACTGGTCACAACTGAATCGGGTGCAATTAAACTTACAGGCAAGCCACAGTACACAGTTCATCATTGTATGCAGTGTCACTCAAAAAAAAGATTGTCAAACTGGACAAACCAGTATTCATTGGTATGGCAATACTCGAGTTATCAAAATTGCTGATGCTTGAATTTTACTATGATTACTTTAAACCAAAGTATCCTGAGTGCCGTCTGCTATACACTGACACTGACACTATGATCATAGATGTGCCTACTGAAGACTTTTATGAAGACATGAAAACAGAACTGCATATGTATGACACGTCTGACTACCCTAAGGATCACCCGCTGTACAGCACACAAAACAAGAAAGTGCCTGGTAAGTTTAAAGACGAACTAAATGGTGTGCCTATAGTTGAATACGTTGGACTGAGGTCAAAAATGTATTCTATTTTACACCAAAAAGGCAGTCAATCCAAAGCCATAGGTATCAAGAAAACAGCGATAAAAAATAAAGACATTTGACATGAACATTACAAGCAAGTATTAGATGGAGAACTGATGCCTGATTATCCAAACAAGACACTGAGATCAAATAGACACAATATTGAAATGATCCAAACACATAAAAAGTCACTTGCAGTTGGAGACACAAAACGCGTGTTTCACACTAAGGAAAAGGCTTATGCACCTGGGCATTACAGGCTCAAGTTATCTGAAGAAATAGCTAATGAACTGGTTGATAAACTGGTTAATGAACTAATTTATGAAATGGTTAAAAGTGCGTAACAGTGTCTGGGGGAATAATCTGTAATTCTTCTCTGACAAATGCCCTCTTTGGTGCAGGCTCATACAGATAATAAATCGATGCATTAGCGGAAGGAACTATTTTGTTAATATTGTGGACAGACGTAGACCAAATTGGATCAGTTGCCCTGCGCCTGATGTCATTCTCGGCTTCACCGGGTTGATACAAATATCTCACCTATTTTGTAAACAAGCTTGTGTCAGGTGCTTTTGTTTTTACTTCTGACCCTGACGGTATTGTTTTTAATTTAATAGCATCAACAGGTTTAGGGTGACCCTCATTATTCATTGCTTTTATCACGGACGGTAATCTCTTAACCTACTCAGTGTTACGTGTGTCATGCATGAGTTCCTTAGAATACTGATAGCTGAAAAGTCTCTCTGATAATTGTTTGTTAAAGTTTTCAACAATTGCCTGTGATCTATGCACGCCTGGTATGCCTCGCCGCACTAGCACTCCATGCTTTGCAAATAACTGATTAACAGCGCCTTTAAATTCAGATCCGTCATCGACTTGCACAAGCCTAGGGTATTTTAAAGGTCCTCGACTATATATTTTTGTTAACGCAGTGGCCACTGTTACAGCATTTTCGTCAGTTATGTGTTCGGCTTCCTTGTACCTTGAAGCTATGTCGACAACAGTTAATGCATACTTGTATCGTTTTTTTCTTACTGTATCATGCGGCAGGAACAGGAGATCCATTTGATGGGTGTCATTAGGGATAGTGTTTACAAAATGAGGTCTTGTTATTTTTCTTGGAGCAGGAAGATATATTTGCCAAATTGCCTGCTTTTTAAGCCACTGTTTTATTTGTTCGAGTGTGACATCACCACCCACAGCTGCATGTAATTTTTCTATTGCAGTATTCCCTTTCCAGTAGCCAATTGGGGAGTAATATATTTTTGATAGTTTAGCATCTGCCATTTCTTCTAGCAATATAAACTCCTGTAAAATATACTAATGTCATTCCTACTAGAACAAATATTATTTCTCCATTTCTTTGTTCTGGGCTTGGTTGGTAATAGTCACTAAGTTTTGGTTGCGGAATGGTCATGTCTTCGCCAGTTACAAGAAAATATTCTTTAATCGCATCATTGACATTTGAAAATGTATGCTGTGCGTGACCCTCAAACCTCAATCTTTCATTGATGAAATCAAGTTTCTCAATTCTTTGCTTCTCATAATCTTGTTGAGCTTGTGCCAGTTTTTCAGATGCCTCATTATGACGCTTCATTTCTTCTGCAGATTCCTCTCTACCCATTTTTGAAAAGAGATAGTTTGATCCACTAAATGCCAATGCGTTAACAACTGCCCCACCAATCATAATAGCTATAGTTGCCATATTTTTTTTTATTTACATAGAAACATTTTCTGCAATAATTCCTTGCTTAACGAGAAGTTTTTTTGTGGCAATCGATGCTGTTACAACAGCTACTAGCTTAGCACTATCTTCGAAGTCTAATCTACTCAAGTCTGCTGATTTCATTTTGAGAAGACTTTTCCCAAGCATAGACTAAGCAACGGTTAGCCCGCTTATTACAGCAGAGTGATAGAAGAGGTTCATGATATTATTATTTGCGTCGCTCATTTTTTATACCACAAAAATTAAAATAATAAATTTATTTACTGCATGTAAAATGGGTCCAAAAGTTTTGACACTGCTGGTAATGTGGAGACTTCTTCTTTTATTTTTGGAGTGTTTGATTTATTGGACACTGTTTGAGTCTGTGGTTTGTATTTTTGGTATAATTGGTAACCTACGTAACAGAATCCTACAGCAAATCCAACAACTAAATATTTTGTTGGTTTAGACTCAGTTGTTTGTCTCTCACTTTGTGGGGGGTGTGTTGGTCCTGACGGTAGTAACACTGGTGCTGTTGATGGTGTGTCAGTCTTTTCTATTAATGCTTGAAGCTGTAATTTTTTTTGTCTATTATATTCAGCTAATTTTTTCCCCGCCTCTATTCAACCTGGACTTTTAGCCTTCGTCACTGTTTGAACCTGTGTCAAGACAGGACTCTGTTGTGGAGTCGTCTGGGTCTCGTCCATTTTCTTCTAATTTAAAATTTATTTTAGAAAAGTCAATATGACTCCCAGTTACAAGCAAGGTTACCACAGGTGCAAGGTAATTGCCAAACTTGTAAAACATAAGGCATGCTAATTTGCCTATTGAACTAGAAACTATGGGGTTGCTTTCGAGATCATGTGACAGACTGTCAGTATCAACAGGTAGGAAGTGACTCACAGCTTTTGTATATAGGCAGACAAGAGATCGACTCAAATCACGTGTCATCAGTGAACTAATGTGATTTTCATATTTTGAATGTAGTTTGATTAGCGGTATAGGCCGTCGACGAGAGACCTCCAGCAACTCCTGTCCTGTGCTTCTCCTTCGATTCTACTCCAGGTGGTTCCCAGTCTCTTGATGTCAGCTTGGAGGTCTCGACGCCAGGAGTTTCTCGGCCTACCTCTTTTCTTCTTTCCCTGGGGGTTCCATGACAATGCCTGCCTAGTGATACTGGAAGCTGGCTTTCTCAGACTGTGACCGATTAGCGGTAAGAGATTCTATGTCTTCTGTCATGTATTGTTTACCAAGAAAAGCTTTTGATTTTCCAGAAACAACTACAGAGAGAAGGCGTTGTTTTTTTGAGTCTAAGTCTTTGTTTTCTACAGCGCAGATATCACTTAGAAGAAGTAATTCGTCTTGGTTCATTTTATAATGAAAAATAAAAAAACTTTGCTTGGACCTGTGAATAACTTATGATCTTACTTGATAACTAATTTCAAAGTTACCTACAACTTACAAGTGACTTTGACGTTAACTTTGAAGTTAGTTATCATAAGTTCTTAACCCAAGTCAATAAGACACTCGGACAGATTTCTCAAGTTACAAGGACAACAAGAAAACTTTTTTTTTAAGTAATAATCTGGTGGTGGAGCTGATGGCGTCAAATGCATGACATCTCTTTGTGAAGAGTATGACAAAAATAATGGATTACCAAAACCTATCGTCAATTGCTTATAAGTCCTTTTACTTTTTTCATAGTTTCTTTTACGCCTATCTTTTTTCCTTGTTCTAAAAAAGATTTCTTTAGCTCTTCAACATTTACAGCCTGACTACGCATCTTATTCTGTATTTCAGACTTTTGTTGTTTATAGTTGGCCAAATCATCCTGGACTCTCTTAAATTCGTTATCGTCAATTTCATTATCTTCCAAAGATTTACTAATAATAAGTTTCATACTCGTCAGCTTAGCTCCAGCAAGCGTACTTAATGCTTCATGCTTCTGCAACTTTGTATAAAATGTTTTGTTAAGGGCCTCCATACCAAAGCATGCCAGGCTTGTGGCAAGGCCAACACCTTCAATAGCAATTCCTACGACACTTCCCAATCCCGTTGCAAACAGAGCTATACCTCCTACAGATAATCCGGCTGAAACCACCCCCATGGTCATTGATGTGTTGTGTACAGAATTGAAAACCGTTTTGTAACGGCGTTTGCAGCGGGAGTATTTTGCTTGTTCTCCTTCCAAATACTTCAACACTTCTGTAATATTCATTAAACGGAATGAGTCTGCCTGTAATGTTTTATCACGCTCAACAGGCTCAAGCGGCTCAGGTGGTATTTGTGGATACACTGGTGGCCTTTTTTATGGCGAATATATATATATTTTTTATTAATCTTCTAATTTATTTTGCAACTCTTCAAAGGTATACAATTTGCTAGGGTAATAAAATGAAACAAGATCTATGTGTTCCAGTTTTATGAAACTTAGATAAACTAGAGTTGTTTTATCAATCACTACCTTAACAGCAGGGACACTACTCGAAACTTCAAAATCTGTATTGATTTTTCTAATAACAATAACAACCTTTGTTGACTCTGCTACTGTGCTATCCCACATAAGTTTGATTCCCTGTGCGATATCTGCTTCTTTCACAGCTTCCACAGATCTCATGAGAATTTCAAAAACTATTGTCGCATCTCTATCTATAGTAAAATTTGTTGGTACGAACGAAATAGAAGTATCTGTCCTACCTTTCCTATTTGTAAGAAGATACCTTCGTTTCCCATACTCTTGAAGTTTCAGTTTTTCTCTGCTATTGGTTTCGGAATGGCTTGGCACAAGACTTACAAGCGTTGGCTCAGAGTTAACAACTTTTCTAAATACTAAGGCACCTTCATCTGTAAAATAAACATAAGGACTGATGAAAACAAACTTTATGTCCCATACAATGGGAATAGGTGCAAGCGGAACAGGGGTAGGAATAATTACCCACTTATTAGCCACATGTTTTAAGCTGTAGAGCACATTACTTACAGGAGTAGGAACAGTAACATCACGAAGTTGACTAAGTTTAGGAAACGCGCCATCTTTTACATCTTCAATTGCCTTTCGTTTGTACAATCCTATTTCACCTTCTTTATCAAAATCTTGCAGGTCAGCCAAATCTTTCAACTCTATTGACGGACATGAAACTGGTACAATTCTCGGCTTTGGACCAAGACCGCTCATTTTTATAAAACAAAAATAAAATTTATTTTACTTCCAACACAACATAAAAATCATGCATGACAACTGGTTTACCATCCTGATTAGTTACAGATAAACACAGTGATTCAAAGAAACTGGAGCCCAATTTTTTAACTGCAAATTAGGAAATCTAGCAACCACACTTTCACAATATGGTGTAGTTCCAGTTGGCAAGCATCTTAACAAAGTTGAAGGCTTTCCATTGTGTACATTTTCAGTAGTGTTCAGTTCTTTTAAATAAACATTTAGCATTGTGTGTACTGACAAATGAACAGGGTATCTTCCAGTTATTCTTAATTTTTTTGGTGATAGTAGACGTCCATCTGATTGTGACCAATCTTCGTCTGGATGTGTTATTTTTTTACCTAAAAAACCAAGTAATAATAAAAGACTAATTGATAAAGAAAACTGACCACTTTTCGGAAATTCAATTGTAACAAGTAAATTAGCTGGGTTTAAAGTTGCTTTAATTTTAAATTCATTTTGAAGCCATTCAGCTAAAGTTCAAAAGTCATAATATCCAGCTCGTAAAATATCACCTTTTTCTAAACCATCAAGAGTTCCACTTACAGAATAATTTTTATCATCCGTTACATTAAACCACTTTACTGTATAAAACATTTCATGGATAGCTACAGCCTTGCTACCATCACGATTATCAATCCCATTAGTTAACCACACTGGATTGCTCATGTCAAGATTTGTTAAGGTAATAAACATTTTTATTATCACATTAAAAAAAGGATGGAATTTAAATCACCAACCATTACCACTACAAACGCATTTCAATTTAATGTGGATGCCAAATATAATGTCGCCCCTACTTATGAACAGAAAATAATTCAGCTAAATCAACTCGACATAGCTGTAAGCGAACAAGATTTATTTCAAGTCAAAGTACCCAACCCTTTTGATCATTACCTAAACCCTCCAATAACAGACGATGCTACTGCAAGAAAGTGGTCTTCAAGTCCACTACAGATGTTTCAAAACCAACTCAACTTTGCTATACTATGCTCAACTACAGGCTGTGGTGTTTCATTTACAGATCACTTGAATCACTCAAACAAACTGATTAGGTCTGTGTATCATTTCCACACGTATTACCAGCTTAGACGTATACTGTCAGAACTCCATACACCACTGCCCACTGAATCCAGTTTCAACAGGTATAACAACCCCATGGATATGAAAGCATTTGAACGCATCTGTAATGAGTTTAACATACACTGTATGACTTCACACAAAAACTTGATGATCACAAAGGCAGGGGTACACTGTATTATGCTATGAGTCACAGACAATACCCTCAAGATTACTGGCCTCCCTACTCTTCATTCTCATCAAAATCAGAAGTCTGGTTAGGCTCAATTGAACTTACTTACTTACTTACGCCTGTCACCCCTACCCGGGTATAGGCCGTCGACGAGAGACCTCCAGCAACTCCTGTCCTGTGCTTCTCCTTCGATTCTACTCCAGGTGGTTCCCAGTCTCTTGATGTCTGCTTGGAGGTCTCGACGCCAGGAGTTTCTCGGCCTACCTCTTTTCCTCTTTCCCTGGGGGTTCCATGACAATGCCTGCCTAGTGATACTGGAAGCTGGCTTTCTCAGACTGTGACCGATCCATCCCCATCTTCTTCGCCCAATTTCATTCTCTGCTGTTATCTGCTCTGTTCTCTCCCAGAGTCTGACGTTGCTGATCTTCTCTGGCCAGTGGATTTTCAAAATTCTTCTAAGGCAACTGTTCATGAAGGTCTGTACTCTGTTGACTGTGGTTTTTGTCAATCTCCATGTCTCTGCTCCATATAGGAGAACTGCTTTTACATTGGAGTTGAAAATCCGGACTTTGGTGTGTTGTGACAGCTCTCTAGAACTCCACACTTTTTTCAACTGGAGAAAGGCTGCTCTGGCTTTACCGATTCGTGCTCTGACATCTGCATCAGTGCCGCCTTTTTTGTCTATGATGCTCCCGAGATAGGTGAAGGACTCCACCTCCTCCAATGGGGTGCCAGCAAGCAAGACTGGTTCTTCCCTGGTTGCGTTCAGCCTCATTGTCTTTGTTTTCTGTTTGTGAATGGTGAGGCCCACTTGGGACGAGATGTCAGCAAGCCTCGTGGTCTTGTCCTGCATTTGTTGATGAGTGTGGGACAGTAATGCCAAGTCGTCTGCAAAATCGAGGTCGTCAAGCTGTGTCCACAGTGTCCACTGTATTCCACTTCGTCTGTGCTCTGTGGTCATCTTCATGACCCAGTCTATGGCCAGTAGGAAGAGGAACGGAGACAGCAGACACCCCTGCCTGACACCAGTTCTGACCTGGAGCTCTCTGGTGAACTGCCCTTCGTGGATCACGCGACATGTCATGCCATCATAGCTGCTCTTGATCAGGCGGCCGAGCTTTGTGGGTACACCGCAGTGTCATAGGAGTTTCCACAGAGTCTCTCGGTCCACGCTGTCAAATGCTTTCTCATAATCCACAAAGTTGACGTACAGCGGGGAGCTCCACTCCAGAGACTGTTCCACGATGATGCGGAGAGTGGCGATCTGGTCTGTACATGATCGGTTCTTCCTGAATCCTGCTTGCTGGTAGCTGGGGGTCAACGGAGCTCTTCATTTTCTCTAGGATGATCCTGTTGAAGACCTTTCCTGGTACTGACAGCAAGGTGATTCCTCTGTAGTTGGAACACTTGCTGAGGTCGCCTTTCTTGGGAAGCTTGATTAGGTACCCCTCCTTCCAGTCAGCTGGCATCACCTCCTTTTCCCAGATCTTTCCAAACAGTGGGTACAGCATCTCAACTGTTGTCTCTAGGTCTGCTTTCAGAGACTCCGCTGGGATGCCATCTGGCCCTGCTGCTTTGCCATTCTTCAAAAATGCCACTGCATTTCTGATCTCTTCCCGGCTGGGTCTGTCACAGCTGATGGGTAGGTCGGTCTCTGCCGGCTGGATGTCGGGGGGGTCGGGTGGGCTAGGTCTGTTCAGTAACTCTTCAAAATACTCGGCCCATCTGTCGAGTTGGTCTGCTCTGTCTGCAATAGGCTTGCCTTCTTTGTCTTTTACTGGTCTTTCTGTATGGCCATACTTACCCGACAATCTTCTGGTAATGTCGTAGAGCTGTTTCATGTTGCCGCTGCCTGCTGCCTTTTCTGCCTCTGCTGCCAGGCTGTCTGTGTAGGCCCTCTTGTCTGCCCTGATACTCCTCTTCACCTCGCGGTTGGCTTCCGAGTATTCCCCCTGTGCCCTTACTTTGGCTGCTCTCGTGCGACTGTTGTTGACCGCTGCTTTCTTCTGCTTCCTCGCTTCTATCTTCTTCAAGGTCTGTGCCGACAGCCAGTCCTTGTGGTGGTGTTTCCTGAACCCTACAGTGTCTTTGCAGGTTGAGTTCAGCGCCTCTCTAACTGCCTTCCACTGCTGCTCTATGGTGACCGCCTCCTCTTCATTTACTAGCTGCTGTAGCGCTTGAAACCGATTGGACAGCACCAGTTTGAACTCTTCTCTAACTCCAGTTTCTCTCAGGAGGCCTACATTATAGCGCTGTCTTCTTGTTGTCTCTGTGCGGCTTTTCTTTAGCTTGAGCTTCATTCTTAAGGTAAGCAGATGGTGGTCTGAGGCGACATCTGCTCCCCTCCTCACTCGAACATCTTGAAGGGATCTTCTAAATTTCTTGCTAATGCAGATATGGTCTATTTGGTTCTCTGTTGTATGGTCAGGTGAGACCCAAGTTGCTTTGTGTATTCTTCTGTGTGGGAAGATGCTGCCTCCAATGACAAGTCGGTTTAGAGCACAAAAGTCTACAAACCTCTCCCCGTTCTCACTCATCTCCGAGCCTAGTCCCTGTCTCCCCATCACCTCTTCGTATCCGGTGTTGTCCTCCCCTATTTTGGCATTAAAATCGCCCATGACGATGGTGATGTCTCGCTCCGCACATTTGTCCACGGCACTCTGGAGTCGGTCGTAGAACTCTTGTTTCTCTTCCTCGTCACTGTCATTGGTGGGCGCATAACACTGGATGACGTTCAGCTTGAGCTTTTTCTTGGTTCTAAAGGCTGCTGTTATAATTCTTGGCCCAAGAGGTTCCCAGCCCATCAGCGCTCTCTGTGCCACTGGTGACAGCATGAGTGCTACTCCTTCTGTATGGGGGGCATTCTCCTCTTCATGACCTGAATACAGAATCATCTCCCCACTTAACAGCCTTTTCTGGCCAGACTGCGTCCATCTGGCTTCACTGATGCCTAGCAGGGAAAGGTTGTACTTTTGCATTTCCGCTGCTATCTGGGCGGCCTTGCCGCTCTGGTACATGGTCTTGACGTTCCATGTGCCCATGGTTGTATCCCTGGATAGAGAGAGGCGGCTCGGTCCTGTGGCTTCCGAAGACTTCCGGCTTTCACCACAGGACGTCATAAGTCTTCTAGTAGAAGAACCTTCCTCCTCCAGGAAAGGAATTACTGTTAGTCTTTTCGTCGGCGTTTTTGTAGCTATTTCCTTTTTTGCAGGGTGGGGAAGCTACCCCCACGCCCAACCCCCTTACTAAGAGGACCAGGGGTTTTCTGTCGGGGTCACCTTCCCTTAGACCATGTTGGTTCACGGCACCTTATTTCATTCGGTGCACCCCTCTCACGAGGGACCCCCTATCCACCACCCAGGGGACGCGCCTCAACGCCGTATGGTCCCAGCGCGAGGGCTCAATTGAACAGAAACAGTTTAATGCCTGGACCACATTTGTCTTAGATAAGAGTGAAGGGTTTACACAAGCAGGAGTCGAACGCATTAATGAGTCTATCAGAACATATGTCTGGTGTTTACTAGGTGCACAATCATTAACAAAATCGAATATTTTGAATGGAAGTGGAAAGTTCGAGGCTCAAAAACAATTTTTATCGAACTTGGAAGACTCGATCAACTCAACAGTAGATCTCCCGTCAAGCATACAGCGTTACCAAGACGTTCTCAGATATGCTAGATCAAAAGTTGACTTTGTAGTTGGCCTCGGGTTATACATGTTGCCTTCTGATCTTCAACTCCAAATGGGGACAATAACAAATTATAATAATGAAATAATTGTTGCTGGGAGTGATCAGAAATTAGGCCTCAATCAATCTGTAAACTTGAGCCCAACAACCACACACCTACAACCATTAAAACCATTAATAACGCCAGTAACATCATCACCCATACAGGCAGTAACGCCAGTAACAGCCCCAGCATCGGCACCTACACCGGCACCAGCACAGTCAGTAACACCAGTAAACATACATGAGTCAGAGAGAACTGCATTGGTAATTGGCCTTACTGGAGTAGGAATATTACTTCTTTACCTGTTTCATTAAATAACCTACCATTAACCCTCCTACTGTCACCAAAAAGACCCACACATGTTCTGCCATAAAGCCAACTACCTTTGCCGCTGTACTAATAAGCCAACTGACAACTGTGCCTAAATACCAGGCAACGCATCCATCGCTTTTACAGCCAATTTCTTAAGCAGGTCTGAAATATGAGACAATTGTTTCTTTACCCACGACTGTAAATCTTTTGGGTCTTATGGAACTGGAGGGGCCGGACCGCTACCCCCTGGTCCTCCCGTTACAGCTAACACAACAGTACTTATAATAAATCCAAGAGCAGTAATTAAACTTGCAATGGTGATACCCTGCTCTCTGAAAAGTGTTTTCAATCTCTCAGCTAATGTTGTGTCTTCGTGAAGTATTTTCTGAATAGTTTCTCTAATTCTGTTAATTTGTGATTTCAGTTTTTCTTTTCCAATTTCAATCACTTCTAGTCGCGCTGATCTTTCTATCTGCAAATTATTTAATCTGTGTTGTATTCTTTCTTTCATTTCTGTGTCATAATTCCCATTGTCAGCTGTAGCTAATTTTTCTTTTTCTTTTAAAATGCGATTATCAATCTCGCCTAGTTTGGCCACATTATTCACAAGCTCACCTCTGATTGTCTGCAGTGTTTTATCCAAGCCCATAATTTCCCGCATTGTCAAAGGAGAGTCACCAATTGTTTTCATAGCCTCATTTATTTGCCCTTCTGTAAATGAAGTTTCTTGTATTACCTTGTCTGCTATTTCTGGCAGTCTTGTTACTTCAGTCATTTCAATTTCTTGACCAGTTGGCAATCTTGTTTGTACGTCATGAAGAGCACTAGCAAGTCTAGGCGGTAACTGTTTATCTCCAATACCAAGTTGACGCAAGGCGCCAACACCACCTTCATTTTTGATTGTACTTAAAGCTCTAAACTTACCAGGGTCTCTTTTGTTAGTCAATTGTACTTTTCCTTTGTCAACAGTGTTTAAATATAAATGACCTTTTTCATATTCAAACTGATTAGGATCTATTTCATCTGGGCGGTCACCAACACTATCATAAAACGAGTTCACTTTGCTTAGTAAAACTTCGCGGTTCCCTCTACTTATAATATCCATTGAACTATTAACTGTTGCACCAGTATCATAGTTATTCATGGCATCCATTTCAATATCATGACCAAATCCTCCTGCTGCCATTGTTTTTATTAATTTAATTTTTTTTATTGTGCATAATAAAAATGGCACAGTCCTATGGATCAAAGTTAGACCCATACAGAAAACTACCTGAACCTCTTGGTGTTAAGGGCATTAGACAATCAATCGTTATCACTAACAATCCTAGTACTATAGACCAGAACCAAACACTTACTGTCAAGTTTCCTAACCTAGGTCCCAGTGACGTTATTGTTCCTGGTACTGCTCATCTTGCTTTTAATATTGAACTTTCATCAGACACAGATGACAAAAGAACACTAGTTAACAATATAGGTAGAGCAATTATTAAGAATATTAAAGTTAAACTTGAAGGACAGGAAGTGTTTAGTCTTGACGATGCTGATGTGTTCTACTGCTACAAGGATTTGTGGTTTACAAAAAAGAACGAGAGGGTCGTATTTATCAAGGCATACAGTCAGATAGCATTATAAAAATTCGAATAAATGCAAGTGATAAAACAACAGAAGCCAAGGACATTATAGTGGCAGAAACACATGGATTGATTGATTGATTGTACATTGCTTAACGTCCCGACAGCAACAAGGCTTTCTCAGGACGTGCCTGCACTGCTTGTGAAAAAAAAAACAAAAACTAAACAGAACATTGAATGTATGTCACCAGCCGGTCAAATACATTAAATAAACCTAACACATGGGGCCTAAATAAAGCTAAGACCATTTAGCAACACACATCCAATATCAAGAGCTACAGGCAGTGCAGACAGTAGGGAGAGTTTTAAAAAGGCAAATACAGGTGAATGGACCTCGGGTAGACAGAAACACATGCCCCAGAATAGAGAGAAAAACTCACCCTGTGGGGCTGACCAGGGTGACCCTGGGAACTAAAAAGTACCTAACCCCACCCAAGTCCCCCAGGGCAGACCCGGGTGGGGGAAGAAACACATGGAACCAGATTTTGCATTCCACTTGAATTTGAAATCCTAATAGGGCATTCGCCTTATTACCAAGGAGCACTAAATGACCGCCTGAGCTTTGAACTAATCTTTAATGACTACTCCAAAGTTATCAAATCAAAGGATCTCAATGCACCATACAAGATCTCTAACATTTCTTTGGAATATGAGATTGTCACACATACTGAACTAGCCAGACTCATTCAAAATCAGTACCAGTCAAGACTTCCAATTTATTATGATCGAGTGATTAGACACAGTTTAATCAATAAAGACAAAAGCGACCCGATGTGGAACATAAACTTGAACACACCTGCTAGGTCACTGAAAGGCATTCTTATGTTATTTGTTGAACCAAAAAGTCCTTACCAAGGAGATTCAGAAAAATTTTACAATCCAAAGATTACACATTTATCCTGTACAATCGAAGGCCGCCCTAACCAAGTTTTTTTCGTCGGGAATGCAGGGATATCAGCACTATGATGAGATCACAAAGTATTTTGCAGGGGGGAGAATTAGAGATAAATCAGCTATTGCGTGCAAAGATTTACATCTGTATGATGTAAGAATCGGTGAATACCTGACAGACAAGTACGCACTGTGGCTAGATCTGCGTTCTTCGGACAATGATTTCCTTCATGGCTCTGGCCATACTATCGAAAACGGTAGTGACGGAATCTCAATTCAAATACAGAAAAAAACTGAAAAAGCTGAAGCAATAAATATATATTTGTATCTGATTTATGATGCACAACTAAACATTTCTGAGTGCCGACTAAGCGCTCACATATATTAAAAGTATTCACTTACCTTTTCAGGGTTGTTTCGGCTTAGTTTTAGCCTCGTCAGAAAGGTCTTTAACCTTTGACAACCCATTTTGGATGAACAATTTCCGTGGTCTTCTAACTGCACCAAACCACAAAATTCAAACGTGTTAGCTCTCAAGTGTAATTTGCGTTTGTATGTTTTTGTTGGGCTGTCGGTGCATCCTATAGAAAAAACACATGTTAGAAAAAAACACATACACACAGCACTCCCGGACTAAGTAACAAAACTTATAATGTGTGTATGTGTTTCCCAACACATGTTCGGCATGAGAACACAACACATGAGAAAAAACACATGTTAGAAAAAAACACATACACACAGCACTCCCGGGGCTAAGTCACAAAACTTATAATGTGTATGTGTTTCCCAGCACATGACTACTATGGTAAAAGAGTACAATGTATCAAAATTGCTTGTATTTACATAATCCTGAGAGCCTGTATATTAGCTTACATCACGGTTTTCAATAAGCGGTTTAACACTCACTTTTTCTAATTGCTTCCACTTTGCTTTTGCATTTTTATTCTCATTTCCTTCATAGACGCAACTAGGCTTAAAAATGAGGAATCATTTTCTAATTCTGTTATTTTTTCTTTGAGATTTTTTTGCTTTTTGTTCATTCAGTTGTATATCTCTCTCTTTCAATCTGATCTTTTGATCACATCAAATTTTATCTTTTTCAATTTTTTCTTTTTTTTTCTTTTAGTGCACCATACTCTATCATCTCATTGTTGAACTCCTCCTTATTACCTTCATCTTCGTACCTAATCAAGAAAGTCATAGACTTCTCAATCACATTTTCAATATCACATAAACTTTTTTCTAAATCCTGTGCTTTATCCTTCAGTAGTTGCAATGCTTGTCTGAAAAGACTGTCTTTCCTTTCACAAGTGTTAAACCGCTTTTTGAAAAGACCGCATCGCTTGATAATGTTTTGTGCCATGGTTTTGCCGGTGCCTTGTTAGGAGTTGTGTTTTATCTTGAAAGCCCTAGGTACCGATTGGATAAAATATTTTAAGCCAATAAAAATAAGCTAATGTAAGAGTTGGCAAATCACGCGACAGGGTAATGATGACTACGCAAAGCTTAAGCATAAAGGCCTATTGTTCACTGAGAATAAAAAGGTAACCATTTCACTACCGATTTCAACCTTCCTGGTCATGAAAGGGACACAATCTAGTAAACTAACTCATACCGCAAGCCTTATAATAATGACTACGTGAAGCTTGTCTGTTTTTTATTTTCTCCCTACTCTGGTTGGGTAAACAAGGCAATAAAACGCACGCAACACAAATGTCCGTGATCTGGTTTCAATTTAAATGCATCACGCGACAAGGCTAATAAAAACTGAATGAAAGGCTGATTGTTAAGGTTCGTCGCACACACGGCATAAACAGGAAACTGTTTCACAACCGATTTTCAAGCACAACTTCCTGGTCATGAAAGGGATGCAATCTAGTAAACTCACAATGACTACACAAAAGCTTATTCTCTACCTACTCTGGTCAGGTTATGACGACAATAAACTGCACGCAACAGGGATCTGGTTTCAAAACTAACCACTCACACCCAATTTTCTCCTCGGCGTAAGTTGGCCGCGATCTGAAAAACACTCATGGGTGTATAGTCACTTGAATCATTGAGGTCTATCACTGGGAGTTATGGGTTTTGTCTTTTATTTTTAATGCTCGGCAGCAGTCACGATGTGCTGATGAGTGTAGTGAAAACTTTTTCTCCACACAGACGTCGAATGAAAAATTCTCCACACAACTCCTCACGTTGGAACTTTTATTTTATTTACGAACGACGTGGTGCTCCATATTCAGAAGAAAACCTATATTAAAGGTTTAGTGCAACAAAACAAATCTGACCTAGTGG
>BTPG01000004.1:114917309-114989655 GCA_036245525.1 Semisulcospira habei
TTGAAGCGTTGACACAGAACATATTATAATATATTTGTGTGTGTGTGTGCAAGGTTGGTGGGAGGTGCCTGGGTGGTGTGAGGGGCTTTGTAGGGTGGTGGGTATGTGTGTGTGTGTGTGTGCAAGGTTGGTGGAGGGTGTAGGGGTAGGGGGGTGGGTGGAGTGTACAGGATGTAGCCGCTATTTCTCAGGAACGCGCCAACAGTGACAGCATTGATATTTTAACTAGCCATTGTTTCCAAGGGGCAAGGTTGGTGGGGGGTGGAGTGTGGGGGTAGGGGGGTGGGTGGAGTGTACAGGATGTAGCCGCTATTTCTCGGGAACGCGCCAACAGTGACAGCATTGATATTTTAACTAGCCTTTGTTTCCAAGGGGCCGGGTGGCCTGACTGGGCAGATAAAGCTGTTGAAGGTATTTGGTCAAGTGCGTTTCTTTATTTACGGAAAGGATCAAATAAATCAATTGTTTCTTAAATAGGTGCCCTTGTAATCTCTTATATGCATCTCTCTTTATTTACGGAAAGGATCAAATAAATCAATTGTTTCTTAAATAGGTGCCCTTGTAATCTCTTATATGCATCTCTCTACTGTTCATGAAGGTCTGTACTCTGTTGACTGTGGTTTTTGTCAATCTCCAAGTCTCTGCTCCATATAGGAGAACTGCTTTTACAATGGAGTTGAAAATCCGGACTTTGGTGTGTTGTGACAGCTCTCTGGAACTCCACACTTTTTTTAACTGGAGAAAGGCTGCTCTGGCTTTACCGATTCGTGCTCTGATATCTGCATCAGTGCCGCCTTTTTTGTCTATGATGCTCCCGAGATAGGTGAAGGACTCCACCTCCTCCAACGGGGTGCCAGCAAGCAAGATTGGTTCTTCCCTGGTTGTGTTCAGCCTCATTGTCTTTGTTTTCTGTTTGTGAATGGTGAGGCCCACTTGGGACGAGAACTGTAATGTAGCTTGCATATAATTATGGCAGTGAACAAATTTGAAGCTTTTAGCCTCAGTATGATGCGGGTTAAAAAGCGTGGAAAAATATAAAAGATAGAAAAAGACCCAGACGAAGAAACTAACACTTAACTTATTCTACCCCAGACACACCACTGCAAAATAAAGATCCACCATGATAGTTCAAGGGTGATGCCAGAATAGCTTGGCGCCTATGGGCGCCAAGCTATTCTGGCATCACCCTTGAACTATCATGGTGGAATCTGTGTCCTGCACTGCAACGCAGTCTTCAGAAGACGACTTCAACATTTGGTCTTGGGGTAGAATGAGTTACAATGACAGAACAGAACACTGACATTAATTAATTAACTGACAACATAAGAAATCACTTGAAACTTCAGCCTTTATTAATCACATCAAAGGTGCATGCATTTAAAAACACAGTAATTGTTTGTAAACACTTCAAATCAAACAATCAAGAGCAGTCAAACCTTTTTCTGGCAACTTTGTGATGAGGAAAACTAGTTCTTGCCTTCGGCCTGTAAATGGTTTCCGCGACTTATGTGCCTCTATTCATAAAATGAAGTGATAAATATAATACCGAGTTCTAGCAAGTGCGACAATAAAGTTTAGCCGAGTTGGTATACCTCGTCCAGTGTCTTAGGTTAAATGCACCAGCAGTGCCAATGTTGCTATTTTGGCACCTGACCGGTCGCTCGGACCGGTCTGGTGCACCCGATCGGTTTAGAGCGTGTGCTTTCTGCACCTGTAATGGGTAACCTTGGAGAAAGAATCACGTGACCGTCGTTTGATTGCTGCAAAATAACATGAATAAAGAATAAACCCTTTCCCATATATGCAATCCGGCAATAATGCATCCATCCTTATGCTAGCACCACGAAACATTACGCGATTTGGCAGATTTGAAAAATAGCTTTTTTTAATCCTCAATGGAGGTGATTTTGCGACATCTGCCTCGTTTGCGGCAGAAAGCACCGTCATAGTTGAAGTTCGAGAAATGAGCGCACTGCATGTACAATGGACTTGATTCGGTGGTGTGGGGCATGACACAAGCCTCCGTCATCTCAACACAAAACTGGCGTGTTAGGGGAGGTAAAAGGCACGGCTAAAAGTTAAAACCGCAAACGAACCTTTTTTTTCCACTGCCATCACAATCTTCCGCGTAAACGTACGAGACTACACTACATGTGCAGAATCCAACCTGTGCGTGCAGTTCTGTTGCACATGACCGGTCCGAGCGACCGGTCTGGTGCGAAAATAGCAACAATGGCACCGCTAGTGCGTTTAACCTAGGTAGATGGCCGAGGTATACCAACTCAGCTAAGGTTTACGCTTCCTGTGACTTTTGAAACAATGCACAGCAGGCAAAGTGTACTTTATAGTAACAAACAAGTTAGAGACATTTCCAAAATGATCCAGGCGTACATCAGATAAAAGCAAGCTATACACACTGAAATAATAACACTCTTGTAATAAATCTTTAGGTTGACAATGGTTTTCTTATCTTATTATTATCTTTCGTCCCGATTGGTTGTAGATTGCTGAACATCCCGACTTTTTCGGGACGTGCCAGCATTGCTTGTGAAAAAAAAAATGAACAGAATATTGAATGTATGTCGCCAGCCGGTTTAATACGCTAAATAAACCTAAGACCATTTAGCAATACACATCCAAAATCAAGAGAGATACAAAAAACATTATTCAGACCAAAAAGGTGACTGCCAATCGTGTAACAAATGCAAAGAAGTACCCAACGGAGAAATAAACACACTTAGAAAAGACGGTTACAAGCCGACAAACAAACAGAGAGATCAGTCGCTACTTATCTTCATTCGCAGAAGGAATGTGCCACATTCCTTCTGCGAATGAAGATAAGTAGCAACTGATCTCTCTGTTTGTTTGTCGGCTTTGACAAAGCGGATTTACCCGAAATATTAATAAATTGTGTTGTAACCGTCTTTTCTAAGCGTGTTTATTTCTCCGTTGGGCACTTCTTTTCAAGAGATACAGGCAGCGCAGACAGTAGGGAGAGCTTCAAAAAGAAAAATACAAGTTAATGGACCAAGGGTAGACAGAAACACATGCCCCAGATTTGAGAGGAAAACCCACCCTGTGGGGCTGACCAGGGTGACCCTAGGAACTAAAAAGAAGTTAACCCCATCCCAAGTCCCCCAGAGCAGACCTGGGTGGGGGCCACTGTTTAGTTGCAAAGTAAGGTTAATGTTACACAGTATGCAAAATGATCCAGGTGTACATCAGATAAAAACAGAGCTATACACGCTGAAAGCAACCGAATAATAACGCTCTTGTAATAAATCTTTATGTTGACAATGGTTTTCTTACCCCTTATTATTGTCTTTCATCCCCAACCATTCTTCCGTTTGCAGAGTTTTAAATGTTATGCAGTTTACAAAATGATCCAGGCAGACCAACCCCATAATAACACTCTTGTAATAAATCTTTACATTATCAATGGTTTTCTTATCTTATTATTGTCTTTTGTCCCCAGCCGGCTGTTATACAGTATACAAAATGATCCAGGCGTCAATCACATAAAAAAAGCAGGCTATACATGCTGAAACCACCCCAATAATAACACTCTTGTAATAAATCTGTATGAAAACGAAAATGCCGCGAGTGGCGGGGAATCTCAATTCATTTCTTTTGTAACTTTTGTAACTTTTTCAGTCTGTTGCAGACGTAATCCTTAATATTTGTCCAGCGCCTATGTCTAAGTGCGGGCTCTTCTGCGATTGTCTGCTGTATCTCGGCCTTTCCAGGAAGTTTGTTCATGACGAGGTGTGTCTTGAAACGAGTTTGAACAGCTTTCTCTTCAGCTTTCCCCCATGGTTTCCTTGTAAATCTAGCTTTCTTTCGAACAGGAGCTCATGCAGTACTGTCATCATCAAAACTATCTAGATTGTCATCAGGCTCTGGACGTCTTTTCTCTGTCATGCTCATTGATTACTGTGTTGTTGACTTGCTACTTGCTTCATTCACAGGTGCTGTTTCCCCCGAGACCTCTCTGCCAGTTTCTGATGTGTCTTCATTGTCAAAGTCAATCTCTTCATCATCGCCAAGCTCAGCTCTAATGCAACTCTCAAAATCTGTCATCCCATTGTTAACTGACAGAAGAATCTTTGCCACTTTTGCCTTTTGAAGGACGTCTTGAGGTTGGCGGTAGATATGGCGATGTATCCGAATATCATGACCAAGGAAGTCTGCCAGCTGATCCTGGTCTAACTCCGAGATGCCCATTGACTGAGCCAAAGTTGCAACCTGCTTCCGTAACTGAGTAAATGTGAACATGGCTACCCAGCCATGACACCCGTCCTTCTAGCGCATGGGCCTTCAGAACATCATGGCCTCTGTAAGAGCTCTGACCAGAAGGTGTGGAAAAGATGTACTGGGAACCACCGAGAGCTGGCACTGATTGCCTCATTTGAAGGATTCTGTCCACAGTTGTCATCATCTTCTTCGTCAGCAAAACGGGGAACACTCCTATTATACTTGCCTCTGATTTCCACTCGCTGAAAATGATTCACCATTTTCTTCTCAACCTCTGTGAGACCTTTCAAGATATCTTGATTGGTGATCGATCCAATCTTAGCATTCTGGAAGTCTGACACCTTCATTCTCTGAACTTCTCCCCCTCGTTTACGGTTAAAAAGTGAGACAGCGCAAGGAGTTGCTTTAACCACTGTTGGATAATCTTCCGAAACCATCCTTGTCTCAAGAAGCTGTTGGACCTTCCTCACATCTTCACATGATGGGATCAGCTTGGGTTTGTTCATGGTCATTTTCCCGACCTGCTGTAGCGGACACACAATCATACCAGTCCCCGTTGAAGACAGAGTCAAACCGCTGCGCCTCAGAGAGCTCCTGTCGCCACCTGTCATCTGAACCCTGCCCAAGCTGTTTAGATGCCTGTGACTGTTTGATCTGTGAACATTATTTCAAAGCATGGCCTATGCACATTGCGAGATTGCCTTTTTTGAACTGATGTGTGTCCTCATCAAATCTGCTAGCTCTTTTACAGCCAGTACAACATGATCAAAGCTAGCTGAATTGATCACAGCATTTAAACTTGCGATTTTTATTTCTGACCTCACTCTGAAAATCTTTAATAGTCTCCCTGACTCCCGCATCCTGGAGCTGATTTGTCCAGCTGTGTGTTCCTCAATGTCACCCTTAACTCATTCTACCCCAGACACACCACAGCACGTGAGCCAATAAAATGAAGATGATCATAGAATCACTTACCAGTTTGTAATTGGGGGCATTCCGCTGCTGTCTATGCACCCTCCTACCAGAGGCACCCTCTGTGGCAGAGGCTGGGGGGCTATGATGCTGCAGCTGACTCATTTTGCCATGGGCCTAGGTCATGTGCCAGGAAGGGGCGTGCTTGTCCACTTCCATAGATCCCGATGGGTTTGGACATCCTGCTGCCATCCGGCGCTGGGTGTGTGCAGAAAGTGCTGAGTGTGACCAAAACGGTGTTGCTGCAAACATGTCAAATACAAACATGTAAACCATTGACATTTTGAATCAGATATATACATAATTACTGCAGTACCCCCAGCCCCCTACGAACAATAACTGGTAATACAGTAAAAAGCGACACTTCAGTTGCACAATCCGAAAAACCTGTTCGTGGAAGTCTGTTCTTCGAATCGCGAGGCAGTTTTGCGTACGAGGATTGAAATCTGGCGCCATTTTTTAAAGCCATAGTGCATGCATGTGTCAAGTTACTTTTCGATCACAATCACACGTCAGAAAAAAAGCAACAAAATCGCTTGACAGATTGACCTTGTAATGGTGTTATTGAACGGATTCCTTTCATTGAAGAAGAAAGCTTTTGTTAAAATCGTGGGGTTCTATTATCCTTTACTACAAGACTGAGCAGAAGACACCGACCGACCTATGGCCGAAGCATACGCCTCAGTTTTCTGGGCCAAACGGGTCAGTATTGGCTGACTGTGCAATTGTATCGGATTGGGAGCATCTCTCAGTTAAATAATTGCACTGAACAAGTACATTTGGGCGTGCTCTTAACTAAAAAATATTGCATTATAAAGCTGTACCTCTGCAAACAGAAGAAATGGACGGCGGGGACGAAAGACGCTGCTAGAAAGGGAAAGGGAAACAACTCAGTTCATCAGTGTCACTGCACAGCTGACCAATCAGCGATCATCACGTTGATATCAAAACACTCGCTTCCGTGTGAACACACAGGCCCAGTGTGTCGCAGAAACACAACATGAAGTAAAGTTCGTCAAATGCGCACATCCTATTTTAATATTTTTTTCTGACTTTTGAATGAAAGATAATGCAGAAACAACCCTCAGAAAAAATGGGTGTCTGACTTGGTCACCCAGAATTTTACACACACCCATTTTCCATAAGGATAGTAAAGAAAGTCACCCATTTCAGGGGTTTTGTGTACACACACACACACACACACACACACACACACACACACACACACACACACACACACACACACACACACACACACACACACACACACACACCGTTTGGCGCTCAATCAGTGTACATTCTCTAGCAAGGTTTGCATAGCTAGACGTAACGTCATTTTTATCTTGTTACTTCTTTGCCAAAATTCGGGGTCCGCTCGCACAGCACATCGTGTGCATTCTACGGAACGCGCTCCGACCAGCCCTTTTCAAATTCTACCGGATTTTTAAAACGGTAGGCAAAAGCGTACATTTGGTCAAAATATGGCTATTTTCTTTACCTATTTCCTGATCCCTTGTGACCTTAACCTTTGAGAGAGGTCACTCAAATTGGTATGTTTACATAGATATTGCCACAAAGTATCCTTGGGCCAAGTTTGAAGACTGTGGCTTAAATAGTCTCCGAGAAAATGCCAACGCAAACACAAACTTTGTACAGAGATACCTGACAGCAAGACCTTTCTATGCATATCAATTTGGATGACCCTTCGGAGAGGCAGTCAAGGGTCACAGGTTAACAAATGTGTGAACCAGAATGGTAAAGCCCTCAAGGCTCATGTGCATCCGATCCACATAACTAATGACCATTTGACCTTGACTACGTGTTCTAACATAACATAGGGAAAGGGTTGGCATTTGTACCCGCAAAATCCGAGTTTCCTCCAAATTTACGCATTTTTCACTTTTGTCAATCTCCTATGACCCTTGACCTTTTTGAGTACAGTTAGTGAACCAAATCAGTATGCATAGCAGGACTTATCATCAGCTATCTTTTTGCCAAATTTGGTTGAAACGTTTTGCAAAAATCACAATAAAAACTAAATATTCTACAAAAATAGACATCTTTCACATCATTTGCTGATCTCTTGTGACCCTTGACCTTTCCAAGAGGTCCAAGTTAGTATGCATTGGAAGGTCTTACCATCAGGTATCGTTGTACTAGGTTTGGGATAGTATTTGAGATTTTTTTTTTTTTTGGGTGGGGGGGGGGGGGGGGGGGGGGGGAAGGAAAATGGGCATTTGTGACATATTTCCTAATCTCTTGTGACCCTTGACCTTTTTGAGGGGTCATCCAAATTAGTATGCATAGGAAGATCTTACTATCAGGTATCTCTGTACCAAGTTTGTGTTTGCGTTGGCATTTTGGGTTTGAAGTTGTAAATATTATTTGAGAAAAAATATGGCTATTTTGATCCATTTCCTGAGCTCTTGTGACCCTTGACCTTTTCAATGGGTCAACCAAATTTTGTTTGCATAGAAAGGTCTTACCATCTTTATACCAAGTTTTGGTTTGAAGTTGTGAATAATATTTGAGAAAAAAAAAAAAGATTTTGTCAAAATATGGTAATTTTGGACCTATTTCCTGATCCCCTGTGACCTTGATCTTTAAGGGAGGTCACTCAAATTGGTATGTGTAGACATGTCTTGCCACAAAGTATCCGTGAACCAAGTTTGAAGACTGTGGCTTGAATAGTCTCCGAGAAAATGCCAACGTTAAAGTTTACCATGGACGACGGCGGACGGACGACGGACGGATGACCACTGGCCCAAAATATAGACTCACTTTTGCTTCCCACGTGAGCCAAAAATGCCAATTTTTGATAGAATTTAGTTTTAATCAAAGTTTTGGATCAGTCATACACGTGAGTCATACCATTACCATTTGTGCTACAAAAAAAAAGGCGAGCAGATTTTTCAAACCCACTTCAAGCGTTACATAGAGGCAGGGTGCATATTAGGCAAGACGTTTATAGAAGGAACTTTACAACAAAAACAATTGAAACAAGCAAACACTTTATTCGAAATATTCTGACATGCGACTAGCGTGAAAACATGAACGAGAGAAAAATGATATTTCAGTCCACGTTACCGGTCAAGTGGTCGTGCGCCCGTCTAAAAACTCGACAAAATCGTCATACAGCTTCATACAAAATAAGACCCTATAACGAGAAACCGCGAGTCAGTAAACATGCACACTAAAACTGTTTTTATAAAAGACCTACACGAACATCCGCAATATTCAAACCACTACAGCACAAAATAACATTTTAGATAGCCACTACATGGAAAATACCCACCATAAGTAGCATATACCTTTTATAATTGTTTCCCTGCGAACATCTTTATTCATTGGACGCCTAAACTGTTTAAACAATGAAATATATCCGATTTGTAAAGCCTCTACGATGCACTTATGTCAACACTCATTTCAGTGGAAGTCAAAATTGACAAAGAACGACGGCCGAATGACTGAGGTGCAAACCGGCGGTGGTATTCATGAATGTGGACTGAAACGGTCGATCTGGTGCAAGCAAGAAGTCTTAGCTCTTAGCCAACTGTTAAGACAGCATTGAAGCTAAGATTAGCTCAGACCATTTACACCGCTTCAGTTCACGTTCACGCATACCAAAACTGATCAGCGATATACGTAGTCCTGGCACACTGACGAGTATGAGTTCGCACCTGACTGGTCAACCTAGAATTCGTTTCCTGTCCGCTCTGACAACCAATGATTGCGCATAGCAACCGCTGCACCAACGCCTAGGTGTTTCACATCATTATTTGACTACAGGAATCACGTCACACCGGTAGCCTAATGCATGCTGGTGGACTAACAACCCAGCACTGAGCAAAAGGTCATCGAACCGATGTTGATCTGAGGCCCGTGTGGTATGGCGGAGGGACCTAACGAAGGCCGACTTCGACCGAGGGCTTTTTGTTGACCGTGAACACTGACCTAGTCAAAAGTGTAAGAAGTGACAGTTTCAATGCACACTGTGTTGACCAGGCTGTGCCCCAAGTTCACTTTCATGCATTAGACTGCTGATCCCTAACATTTTTCGCAGGTCATTTTATCGGAGCCCTTTTACAAGCATTAGTATTATAAGAGTACACAGAGAAACATTCAGCAGTTTGTTCTGTTACGTGTAACCGAGTGTTCCTCTGTGTACATGGTAAACTCGCAATTAGACGCGTATGCAACATGGGACTTTGATCTTCATTCGTCATGAAACATGTCAGTCCAAGTCTGTCGTTTGATGTCGTACTACCACTCATTACAAGAAACACAACTGAAGAATACGACGATAACACTCAGACTGTCGTCAGTTTGCCTCATCGAAAAGAAAGCTGAAATGCAGTCACGGTCGTCCGAGCTATTAGACACACGAACACACACTTCGAAAATTAGTTCAACCTGGTCAAACGTGTTAGAAGTGACAGTATGCAGCGTTCACATGCATGTTTGCTCAGTGTTTCAATGTCTAAGTGAAGACTACACTGCCGTTACATCTGTCTCATCACACATAATACACGGACCGCCGAGTCACAATTTTAAAACATCAAACCACGCCTGCTTCGTGTCCCTTCCCGCTTTTTCAACTTTTCTTTTTTCCTTTGCCTCCTTTCCCTTTCCCACCGCCTTTTCCACCACCTTTGCCTTTTCCACCACCTTTGCCTTTTCCACCTCCTTTGCCTTTTCCACCTCCTTTGGCTTTCCCACCACCATTGCCCTTTTCACCACCTTTGCCTTTACCACCTCCTTTGCCTTTTCCACCACCTTTGCCTTTTCCGCCGCCCTTGCCTTTGCCGCCACCTTTGCCCTTTCCGCCCTTCCCTGGAATGGTAGTTATCTTTGTTTCTTTTAAACTCATTTTTCCCAGTTCGCCATTTTTTCCTGCCTCTTCCTTCACCTCAAGTGTCTTCTGTTCTCCCGGTTGTATCTTACCACCTCCTTTGTCTTTCCCTTTACCACCTCTCTTTCCCTTTCCTTTGTCACCACCTTTTCCGCCACCCTTGCCCTTCCCTTTACCACCCCCATTACCCTTCCATTTACCACCTCCATTGCCCTTCCCTTTACCGCCACCCTTGCCTTTCCCTTTACCGCCTCCCTTGCCTTTACCACCTCCATTGCCCTTCCCTCTAACTCCGCCTTTGCCCTTCCCTTTACCACTGCCTTTGCCTTTTCCCTTGCCCTTTTCTTTGACAGAACTTATGGTCCTCTCTGTAATGGTTTCCTGCGGCCCGGACACTTGCTTGATGGTAATTTTCTCGGTTTCGATCGGTGTCTCCTTCTGTGTACTGAAAATGTCGGGATTGGTAAGAAGGGGGCCCAAGGAAGGCTCTTTCAGTCCCTCCGGCTCCTTTACGGTGACAGATTCTTTCTGGGTCTCGGCGCCGAAGGGCGTCTTTGTGTCGATCGTCTTTGTCGTTGTCTTGGTCTCGGTTTCTGGCTTGGCCTCCATGGCCCTGATGATTTCCTTTGTCTCCTCTTGCTTCTCTAGCTTCATTTTCTTCATCTCTTCCTTCTTCTCTTTCTTTTCCTGCTGGATCTCCTTCTCCTTGGCAATGGCCTCGTCCTTCCTGATGTTCTCGCCCAGAATGGAGATGCGGCTCTGCATGATCTTTAGCTGGTTCACCAGATCCTCAACACGGGCGTTAGTCTTGGCCTGCGCCTCAAGCAGCCTGGTCACGCCCTTCATGCTGTGCGGCTTCTTGATCTTGGCATCCATCGTTTTCTGCAGGTAAACGGTTTACAGCATGCGTAAATATTAGTGAAAAGATTGAAGAAGATTTAAGCCGTCAGATGATCTGAGGAAAGTTCTTAAGTTCCTTATGCATGCAGCCACCGGTGCTCTTTACAGTACTGGTGGCTATATGTATAAGGGGTTAAGTAATCGTTTTAGTTCTGGTGCTAAACAATTTAGAACATAAACTGAGAGACAAAAGACAAAAGAAAGTATATCCACTGCAAAATAAGACAAATATATAGTAATGCTCAATCAACTAATGTTTGGTTTATGCTGCGAATTTTGGAGTAGTTTATGCAAGCTGGTTGGACCCAGTCTTCGTTTAGTGCGAACCATTTGTGCACAGCCACGCAAAATCGCGAAATACGAAGGTATTTTCAGATATTTTGAGACACAATAATTTTGAACACTATACACACCGGTAGGATTTATGTTCTAGTGGAGCTTTTCAAAGTACGTCCCATCTACCGCCACACACTTGTTTAGTTCTTCTATCCACTGTAGAAATGCCCTTATGTAGCTGTTTTTGTGGTAGGTGATAGACACTGGAAATTGGCTATTCTCAGGGTTGAGCGAGTGTTTAAAATGCTTCTAGCAAGGATTTGTTGAGGTGTAGGAAAAAGAAAAAGAAAATGGCCTAGAGCCAGGTTATGGAAATAAGCATGTCGCGGCAAAGTTTGGACCTTCTCCTGTTGAAGGTATCCTTGTGCCAGACTATGCTTGCGAGCAGATGCCTTTTCATGCATGGTTTTTATTTTAGGTATCCCAGTGTTTGTTCTTGCAATTGTTTTATAGAATCTGTTCACCGAAACAAGTAGAAATTTGTGTAGTACTTTGCCTTGAATGTGTCTACTGTCTTGCATGGTATTTATAGACCAACGACTAGAACAAAAGACAGTGTACAGAACTTCCTTTTGAGGGGACGTTTTCTTGCAATTTTTGGAGATCTGCCTTTTGGCATCCTGACTTTTTTTCTGAGCATTTCTGTTGGGCTCATAAAGATACACCCAAGTATTATTTCATTCGTACTATTTCGTTCAAGAATATTGGGTCACAGTTTTTTTTTTCTTAAACTGTTGTAGGCGAGCTGTAGGAAAACGCACCTCACCCCTCTTGTTTTCAAGCGTCAAAAAATGCGGGACCCATCGCCTTCCTGTGTCTAAGTCATTTGATCACGAATCTGTGGGAGATGGCGAATGTACGCGAACATGTTTAACAATCTTTTGTGGGGCTTAGTCTTAGGCCTACGTCGACTACTGCATGGACACGAGCAGCTAACTTTTCATATTATTTCTTGTCTTTTTGCACTTTCAAATTGCTCTCTTATGTAAGCCAAACTATCCTGAAGAAAAATACGTTACCGGTCTATCAACTGTTGCTGAAGATTGAGCAGATGTAGGTTTAGCAGCATGCAAATCAGCTAATATCTGTGGCGCCTGTTTTGCCAGTGGCATGCAGGGGCGGATCAGTTACCTCAAGAGGGGGGGGGGGGGGTTTCCAACTTTTTGTTTGGGACCTTCAACCTGATACAAAAGGCCTCCCGACTCTAGACCTTGCTTCCGTGGGGGCCGAAAAAGCGGGGTGGGGTCGGGGGTGGGGGTGGGGTGGGGTGGGGGGGGGTGCACACAGAAATCTTTTACTTAATAAAATGCCCGTCTTTGATGTATTGGCATGTAAACGTCACGTAATGTTCTAAGCAGGCAATGTTGAAAGAATACTTTTGCTGTACAACGCTGGATTTTGCGTGGTGTGTGTGTACGTGTGTAGAGTGTGGGGGTATGAGGGGGGGGGGGGGGTGGGGGTGGTGGAGAGAAGGCGCGTGCGTGTTTAGAGTTAGTTAGTTATTGGGGTTTAACGCCGAGCAGGCGACTAAAGCCATTTCACGGCGGGAAGGGTAAACGTTTGGCCAGATTAAGACATGATGTAAATACAGTTTAAAAGTAAGCTTATCTGAAACGTCACAAAGGTCAAACTGACATGTCTACAGGCTTCGGAAGGTCGTAAGAACAGTCAGATTTATATAGACGATAGAGACTTACATTTTGTCACACAAATTGGCTTCCTTTAGAAAGCTGAAGATTTTGTCCGGGTGGAACGTCCTGAACTGACAAAACCTTCAAAGAGTCTGCTGTATAGTGTTTCCGACTGATATCGATTATGTCAACACATGATGTCAAGAAGTGCTTCACCGAAAACGGCTCGTCGCAGGCGAAGCACTAGGGACGTTCCTCCCCTTTCAATAAGGAGTGTGTGATATTAGTTTGGCCAATATGAAGACGAGCAAGGACAGTCTACTCAAGGCGGCTGCCGCAGCGATGAGGTAGACAGTCGGACACTTCAGGAAGAGGTTCACGGAGCCTGTTCGCCTCTTCCTTGTCCCACTCAGTCTGCCACTCACGAGATATATATAGGCACCAATGGCTGGCTTAAAATCACGAAAAACAGTCTCAACCTCACAGGTACGATCACTGCGGGCACTGCTGGCCGCAGAATCCGCGATTCTGTTGTCTTCAATGCCCACTTGACCGGGAACCCATATGAAAATGATACCAAAGTAATCTGCCGTGAGGTCCGCACACAGTTCCCTGATCTGAACTAGGAGCTGATGCTCAGTTCCGGCAACTTTCACAGCCTGAAGGGTTGACAAGGAATCGGACAATATTAAAAAGTTCTTCTCACTGCTCTGGTACGCATGTTTAAGAGCAAGCAGAACTGCCTGCAACTCTGCGGTAAAAACAGAAGAGTGGTCTAGGAGACGGCGTTTAAAAGGTCGTCGGGGATGGCGAGAGGAGACTGCAGCTGACTTGGACCCATCTGTGCGTGTTTAGACTCTTACCATTTTTTTTACTCTTACCATTCGCCAAAATACCAAACAACTGAGGGGAGCGGTAGGGGAGGGGGCTGCGTGTGTGAAAACGCGCCAAAATATTAAACGTTGGGGAAGGAGGGGGGGGGGGGGGTCCAAACACCCTAAAACTGGACTTTTTAAAAATAGCATTTTAAAATTTTAAAGAATTTTGGGTCGGGGGGGGGGGGGTGGGGTGGGGGGGAGGGGGGAGGGTGCGCAACCCCTGGGCCCCCCCCAGATCCGCCCCTGGCATGCTTTCTTTTATGAAGGCTAAAAAATCTGATACGGAAAGCGTCGCGTTTTGGGTCACTTCCAGAAGATGGAAACCCTGATGGTCACAGTTGAGAACAGACGAGACACCAAGATCCTTCTGCAGTCAGTCAAATTCAAGAGAATGAAAAACCACCCTATGCAAAGCAGAATGTCAGAACCCAGCAAGTGCCGATTGAATAGAGGAAGCTTTCTCCGCCAAGCTCGCAGACTGGAAAGACAGGACTCTGACCTAATGGAGCAGTCCGCCGCACCAATCTCGGCGTTCTCAACCCTCCCACCATGGCTCGGAAAGAGAGACCACCTCCCTGAGATTAGACAAAGCGTACCGGGCATCCTCTACAAATAACTCCAGACAGAAGCAGAAAGAATGGCAATCACTCTCGACTACATCAAGGAGACATACCCCACAGATGAATGGAATGATGCGTTTAGTGACGGCTCAGCAGAAGAAGCAACGAGAAATAGAGGTGGAGGTGTCCTCATCTTCCAGAAAGACGGATCAGCTATCCGCATATCCATTGCCACGGGCAAGTTCTGCACTAACCTCAAGGCAGAGGCAGACACTCTGAGGACAGCCGCCAGTACACTCATGTGCGCCAGAGAAAATATACATAACAAAGTCGTCATCTACTCAGATGCCCTATCTGTGTTGCAAGCTCTCTCCAACCCCACAAACAAGGAAATAGATGACCTTGCCTCTGCACTATACATGTAGCAGCAATCCACCGAAAAGACAGTCATTCAGTGGATTCCATCCCATTGCAACATCTTAGACAATGAAGAAGCTGACAGACTGGCAAAAGAGGGAGGAAAGCTGGCACAAGAAATAACCAGGTCACGTATGGCAAAAACCACAATGAAAGAAAAACAGAGAAAAGGATGGCTGCAGCAACACCCAGACCATAACACAAGAGACAGTTTCTACCAACTGCCAAAACAAAAGCAGGTGATCATTGTGAGACTGAGGACAGGCCGCTGCAGACTCAGACACCACATGTTCACCAAACTCCTTTGGATACACTTCTGTGTGCCCCTGTGGCACCGGTGCTGGAGAAGATCTTTGGCCCACTGGAGGATCTCCGCTGGACAACAGCATACATTCGAGCCACCGGAATGCCTGTCTGAGCGTTCGAGGAAGAAGAAGGGTCACTTCCGAAAAGATGCCAAATCTCGAAAACCGGAAGAGAAAGACTGATGACATTTTTTCATGACTTACGTAATATGTTGCCCTTACAACTTCACACGTTTTCTTGTTCAAGTCGGTGGTCATGCCAAAATAAAAAAAAAGAAGAAAAAAAGAAAGAATGGCAGAGACTTTAAGGCTCACATGCGCGACAGATGAACACGATTAATCTGACTTTTGTTACCTTGACCTTTCCAACAGGTCACTGAAAATAAGCAAGTGTTCACATGGTCGAACATAATATAAGGAAAGGGTTGACTTTTGTACCCGCGAAATCCATGTTTTCTCAAAATGTAAGCATTTTTCGTTTTCGTCAACTTCCCATGAATCTTGACTTTCCCTCTATGAGTTGGGAGCCAAGTTACTATGCACAGAGAGGTCTTATCATCAGGTACCTTTCTGCTCATTTTGGTTGAAAAGTTCTGGAAAAATCCTGATTAAAAACTAAAATTATACAAAAATTTAAATTTTTTCCCATTATTTTCTGATTCCTTGTGACCCTTGATCTTTCCGAGGGGTCAACCACAGTAGTATGCATAGATATCTCTTACCATCAGGTATCTCTGCACCAAAGTTGGGTATGAAATTCGGAATAGTATATGAGAAAAAAATATGGCTATTTAAAAAATAAATAAATAATAAAACAAAAATCCTAATCCCATGTGACCTTGACGTTTGAGAGAGGTCACTCAAATTCGTATGCTTAGAAAGGTGTGGCCACAAAGTATCCTTGGGCCAAGTTTGAAGATTGAGGCTTGAATAGCCTCCGAGAAAATACCATCGTTAACGTTTACCACGTACGACAGCGGACGGACGACAGACGACGGTCGACGGACGGACGACCACTGGCCCAGAACATAGACTCACTTTTGCTTCGCACGAGAGCCAAAAACGTTCTCTCAAATTATCTGAAAAAAAATGGCAAAGCCCTTATGGCTCATGTGCACGAATGAACCAGTTCTAAAGTAAGTAAAGTCTTGGCTGTTACGAAATCCATGTTTTCTCAAAATTTATGCATTTTTCACACCTTTGTCAATCTCCTGTGACCCGTGATCTCTGCGAGTAATGCATAGAAAGGTCTTATCAGCTACCTTTCTGCCAAATGTGGCTTAAAAGTTGTGCAAAAGTGCCGATAAAAGCTGATCTCTTGTGACCCTTGACCATTCCGAGGGATGATCCAAATTAGCATGCATACGAAGGCCTTAATTACCATCAGGTATCTCTGCACAAAGTTTGGGTTTGAAGTTGTAAATACATGTGGTATTCGAGAAAAAAAAAAACACGCTTTTTTAATATCAAGAAATAGCTATTTGTGACTATTTCCTGATCTCTTGTGACCCTTGACCTTTCCGAAGGATTATACAAATTAATATGCTTATGAAGGTTTTACCGCCACGTATCTCTGCTCCAAGTTTGGGTTTAAAGTTATGAACAGTATTTGAGAAATAACAAATTCTCAAAGGTCTTGCCACAAAGTATCCTTGGGCCAAGTTTAACGACTGTGGCTTGTATAATCTCCAAGAAAATGCCAACGTTAAAGTTTACGCCGGACGACGGTCGCCAGACGCCAGATGTCGGACGGACGTCGGACAGACGACCACTTTCGCACGTGAGCAGAAATCCTCTCGCACTGTTTTTGCAAGTGTAACTTGTGGTCTTTTAATGACAGTTTGCTTGATGTTGAGTGAATTCTCTTCTCTACAACCAGTCTTGCCAGACATTAACCTTTCGTATAAACCTGCATTGCGGTTCGGACAATTTGATTCAAGCCTCGATAAAGCACTGAAGACCGATTTTGAGTAGTGGGAGTTTTGTTGGCAAGCGTTTCAGCCTGAGAAGGTTCGAGGAGACTTCCCTGTACACACAGGACCATGGCGAGACTGAATAAAGGTGTTCATCGTACACATTCGATAGCTGACAATCGGAGTTTAGGTAGACCCAGGGTCGTGACCCCGAGATAATTATGATCGCCATATTGTCCAGCTTCATTTACGGAATCGATTCCAACCAACTTCGCAGGCAATTAAAAAACTTTCCTTGGCCCAAACAGATCCGCTTCCACACAGACTGTCCCAGCGTGCGCGGGCCAAAGGCGGCCGACGTCTGCTGTAGGACTGTCGGTGCAACGTGCTGATGTTGGTCCTCAGCTTACTCAGCAGCACGGGCAGCGACTTTTATTGTGGACCCGGCAGCACTTCTATCGGACAATGTGTGACTGGAATCAGGTTGTCTTCTTCAATGGTACCGATTCACCGTGTCCCAAGCTGAAGTCTGACTCTGATTTGGTGCCAACCACACGAGAAGTTCCGTGACTGATGCGTCAAATAGGAGAACCTGGGAGGTGGAGGCAGGTTTCACCACGGATAACAGGAATATCAAGACGAGATACCGCAACCAATCCTTGTTCCGACATTCTTTTGAGCAAATCCACAGTTTGGTGTGTTCCAGCAGGACAATGCAACCCCCCCCCCCTCCCACCCGCCCCTCCTCATCCACCATCCCATGCCTCACACTGTAATGACTTTCCAGTTCAGAGCAACGTTACCGTCATGCCTCGCCCGCTTTGTGGAACGAGCCTGCACGCAGAATCTACATGGGACCTCCCATTCAGGGTGTTCATGATCTAAAGCAGCGTCTTATCGAGGACTGTGGGCATCTACTCAGCAGGAGTGTTTCCCAGAAGCTTGTCCAGTCCACGAAGAGTAGTTGCCGAGAGTGTTTCAATACAGCTGGTGGCCACATACCTTTATTGTGGTGAACGCAATGTCACGGAAAATTTCAACAAGAAGAAAGGCAAAGCCCTTATGGCTCACGTGTATGACTGACCATACGTCGGACAATAAGTAAAGGGATGGCTTCTGCACTAAAAAAAAAATCCATGTTTTCACAAATTTTAATCAGTTTTCACACATATGTGAAACCCCCGTGACCCTTGACCTTTGCGATGAGTCGACTAAATTAGGATACACCAGATGGTCTTAACATCGGTGTACCAAATTTGATTGAAAAGTTTGCAAAAATGGTGATAATAACTACAATTATTGGCATTTTATACACATTTGTCGACCTCTTGCGACCCTTGACCTTTTACAAAGGAGTCATCCAAATTAGTATGCATAGATAGGTCTTACCATCAGGTATCTCTGTAGCAAGTTTGGGTTTCAAGTTGTGAATAGTAATTGAGAAAAATATTTCTTGTCAAAATATGGTTATATTTTGCTAATTTGCTGAGCTCTTGTGACCCTTGACCTATCTGAAATTGGTATGTTTAGAAAGGTCTTGCCACAAAGTATCCTTGGGCCAAGTTTGAAGACTGTAGCTTGAATAGTCTTTGAGAAAATGCCAACGTTAAAGTTTACCACGGAAGACGTTCGACGGACGACGGCGGACGGACGATGGACGACAGACGAAGGACGACGGACGGACGACCACTAGCCCAGAACATAGACTCACTTTTGCATCGCACTTGAGCCAAAAAGTGACTTTTGGGTCGAAGCCCATGTTTAATCCATCCGTTGTGTGTTTTGTTTTTTGATTGGTTATAAAGACGCGTCAAAATGTTATTGATTCTGAAATTAATTGTCAAATTAAAGACTGATTTTATTGTTTGGTTATTTGTCACAGCTTATATTTTTTCAGTTTTGAATGAAGTGAGTATTTTTTTTTTTTTTTTTTTTTTTTTTGCTACTGGGGATATGTAAACAGTTGTAAAAAGTGTGAGCAAGAATGAAACCGCTAGAAGAAAGCAGTTAACCCCTTGTACAAAGGGATTAATGATCTTAGCATACAAAGATAAAATTAAAATATTTGAGAAAACAATCCTACACCAGATTCACGCAGGGTCAGTTTTACGAGGCCAAGCCAGATCGACCCGAGGTGGCGCTGGCGCGGCAAACTTGGTAAGTTTGCTAAGCCAACGTGACCCCGGCTTGATCTGGCGTTGGGGTCATTCTGGCGGTCGGTACTTACAGTCCTGGCATAGAGTGCCTTGATCTGTTCCTCGAACTTCTTGAGGTGCCTCTGCAGCTGCAGTACCATGCGGTGGGTCTGCGATTTCTGTGCGCTCGTGGACTGCACGCGCTGGGCAATACCGCGCACAGACTCGCGGTATTTGTTGAGCTGCTTCATGAGGATCGTCTCGCGCGTCTTGAGGCGGTTGAGGGCTACCAGCACCTGCTTCTGCATCTGGGCAACCTCCACCACGGACAGGCCGTTCTTCTGCAAAAGGGGGCATTGATGAATGGGTGAGTTAGTAATTAATTAAGTCAGTTACTGACTTCATAATTAACTCACTTATGAGGTTGACTTAACTCACTACAAGGTAAGACTTAAAGGTTGACTCATAATAATGAGTCAGTAATTAATAACGTCAATTAAATTTAGTCGATAGGCAGTGTCAGTGACTGTCTTCTAACTTTCTACTTTTGTTCTCTAGATGGATGTATACAATTCCACCGGCACGCAAAAACCTGTGCAAAAGGTCTTTCATTGCAACAGCTGCTTAATTTATGCTGTTATTTAGTGTATTAAATAAAGTGCCAAAGTACTAAGATTATATGGAGATAGATACAAGGGGCACATACACTATACTGTAATCGATGTGAACAGTCCGCCCTGTGATTTATTCTTTGCTACAGCCACCACGACTTATGACACCGCCTTTGACCACTTACGCTTCATTTTACACATTTGTTTAAAAGCTAGTATCAACTTTACTTGACAGTTCTTAACGGGACCCCGACTGTAACTTGCTGTAGCAGATTATATGCATACGCACAGGCGCGCGAGTGCGTGTGCCGGTGTGTGTGTGTGTGTGTGTGTGTGTGTGTGTGTGTGCGCGTGTGTGTGCGCGCGCGCGCGCGTGTGTGTGTGTGTGTGTGTGTGTGTGTGTGTGTGTGTGTGTGTGTGTGTGTGTGAGTGTGAGAGAGAGAGAGAGAGAGAGAGAGAGAGAGAGAGAGAGAGAGAGAAGAGAGAGAAGAGAGAGAGAGAGAGAGAGAGAGAGAGAGAGAGAGAGAGAGAGAGTGCGCCCATGTGTATGCGTGCGTGCGTGTGTGGTGTGTCTCTTGTGTAGGTGTCTAAATTATACGGTGTGACTTATTTTAAATACTTGAAATACAGCTGTTTGTTTGCCTGCGTGTGGGTGTGTGCATGGTGTTGGGGGTGGAGGGAGAGAAAGAATGGGAGCACTAAGTCGATGTCTGCACAGTGTTTAACTCATTCTGTTCCAGGACCGAAAACCGCAAATTTGGATGTTGCCCCCTGAAGACTGTATTACACTTCTGGAAACAGATCGAGCTTGATCGTTCAAGGTTGTGCCAGAATAGCTTGGCGCCCATAGGCGCCAAGCTATTCTGGTACAACCCTTGAACTATCATGCTCGATCCACGTCTTGCCGTGGCGTGTCGGAGCTGAATGAGTTAATGTGTAATTACATGTTACCTTAGTATTTATTTTAGTTGTTAAAATATATAATGTGATCAGGCAAATTTTCATTTATATGTAACATTTCATGGATAATGTGTTTGTTTTTTTCAATTCAATTCAACTGATAATAAAGTCTCGGGCTCGGAACTCGACTTTACCTTTGACTTCTGTATCGGCCCCTCTAGGCGACAAGATCCACTGGCACAGCCCAACTCGTGATATCACTTTGTGTCGAACAATGCTTAAGTCTTCGACCAATTAAGTACACAAACAAGTACTGCAAGTCTGTACATTTTCCTGACAGTGAACGCAGGAACAGCAGGCAGAGAAATGAAAATGCTGAAAAGAAGTGTGTGTGTGTGTGTGTGTGTGTGTGTGTGTGTGTGTGTGTGTGTGTGTGTGTGTGTGTGCGTGCGCGCGTGCGTGCGTGCGTGCGTGCGTGCGCGCACATGTGTGTGTGTGCCTGCGTGCGTGCTTGCGTGTGTATGTGTGTCTGTGCCTATGTGTTCCGGGGAGCAGGGTGGTGGTGGAGGACGGAGGCGGGGGAGAGGGGGGCGCTCGGGTGTGTGTGTGTGGGGGCGGGGAGGGGGGGGGGGGGGGGGGGGGGGGGAGGAAGGATGATGGGGAAGTAACCCATCGGCCTTCAAATAGTCGATGTGTGCAAAATCAGTTTGACTTGGTTAGTCTCCTATAATCCGAATGTGTTACCACATGTAGGGAGCTGTGACGACTAAACAAGTTAACACATTCTACCCAAGGACTGAAATCCCCAAATATTTTGAAGTTTTCCTCTGAAGGACTGTATCACAATTCTAGAGACAGATCGAGCATGATAGTTCAAGAGTATGGGCACCAAACTATTCTGGCACCAACCTTGAACTATCATACTCGATTCATGTCTTGCTGTGGTGTGTCGCGGCTGTATAACTTAATAGAAAGACAAGAAAGGCAAAGTCCTTATGTGTATAACCGATCTACATGTGTGACCTTTGTGCCATTAAGTAATGGGATGGCTTCTGCACCAGCAAAATCCACGTATTTCTCAAAATTTAATCAGGTTTTACACATTTGTAAAAACCCCAGGACCCTTGACCTTTGCGATGAGTCGACTAAATTAGTATACATAGGAAGGTCTTATCATCATCAGCTACCTTTGTGCTAAATTTGATTGAAAAGTTTGTAAAACTGTTGATAATAACTACAATAATATCGAAAATATTCATGTTACACACATTTGCTGACCTCCTGTGATCCTTGACCTTTCCGAGGGCTTGTCCAAATTAGAATGCATTGTTAGGTCTTACCATCAGGCATCACTGTACCAAGTTTGAGTCTGATGTTGTGATAGTACTTGAGAAAAAAAAACATCTTTTGTCCAAATATGGCTATTTTTTACCCGTTTCCTAAGCTCTTGTGACCTTTGAACTTTCCAAGGGTCATCCAAATTAGTAACCATAGATAGGTCTTACCATCAGATATCTCTGTACCAAGTTTGGGTTTGAAGTTGTGAATAGTATTTGAGAAAAAAATAAATTATGTCAAAATATAGCTACGTTTTCCCTATTTCCTGATCCCGTGACCTTGACCTTTGTGAGAGGTCATTGAAATTGGAATATTTAGAAAGGTCTTGCCACAAAGTATCCTTGGGCCAAGCTTGAAGACTGTGGCTTGAATAGTCTTCGAGAAAATGCATGCGTTAAAGTTTACCGTGGACGACGGACGATGGCGGACGGATCACGGACGACAGACGACGGACAGACGACCACTGGCCCCAGAACATAGACCCACTTTTGCTTCGCGTGTGAGTAAAAAAAGAACAGCCATTAATAATGCTTTTGCCCACCTGTCCTTCCTTGAGAGAGGCGATCTCTTGCTGGAACTCGCGGCTTGCAGTCAGCACCAGGGTCAGCTTGTCCTTTAGGTTCTGAGCCATTAGCTGCACGCGCGCCACGTCCTTGACCAAGCGGGCCATGTCCTCCTTTTGGTCCTCCAGTTCGGACTTTAGCCCCTTGTCCAGCTCCGCCAGCATCGACACGTCCGACTTCAGTTTCAGCACACCCTTCGCTCGCTCCATGTTCACCGCAGACTGAGAGAGAGAAAGAAATGAAAATGAAATGAAATGAAACTTTATTGAAATGAAATGAAATGAAATGAAACTTTATTTCTCAACGGATGAAGTAATTAGCACGTGTGCCATTTTTCATACTGGCCGTTGCTACTCTACAAACACAGGATAATAATTGTAATATTAATAGTACCAAATTACTGAAAGAAAAATTAGGAGACATTAAACATGAAGGGACATTAAACAAAATTCATTCATTCATTCGGTCATACAAATACAAACGAAAAACAGAAAGTACACGCAACGCGCGCAGACTGACACATACACGCTCGCGCGCACACACAGACACGCGCTAATGATAACTTGACCTATATACGAAGCAAATCATTTGGATCATAGTGAACATTCACTTCAGACAGCAAAAATTATTTGGACTATAATAGAAACTTGAATTATGTAATTAGGCGATTATTATTAGTATGGACAAACCATACGGCATGCACTGATTATACGATAAGCACATGTTTGATACGGATACTTGTGGTAGATTATGTATCAGCAGACAAGTACTTGAGGAGGCATTCCTTGAAAGAGGAGAGGGAGCTAGCGTGTGTTATACATGTAGGCAGTGTGTTCCAGAAAGATGCGCCTGAGAAAGATACACTGGTTTTAAATAGATCTATCCTGGGGTGAGGTGTAATAAAGTTTCGCCTTGAAGTAGAATAACCTGAACTTGCCTTGGTAAAGAGCTTACAAAGATATTCTGGGGAGAGAGAGAGAGAGAGAGAGAGAGAGAGAGAGAGAGAGAGAGAGAGAGAGAGAGAGAGAGAGAGAGAGAGAGAGAGAGAGAGAGAGAGAGAGAGAGAGAGAGAGAGAGAATTAAATGAGACTTAATTTCTCAAGGATTAATGATTAGGTAGAGAGAGCGTTTTTCAATCAGGCCATTACACGCAAACACACACACACACACACACACACACACACACACACACACACACACACACGACACACAAGCGCGTAATCTATAAGAATTAATTAAAACGGAAAGGCAAAGCATGAATATCAGAAGGCTAATTTAAAGACTCGCTTAGTCACACACACACACACACACACACACACACACACACACACACACACACACACACACACACACACACACACACACGCACGCACGCACGCCGGCACACACACACACACACACAGAGCAAAATAGTTTATCGCATTGAGAATCTGAAATAAACTTTAACGTTAACAAGAAAGGCAAAGCCCTTATGGCTCACGTGTGACCGATCTACATGTGTGACCTTTGTGACAATAGACCTCACCGAGCGCGCGCATCCATAGGGCCTAGGGGCCTGTCGATAGTGCTTTGACTAATGCAAATCCGCTGCGCCACCGCTTGCGCGCCACCCCTATTAAACTCAAGTCATTACTCATCACGCTCTTTTGCGCTAATCATAAGCCACGCCCCCTAGTAATTGTTGCTGGGTCCCACAAGCTATCCTGTCCCTTGGATAATATATCGGACGGTATCGCGCGTGATTCGACTGAATGCGTTGCAAATTCTACAAGCCTACATTTATGCCAGGATACAAAGCTCGAGGCAAAGCAAGTTTGCGTCAAGTTTCATTGATGCTGTGCGTATTTATCACACAACTGGCAGTGATTCCGTTCAAGTTGCATCCGTGTATCACCGGTCGCAGATCTACAAGAACGCGCCGATCCACACAAACTGTACGTGGAAAATGAGCATCAGCAAGCACAGGTCACAGAAGCTATCAGTGCCTGCAGAGCCGGGTTGGTGTTTTTGTTATTGGTGTTGCTTTAACAACAACTTAGCACGCTTATCCGAGCCATTTTAGTCCATCTTGTCTCATCGTAGCAGGATGGCAGTGCTGCTGAGCGCTCTCTATTCTACTGCTGGCTGTGTTCACAGTGTCAACCTGAGCCGATTACTTCAGTTCACTCACAAATAAAATCGAAGTGTGTGTGTGTGTGTGTGTGTGTGTGTGTATGTGTGTGTGTGTGTGTGTGTGTGTGTGTGTGTGTGTGTGTGAAGAGAGAGAGAGAGAGAGAGAGAGAGAGAGAGAGAGAGAGAGAGAGAGAGAGAGAGAGAGAGAGATTATTAATAAATAACCATGCATGTATGATTTGTATTTCAGGTTAAAAATGGTCACTGTTTTCATGTCATTGAGCTTCAGAAAACTCTTCAGTATTTCAAGGCAGCTAAACTGTTTGACCCATGTGCCTAATCGACTGAGCTGCAGCGGCATGCCACAAGCCTGGGGAGCAGCAATATCAAAAGGCACCAAGATCGCCTATGTCCTAATAATAAAACCATGGTGTGTTAGCCAGGCCATCGGAGAAGCGGACGAAAAGGCCCATAACATGCCACATCAACACAAGCAAGAAGTAAGCATCACCTAAAATAAAATCAAAACTATTATTAACTGGTAAATTATAATTTTATTCTGGAATGTGAGTGGTTTACATGCCAAAACACAGCACAAGGAGAAATAATGGTTCAGGTCATAAATGGCCAATTCACAGTGACACAATTTGATAGCACAGGAATACTAGATTCAAAACTCATTTTCACTTTATTATGTCTTTATGAAGTCTTCAAAATTTCTCAATCAGCAAAGAGTGAGAAACAGTCTATCGTGTGGCTGTAGGTGCTGAAAGTCTGCCTTTTTTCACTATACTTGTGCTTAAAATATTGACCATTTGGCAACAAAAATGACAAAAAACTCAAAAACCAGACATATGTTAACGCAGCGTAAAACTGGAACAGGTTGTTTAGTTGTCTCTCCTTTTTTCTCACAAACTCTACTCCAAATACTTCTTCTTCTGCTGGTTGTGTCTGCACACCTTTAGTTCTTTGCAGCATTAAGATGGGGTCATTCAGATTTGTCAAATTCTTGATCTGATCTCCTCCTCTAGCAGGTCTATCTTTATCTTCTAGCTTGCTATTTCAGAATTTGCACTCTGCAGCCATGGCCAGGTAGTCTATTGGGGAAATCCCTAAAAGAGAACTTAAAAAAATTATAATAAACAGTATATGTATATGATTAACTTAAAACGTCAAACGTATTTCTAAAGCTGCACTCAATATTTGTCCACAGACCAGGAGACTGAAAAGAGAGCTAATGCCAGGGAATCAACAGGGTCGCTGACATGTGTGTCACAAAGAGGTCCCCAGTTGATCTCCCACAAGAACTGGATCGCTTTGCTTGACCAGTTAGTGTCCAAATCCTGCGAAACGTGAGGAAAGAACAGAGAACTGACCAGTTCTAATCACTGGGTAGAGGCAACAACAACAACAACAACAACAACAACAAACAGAGACAATTGCAACATGAAACTTCCACATAGATCTAAATAGAAACGCAAACGTTTCTGACAAATGTCTTGACAGAATCTTTTCACACACTTTTTTCTCAACTGCAGCCACATTTTATGTAAACGACACGAGGACACTGCCAGGGGTAAATATTTAGAAGTACTTTCTGACAGACACCTGCACAAGCGCAGCATTGTGGTTAATCCACAGTTTCTATTTCTCGGAGCAACTTAAAGTGTGCGACAGTGTCCACCCGCATCCAGAAATTCCACCATACTCCAGGCATGTCAGTTACCAGGATTTTGTGTGAAATTAGCTGGCAACACCAGCGTGCGACTGAAGAAATCACATTCCTGCTACACACAGGTGCAAGGAGAGCTAAATGTCGCAGGTTATTGTTTTCACCCAAAGGGATGTAAATGTATCGCAAATCACACCAGACATTCCATCCATGGCACCACTGTTTCACACTGACCTATTGTCAGCTTTCTACAAAGAACAACGAAAGCCTTACTTGGAAAGTGAAATGTCATCACAGAGTGTAAGCGAAATGTTAGGTATGCACTTCTGCTTTTATTGTCAGCATATGCACACAAAGATATACTTGCTTGATTGTTCTGCTGCCCCACACTTGCCAGCTACAGTGTCAGGTGTATGTTGCAAGATTTGATCTTCCTGCGAAGATTTTACTGAATCTGTACTGCCCCCTTTTGTGAGCAGTCTGGATTTGTAGACAGGTGACTCGTCTGCTGGAATTGGGTAGGGGTGCAACTCACTGGGTTCGCCATCCCAAAAATGCTGAGAAGAAAAGCGCATGAATATATGCTCATCATAAAGAGATCTTCTGAAATGTGTTACTGTAGGAGTGATGTGTCTATTTGTGCTTGTCGTGATTTGTTACACTGAGTGAGAGAGTGCAGACTGAAGAAACGTAAGGGCATAAACCTTTGGTTATGGTGCTTCTGGAGCGTTAATTCCATATTTTAAATCACACACACACACGCATTCATCCCAAGTGTGCAGATCAGTGTAGCAGTGTACTGCCTGATAACGAGTGCTTGCACATTATTGAGCAGTAGGCCTACAGTACGCTCCGGCCGTGGTAACTCGATCGCTGACTTATGTACCACTCCGCAAGTGAATTGTCATCATTTTCAGAACAAACTAGAAAAATGACACTTACCGCATACAAACAGCTCTGCGTTTGCTCTTGTCCTCTAGGGGTGTAGTATCGGATGTTGCGATGATCAATGTGCGGTCTACAGCAAGTTCAGTTTTATTCAGTCCATCGTGTTGGTTTTGGGACGAAAAAAAAAGCCAGAAGCTTTTTTTGATGGTTTCAGGGTACCTTTCGTCCCGATTGCAGGTACCCCAATGGCAATGCCTGACCATTTCAGTGAAATGTATACGCACAAACGGTATCGCACTTCGCCATTTCCTAGGTTAGTTACGGGACAGCTTGTGGGACCCAGCAACAGGACCGCGCTGCGGCAATTTTTTTCTATTTTCTGATTGGCTGAAAATGCGCGGACCGGTGAGGTCCATAAGTAGAGGTATGCTTTCTGCACCAGCAGCAAAATCGACCGTTTTCTCAAAATTTAATAGATTTCACACATCTGTCAATGCCCCTTGACCTGAGCGATGAACCGATTAAATTAGTATATACAGGACGGTCTTACCATCAGCTACCTTTGTGCCAAATCTGATTAAAAGGTTTGCAAAAATGTTGATAATATCTACCATTCTATATTTTTAAAAAAATTGGCATTTTACACACATTTGCCGACCTCTTGTGACCCTTGACCTTTCCGAGGGGTCATCAAAATGATAGATAGGTCTTACCATCAGGTATCTCTAGCAAGTTTGGGTTTGAAGTTGAGAATAGCTTTTGAGAAACAAGAAAGGCAAAGCCTTTATGGCTCACGCGTATGACCGATCTACATTTGTGACCTTTATGACAATAAGTAAAGGGATGGCTTCTGCCCCAGCAAAATCCACGTTTTATCAAAATTTAATCAGTTTTCACACATCTGTCAAACCCCCGTGACCCTTGACCTGTGTGTGATGAGTCGACTAAATTAGTATACAAAGGAAGGTCATCAGCTACCTGTGTGCCAAATTTGATTGAAAGGTTTGCAGAACTGTTGATATTAACTACAATTGTATAAAAAGAAAATATTTTTAAAAAATGGCATTTTACACACATTTGCCGACATCTTGTGACCCTTGCCCTTTCCGAGGGCTCGTCCAAATAAATATGCATATCCATCAGGTACCTCTGTACCAAGTTTGGGTTTTAAGTTGTGAATAGTATTTGAGAAAAAAACATCTTTTGTCAAAATATGGCTATTTTTACCTTTATCATGAGCTCCTGTGACCTTGACCTTTCAGAGGGGTCATCCAAATCAGTATGCATAGATAGGTCTAACCATCAGGTGTCTCTGTCGCAAGTTTGGGTCTGAAGTTGTGAATAGTACTTGACTAAAAAATATTTTGTCAAAATATGGCTATTTAAAAAAACAACATATTTCTTGAGTTCTTGTGACCATTGACCATTCCGATGGATCAACCAAATTAGTATGCATAGAAATGTCTTCCCATCAGGTATCTTTGTGCCAAGTTTGGGTCTGAAGTTGTGAATAGTATTTGAGAAAAAATAAATTATGTCAAAATATAGCTATTTATGACCTATTTTCTGATCCCCTGTGACCTTGACCATGTAAGACGTAATTCAAATTGGTGTGTTTAGAAAGGTCTTGGCACAAAGTATTTTTGGGCTAAATTTGAAGACTGTGGCTTGAATAGTCTCCGAGAAAATGCCAACGTTAAAGTTTACCACGGACGATGGCGGACGGACGGACGCGAGATGGCGGACGGACGTGAGATGACGGACGACGGACGGCCGAGAACGTAGACTCACCTTTAATAAGCACGTGAGCCAAACGCATCTTTTGTCAAAATATGGCTATTTCCTGAGCTCTTGTAACCCTTGACCTTTCTGAGGGGTCATCCAAATTAGTATGCATAGATAGGTCTCAATATCAGGTATCTCTGTAGTACGTTTGAGTTTGAAGTTGTGAATAGTATTCGAGAAAAAAATCTTTTATCAAAATATGGCTATTTATGACCTATTTCCTGAGCTCTTGTGATCCTTGACCTTTCCGAAGGATCAACCAAATTAGTATGTATAAAAAGGTTCTATCATCAGGTATCTTTGTGCCAAGTTTGGATTTGAAGTTGTAAATAGTATTTGAGAAAATATCAATTATGTCAAAATATAGGTGTTTTTTTAAACCTATTTCCTGATCCCATATGACCTTGACCTTTGTGAGACTTAACTCAAATTGACGTGTTACATCTGATGACGAAACACGTGCTCCATCGTCCGCAAAGACACTGCATGTTATGCTGGGATTAGATATATACAGTGGAAGGCCATTGATAAAAATAGAAAACAATAATGGTACTCCGTGCTCAGTCACCCCTTCATGTGAGTTTTTGCCATTTACATAGACATATTGTGTACGCCTGTTCAGATACGACGAAAGAAACGCAAGGGCATGAGCGCTTAGCTGATAGACAGCAAGTTTTTGAAAAAGTTATTAAAAATAGGCGGGCTGGTTGGAGCGCGTTTCATAGCATGCACATGACGTTACGGGCGGGCGGGCCCTTAATAGACCGACCCACTTTATTTGGTGAAATGTCAATTAGACTTAGCCTCTCGACCAATAAAAACGCTGTAGACCATGTGCTTGTGACTCCCAAACAGAAGGTACGGAATAACAACGGATGTTTATGCTTGCGGGGCATGGAAGAGCGTCGACGTTTCCGTTATTTTAGCCAAATTCGACGGTATTGGAAAGCACTGTTGTTATGGGGAGTGTAAATCAGATTCCTGATACCCCAATTCATATTCAGGGAAAGATTTTTTCCGTTCCCGAAGTCTTTATCACGACCGACAGACACGAAAGAATGCAAAAGAAAAGCTTGCGGTCGGCCACATGGTCAACAGAGCCCTTAGAGAATCAGAAGACATCACTACGCATGATCCCCTGCATGATTCCCTGTGACCTTCACCTTTGTGAGAGGTCATTCAAATTGGTATTTTTAGATAGGTATTGCCTCAAAGTATCTTTGGGCCATGTTTGAAGACTGTGGCTTGAATAGTCTCCGAGAAAATGCCAACGTTAAAGTTTTTGCAACGGACGACAGCGGACGGACGACGGACTGACGCACGTGAGCCTAAAGCACAATTTGATTTGGCGAAAATGAGACGATTTACGCATGTCAAAAAATGCTAAGTTTATAGTCGAATTACTGCATAATCTCCCCACTTGCTGTACTTATTAAACCCAATACCTAGTCTGTACCGATTACTTTACAGCTCCACTAACGGTATACTTTAGAAGATATGCTATCCTAAAAGTGGTTTGAAAAAAAAAATCAACGTCGAATAGCGCGCTAGCACACTACACTCGCGCTCTTTCCGTGAAGCACGCGTTACATTCTTGCCGGACCCCGACTAAAGAGGAGGAGCCAAATAAACAAGAAAGGCAAAGCCATTATGGCTCATGTGTATGACCTATTTACATATGTGTGACCTTTGTGACAATAAGTAAAGGGCTGGCTTCTGCACCAGCAAAATCCATGTTTTATCAAAATGTAAGCATTTTTCACACATCTGTCCACCTCCGTGACCCTTGACCTTTGCGATGAGTCGACTAAATTAGTTTGCATAGGAAGGTCTTATCATAGCTACCTTTGTGCCAAATTTGATTGTAAATTTTGCAAAAATGTTGATAATATCTATAATTTTATCAAACATTTTCCGGCATCTTGTGACCCATGACCTTTCCGAGGGGTCATCCAAATTAGTACGCATAGATAGGTCTTACCATCAGGTATATCTGTACCAAATTTGGGTTTGAAGTTGTGAATGGTATTTGAGGAAAAACATCTTTTGTCAAAATATGGCTATTTTGGGACTATTTCCGGAGCTCTTGTGGCCCTTGACCTTTCCCGAGGGATCAACCAAATTAGTATGCATAGAAAGGTCTTACCATCAGGTATCTCTGTACCAGTTTGGGTTTGAAGTTGTGAATAGTATTTGAGGAAAAAAACATCTTTTGTCAAAATATGGCTATTTTGGACCTATTTCCTGAGCTCTTGTGACCCTTGACCTTTCCGAGGGCCCATCCACATTATTATGCATAGATAGGTCTTACCATCAGGTATCTTTGTAGAAAGTTTGGGTTCGGAAGTTGTGAATAGTATTTGGAAAAAAAAAAACATCTTTTTGTCAAAATATAGCTATTTTGGGCCTATTTCCTGACGTCTTGTGACCCTTGACCTTTCCGAAGGATCAACCAAATTAGTATGCATAGAATGGTCTTACCATCAGGTATCTTTGTTCCAAGTTTGGGCTTGAAGTTGTGAATAGTATTTGAGAAAAAAATAAATTATGTCAAAATATAGCTATTTCTTACCTATTTCCTGATCCCCTGTGACTTTGACCTTTGTGAGAGATAACTCAAATTGGTATGTTTAGAAAGGTCTTGCCACAAAGTATCCTTGGGCCAAGTTTGAAGACTCTGGCTTGAATAGAGGAAATGCCAACGTAAAAGTTTACCACGGACGACGGACGGACGACCACTGGCCCAAAACATAGACTCACTTTTGCTTCGCTCGTGAGCCAAAAATGGGTCGGTCTATTGATGACCGAATTGAAACGTCAGTTTCGTCACTGTTTACTGGTGTCGCGGGACTAACGATGCCATGACGTAAGGCTTATAGTGACGTTATATTGCTGCTCGTACTATTATTCGTCCTCAGAATTGCTGTCGCTACACTCCACAGAGCGTACAAATGGCGAAAAGCGCCCCGTCAGTGTGTCCGTATTTATTTGTGTGTGCCAGTTTGTGTGGATCCGAGAGTGATTGAGTTAGAGAGGAGGGAAATGGATCAGAAGGATACGCTTAAAAATAGGATCAACTCTGAATGTTCGTAACAGAAAAACGCATGTCAGCTCAAAACAATACGGTTGACTTTGAGATGAAATCCTCATCTTCTTTTAGTTAAATGCTATGATTGACGAGATCAAATGCTTTTAGCAGGTCTAAGAAAACCGAACCTGTCATTTGACCGCTGCTCATGGCACAGTGAGGGAGGGGGGGGGGAGGGGGTGGTGGTGGTGGTAAAAAAAAAACTGCCATAGTCCGCACGAGGATCTTTGGTTCAGCTGCTTTTATAGCCCGTTTACGTTAGTACTGCCCATGCGAGAGTATTGCCCAGATAGACCCACTCCGGGAGTACCAGCCTGCCCCCCCCCCCCTCCCAATCTCACCCTGAAGTAAACTTCTGTTAAAATGAAAGCTTAACACATTCTACCCAGGACCCAAATCCCCAAATTTTGTTACAATTCTAGAGACAGATCGAACATGATAGTTTAAGGGTGGTGCCAGAATAGCTTGGCACCAACCTTGAACTATCATGCTCGATCCAAGTCTTGCTGAATGAGTTAATAAATCATTTGAATAGCAATGTACTTGGGACGTACTTCCCGAGTGGATCTGCCGCGGAAGTAACGAGTTTGACGCACACTATACTATTCTTGCAACTCACCCTTGGGTCCAGCAGATTGTGCACGGCCTTCTTGAGCTCCACCAAGTTTTTGTAGAGCACCTTCAGCTTGGCCTGCAACTCCTGCTCGTACATGGCCTGATTGGACACCTTCTGGTTGGTGTTCCGCACCTCCTTCTCCATGAAGGGCACTCGAGCCACGAGACTGGCTACCTTGTCCGACATGGTTTCCAGAGCCGTGGCCAGGGCGCCCTGGTTGTGCTTTAGCTTCACGATGGCTGGGGTCAGCTGCAAAGGAAAGCGTCAGACAACCAGGGCTTAAAAATGCATTCCTGATAATTTTGAAGGCCGTAGATCTTCTGGGGCTTGCACACCTCTAAGACAGCGTTAGATAGACACGGAACATAATATCAGTCATCTGCTCCCAACAAATTTTCTCACGTTTGGTCAAACGTGAAACCGTTGAATGCGAATCGTCTGTTGTCATAGAAAAGCGTCTGAACAAGCTTTGATCCCTCAACCCCCTACCCCCGGCCTCAGTTATTTTGGGGGGCTCTAGAACCGAGGCCATGAATCCAACCGCAAAGAATCGTTGAAACATTAACTTACCGGACGATCTGGTGGTGACGCATAAGATATTTTGGATCCTCACGCCCTTTAGATATTATGGTGCACAATGTAAGTTGAGCGGATCCATTGTTTGGGGTAAGTTGTTTTCGTCGTTTGACCGAAAAAAAATCTCCATTTTTGAACACGCGATGCTTTTATCTCTGCCGCAGATTTGTTTTGGTAAAAGTTAGCTCGTACACCAAGCGCGTACCAAGGAACAGTGCTTGGAATCCCTGCTGTGTTAAAATTGTGTAGGAGTTGTGGCGCGGCGCTGGACGACAGATTTTTTTTTAAATAATTTCTTTTTAGGAGGCGTGGCGCGGCGCTAGACGACAGATTTTTAATTTTTTAATTTTTTTAAATTTTTTTATTTTTTATAAAGGAAGGAACCAAAAATGCAACCTACCTGGCGCTCCTATGCCACCCAAAAACCGATGTAGAAAGTTCTAGTCAATGCACAAGCCGCTGACATCTACTGCGATGTGAACGATTTCCGACCTCCCGCCATTGTGCCGTCTCAGTTAGTTTTTAAGCACGTTTTCTTTCTAGATGGATATTAACATTACAGATGGTTGTGATCTTATATACGTGCACAAACTGTAATCGTTTGGTGTGTCAGTCAAATGTATTTATTTGTTTTATGTTCACATTTGTTGTTTTTACAACTATTTGAAAAAGAATTCCGCTGCAAACAAATTTTCCACCTTGGGACAATAAAGGTATTCGTATTCGTATTGTGTTCACAAGTTTTGGGATAAATAGATTCCACGTCATTAGCAGATAATGACGGTAACAAGAAAACGTTTGCGTCGCTAGACTGCAGAATGACGCCATATTCTAATAATTTCTTTGACGTCGCATTCACGTAGTATATAATTCTTTGCAAACGCTATACGCCTTGAGAAGGTTCCTTTCGGGGAGAAAAGGAAAATGATAAGCGATTCGGTACCACCAATTATTATCAATACCCATAACAGTCTGCGGCGGAAATAAATACATCACGTGCTCAAAATGGAGGTTTTTTTTTTTTTTTTTTTTTTTTTTTTTTTTGGGTGGGTGGTGGGTGGGTGGGGAGGTGAGGGGGGGGGGGGGGTCTGACGACAAAAACGAATCACTCCAAAGAAACGGATCTGCTAAAGATGCAGTGTCCGCCATGAGACCTATGGAGACTTTCTGATAGCGTAAGGATCCAAAGTGTCTGAGGGACGGATCAGTTCGATCGAAAGGGAGGGGGAGGGGGGGGGAGGGAGGAGTGGCAACGTTTTGTTTGGGACCGTCAACCTGACACAAAAGACCTCTCCGACGATAGGAAGGGAGGGGGGGGGGGTTCTGGAACTCCTAGGATCACCCCCCTCGCCCCAGATCCGCCCCCGTATCTTATGCGTCACCGCCATATCATCCGGTAAGTTACTGAGTCACCGATTTTATAGAGATGGATTCGGAGCCTCAGTTCCAGAACCCAAATAAACAAGAAAGTCAAAGCCCTTATGGCTCATGTGCACGACCGATCTACATGTGTTACCTTTGTGACAATAATTAAAGGGCTTGCTTCTGCACCTCTTGTGACCCTTTATCTTTCCGAGGGGTCATCCAAATCAGTATGCATATATAGGTTTTACCATCAGGTATCTCTGTAACAGGTTCGGGTTTGCAGTTGTGAACAGTATTTGCGAAAAAACATATTTTGTTCAAATATGACTATTTTTTACCTATTTCCTGAGCACTTGTGACCCATGACCTTTTCGAGGGTCAACCAAATTATTATGCATAGAACGGTCTTACCACTAGGTATCTGTGTACCACGTTTGGGTTTCAAGTTGTGAATAGTATTTGAGAGGAAAAAAAAACAACTACATTTTGTCAAAATATTGCTATTTTGGACCAGTCTCGTGATCCCTTGTGACCTTGACCTTTGTGAGAGGTCACTCAAATTGGTATGTTTAGAAAGGTCTTGCCAGAAAGTATCATTGGACCAAGTTTGAAGACTCTGGGTGTGCTGTGCGGATGAACCCATATGATGGGTACTTTTGTAACTAGGGTACATGTATTCTTCTCATGCACAGAAGTGTGTGCATGTGCATGTGTATTTACGCGTGTATGGCATGTGTGTGTGTGTGTGTGTGTGTGTGTGTGTGCAGGTAGGGGTATTTGCGCCGGGAGCATGTTTACACACTTGCATACTTGCTTTGGTGTGTGTGTGTGTTTGTGTGTGTCTGCGGGTGCACTTGTGCCGGGTGGGTGCGTATTACACACATTATCCGGGCACATGTGGGTGTACACGCGCATACAGATTTTATGTATATATATATTTTTTTTAATTTCTGGGACTAGTGCATATGTGTGCCTGTATATATTGGTGCGTGTACATTTACATGTATGTTGATGAGTAGGTGGCGGGTATGTTACTTGTAGATCACTACCAAATGCTAACATTAATATACAGGGCTGACCAGCGGGTGAGTGTGTGCGGCTCTGCGACACTGGTCAAGCCTTTAAGTCCAGGGTGGCAGTTCAGTCCACTTGTCTCTCTGTTGGGAGGGTACAGCATGACTTTCAATTTTGTTCATTCGTACTGGGGCCAAATATATATGTGCCCTTTATTTTGTATAGATATAGCACTGACTTGTAAATATATTGTAATTGCTATTCTAGGAGGGAACTATTCCTGAACGCTACAGCTTGTTAATCGTGTCATGGATACTGTATAGCTGGATATCCTTCCGAAGGAGGAGAGCGGTAATGCTTGCATATATATCAACATTTTTCCTTTTTTTTTTTTTTTTTTTTTTTTTTGGGGGGGGGGTGTGGGGGGGGGGGGGTTTCTTGGGTTTTTTTCTTTGTATATGGTTTGCTCCTAAATGCTGAGCGTAGAACACACACTTTGTTATATGACAGGGTTAATAGAGTATGGAACATTTGGTGTAAAATATATGTTTTTTCTCCTGTTCCCTGCACCTGTTCAGTCACCTTGGTTCGTTTTGCCACTCACTTGAATTGGCCTTTGTGTACACCTGCCACACATTCAGTACTGATGATACAGTCAGCCGGTTTGACCATATTATCAAACTGCTGCGTGTAACGGCTGGAAACAAACTCCACTTCCAGTATGGCTAGTATTACCAATGACAGTCCATTAAAAATATGTACCTTTAATGCCAATGGTCTTGGCCAGTATCAGAAAAGGAAAGATGTGCTAGACTACCTCAGACAGTTAAAGGCTTCTATCTACTTTTTGCAAGAGACACATCTCAAGACTAAAAATGAACACATGCTAAGGGCCATGTGGGGCTTTGAATGTTTTCTATGTGGTAATGATACAAATAGCAAAGGAGTTGCAATTCTGTTTAACAATAACTTTAAGTATAAAGTACATAATGTGATTAGAAGTAATGATGGCGCTTATATTGTACTAGATATCGACATACAGGGTAAGCGGATGACTATTGTTAACCTGTATGGGCCTAGTAATGGGGACTCTCCCATCTTTTTTGAAGCTGTCTTTGAAGAAATAGGTAGGCTAGATAATCAATATGTAATAGTAGGCGGTGACTGGAATGTTGTACTGGATGTTAGTATGGATACGTACAGGTATAGAAATATTAACCGCCCTCGATCAATGCAAAAGGTGCTTGAATGTATGCAGGTGTATGACCTAGTGGATGTATGGAGGGTGCTTCACCCAGGATCTAGACAGTACACATGGCGCCGCTTTAACTCTGCTCAACAAGGCAGATTAGATTATTTCCTGGTATCGGAATGTTTGATGGTAGAGGTTACTAAGGCAAAAATTAACTCAGGTTATCGTTCAGATCATTCGCTTGTGTCTATTGATTTTTTTGCATCGCCTACTAAGAGAAATAGAACTTACTGGAAATTCAACAATTCACTTCTTAAGGACAAGTCATTTGTAGAAATTGTAAAAAAAATTGATTCTGGACTTGAAGAGGCAATATGGACTTTTGATTTATAACATGGATTCTATCGATAATGTGAGAAATGATGACCTACAATTTTGCATTAGTGATCAAACCTTTTTTGAGATGATACTCCTAGAAACTCGGGGCCAGTCCATCTCATATGCTAGCCACAAGAAAAAGGAAGAAACTAAAAAAGAAGATTCTCTTAAGAACGACATTAAAAACTTAGAACGTAGTATCCTGCACAATAATATCCCTCTTCTTGAGGCTAAAAAAGCAGAACTTGTGGAATTACGCAAGAAAAAGATAGAGGGTATGATTGTCCGGTCCCGAGCTAAGTGGATCCAAGAAGGGGAAAAGACATCAAAATATTTTTGTAGCTTGGAAAGTAGGAATTTTGTTAGTAAATCAATAAACTACTTAGAGAATGATAACGGAGAAGTGATAAATAATGTGGATGCTATTGTAAAAGAAACTCAAGCGTTTTATGAGCAATTGTACGCTTCGAGGGAAGCAGAGTTAGTTGAGGTTGACCTCTCCTCCACTGTTTTTGCACCCTCGTTGTCTGATGATGCGAAGATGTCTATTGAAGGCCCCACATTGATGGAGGAGGCATTAAAATCATTGAAAAGAATGTGTAACAATAAATCTCCAGGTTCAGATGGTTTTACCACCGAATTTTTAAAATTCTTTTGGGCTGATATTGGTCATTTTCTGGTGAGATCTATAAATTATGGTTTTCAGCATGGCCAGCTGTCAGTAACACAAAAGCAAGGGGTGATCACTTGTATACCCAAAGAGGGAAGGATAAGAAAGTTTTGAAAAACTGGAGACCCATTACTCTTTTAAATACTAGTTATAAAATAGCCTTCGCTTGCATAGCAGAACGTCTGAAACTGGTTTTACCCTCTATTATACACCAAGATCAAAAAAGCTTTTTGAAGGGCAGATATATTGGTGAGAACATACGGCTTCTTTACGATGTACTTTTTTACACTCATGTAAACCAGGTGCCCGGTCAACTGGTTCTCATAGACTTTGAGATAGCATTTGACTCGGTCGCCTGGTCCTTTTTGGAAAAATGTCTTGACTTTTTCAACAATGGTCCAGATATGAATAGATGTATTAAAACATTTTACTGTGATATTAAGGCCTGTGTCTCTGTTAATGGTCGCTATTCTGGGTGGTTTCCAGTAGAAAGAGGATGTCGTCAAGGCGACCCAAGCTCTCCGTACATTTACTTAATCTGCGCGGAAATTCTGGCCTCTATTCTACGCCAGAATGAAAATATAAGTGGGTTAAAAGTTAAAGATATATACTTACTTCTGTCCCAGTTTGCAGATGACACTTCATTGTTTTTAAATGGAAGCAAAAGGTCTTTCGAAGAAAGCATCCACAGTCTACAATACTTTGCATCTATCTCAGGTCTCAAGATGAATATGGATAAAACGCAGGTGGCCTGGCTTGGACCTATGAGGAATTCACACACTCGATTCATGCCTGAATTCAACTTCGTCTGGGACCCTGGGATTTTTAAGGTTCTTGGTATAAAGCTCTCCACAAACATTAATATTATAACTGCTATTAACTACGATCTTCTTCTTCTTCAAGGTCTGTGCCGACAGCCAGTCCTTGTGGTGGTGTTTCCTGAACCCTACAGTGTCTTTGCAGGTTGAGTTCAGCGCCTCTCTAACTGCCTTCCACTGCTGCTCTGTGGTGACCGTCTCCTCTTCATTTACTAGCTCCTGTAGCGCTTGAAACCGGTTGGACAGCACCAGTTTGAACTCTTCTCTAACTCCAGTTTCTCTCAGGAGGCCTACATTATAGCGCTGTCTTCTTGTTGTCTCTGTGCGGCTTTTCTTTAGCTTGAGCTTCATTCTTAAGGTAAGCAGATGGTGGTCTGAGGCGACATCTGCTCCCCTCCTCACTCGAACATCCTCTTCCTACTGGCCATAGACTGGGTCATGAAGATGACCACAGAGCACAGACGAAGTGGAATACAGTGGACACTGTGGACACAGCTTGACGACCTCGATTTTGCAGACGACTTGGCATTACTGTCCCACACTCATCAACAAATGCAGGACAAGACCACGAGGCTTGCTGACATCTCGTCCCAAGTGGGCCTCTCCATTCACAAACAGAAAACAAAGACAATGAGGCTGAACGCAACCAGGGAAGAACCAGTCTTGCTTGCTGGCACCCCGTTGGAGGAGGTGGAGTCCTTCACCTATCTCGGGAGCATCATAGACAAAAAAGGCGGCACTGATGCAGATGTCAGAGCACGAATCGGTAAAGCCAGAGCAGCCTTTCTCCAGTTGAAAAAAGTGTGGAGTTCCAGAGAGCTGTCACAACACACCAAAGTCCGGATTTTCAACTCCAATGTAAAAGCAGTTCTCCTATATGGAGCAGAGACATGGAGATTGACAAAAACCACAGTCAACAGAGTACAGACCTTCATGAACAGTTGCCTTAGAAGAATTTTGAAAATTCACTGGCCAGAGAAGATCAGCAACGTCAGACTCTGGGAGAGAACAGAGCAAATAACAGCAGAGAATGAAATTGGCCGAAGAAGATGGGGATGGATCGGTCACAGTCTGAGAAAGCCAGCTTCCAGTATCACTAGGCAGGCATTGTCATGGAACCCCCAGGGAAAGAGGAAAAGAGGTAGGCCGAGAAACTCCTGGCGTCGAGACCTCCAAGCAGACATCAAGAGACTGGGAACCATGACCTGGAGTAGAATCGAAGGAGAAGCACAGGACAGGAGTTGCTGGAGGTCTCTCGTCGACGGCCTATACCCGGGTAGGGGTGACAGGCGTAAGTAAGTAAGTATTAACTACGAGGGCAAACTTGCTGAAATTCAGCGAGTTTTGTATGTTTGGTCTAAGCGTTAACTTACACCATTAGGTAAAATTACGGTGATCAAAACACTTGCAGTGTCAAAGATTGTCCATCTTTTTATGAACCTCCCAGATCCTCCCGCACAGTTTTTGACTGACCTTGAAAAAATGTTGTTTACATTCTTATGGGATGGAAAGAGAGGAAAAATAAATAAAGCTGTTGTCTGTTCAGCATACAATGAAGGTGGCTTGCGAATGTTAAATGTTTATTCATTTTTGACGTCTATGAAGGTCAGTTGGCTTAGAAGGGTCTTTGGTGTTTTATGTGACTCATTGGTACGTCGGATTCTGATCAGCTGCTATCCCATGTTTAGTAACATGCAGGTGTTTGGTGCTGAATATGAAAACGTTTTAATGCTTCATTGTGATAATTGCTTCTGGGCCGATGTAGCCAAACATTACAAGATTGTTTGTAACAAGTGTGTACCTGAAAATTCTGATGAAGTGCTCTCAGAACGTATTCATTATAACAAGAACATTATTAGAGACAGGAAAACGGTTCCAGTATCACCGAATGGAGAGAAAAAGGAATTTTAGTTATTGATGAGAATGGCTCTCTGTTGTCTCTCGAGTCATTCAAGTTGCTGTTCCCTGATGTGTCTACACATTTCTTGATATACTCGGGTATAGCCAATGCTGTCAGGGCCTACTTAACCTCATTAGCAGTACTGCCAGTTAAGGAAGGAAATAGTACCGGGAATAAGGCCTGGAACACTATCTTGCAGGGTTGTAAAACCATATATTTAACATTGGTCAGATCAAAGTCAAGGCCTATTTGTTTTCAAAAGTGGTCTCAATGTTTTGATATTGACGACATATCAAGCTGGAAATGTATTTTTTCAAAACCCTTCAAAACCAAACCAGACTCCCAACTAAAATGGTTCCAGCTAAGGTTATTGCATCGGTTGTTGCTCACAAAGCGATTTCTATTTCTGCGTAAATTGTCTGAATCTGCAATTTGCACCTTTTGTAAGAATGAGGACGAAACTCTTTCCCACCTGTTCTGGGACTGCTTGTATGTACATATATTTTGGTCTGACATGGGACAATGGTTGCGAGACAATTGTGTAAACTGCACTAATTTTGAGCTCACAAAAAGTCTTATTGTCTTTGGCACAGCTACGCACTTTAGGTTAGACACTGTCTTAGACCTCATAATATTAGTTGCTAAGTTCTATGTGTACAAATGTAGATTAGAAGAAACCCTGCCTAATTTAAGGCACTTTGTTAGAATTATGAAGAGTCGCTATCTATGTGAGAAGTACCGATTTGGAATTACTGGTCAGAGCGACAAGTTTTGTCATATGTGGTATCACTATGTTACACTTTTTGGCGAACTGTAATGCTGTTACAGTGTTCAAGGCACTGGCTGCAGCCTCACCATTGGCGGTAGTGTGCAGACGGCTTCTGACACTGCCAGGCATCTCACTAAGGCACCCAGGGTTGGCTCAAGGTAGCAAGGGTGGCCTACCTGGATTCCCCTGTGCATGCATCCATCAGTGCTATCTAGAGCACTGAGGAAAGCATGCCCAGGCGGTAACATTAAATTTTGTGTCTGTCCAGCGCGACTGTTTCAGACCTATGTAAACTTTGCTTGTCATTTGTTGTGTGCTCGAGCGGTGTGTGTTCTAAGAGAGTGGGGCGGGTAATGGGGGGGAGGGGGGGGGGGGGGAGGGGGGGGGGAGGGGGGGTAATAGGATCGTGGGTGGGGTGGGGAGGGGGGGTACATACTTATGTGCTAATTTTTTTCTCTATACTTTGTGGTCTGTGATTGTGTAACTTGATTTGTAAGGTAACTACGTATATATGGCTTATGTATAAATATGTGTGTGTGTCCATATATATATATATATATATATATATATATATATATATATATATATATATATATATATATATATATATATATATATATATATATATATTATAATAATAATATTCTGTATGTTCAATCCAAATACCGAAATAAAGAACTCGGAAAAAAAAAAAGTTTGAAGACTGGCTTGACTAATCTCTGAGAAAGCGCTAACGTTAAAATTTACCACAGACGACTGCGCACGGACGACGGACGGACGACCACTGGCTCAGAATATAGACCAAAGTTTGCTTCGCACGCGAGCCCAAAACTGAGGCTCCGGCAGGGGTTAATTAGTATTTTTCTTTTTCTTCCCGTAATGAGCTCAAGGAGTACAGTGTTTTCCAAGAATCGTATGTGCTGCAAGAATGAGGCGTCAAAGATATCATGAACCACAAGAATATGACGTCATCTTGCCGTCGAGTGACGTAAATGTTTTCTTGCTACCATCATTATATGATAATGACGTGGAATCTATTTATCCCAAATTATTTAATTTCTTGTGGACAAAATGGCGGGAGGTCTGAAATCTTTCACATCGCAGTAGCTGACAGTGGCTTGTGCAATGACTAGAACTTTCTACATACGTTTATGGTGGCATAGGAGCTCCAGGTAGGTTGCTTTTCTGGTTCGTTCCTTGGTATGCGCTTGGTCTACGAGCAAACCCCCTCCCTCCCCGGGGGAGGAGTGGGGGAGGGAGTTTTGAACCAACGACTTTTCGGACGTGAGCCCTGCAACGCTTCATCGCCTGAGCTACTCAGGTCCCAATCAGCAAACATGAAGACTGATGTTTTATATGTAAAGGAAGAAGAATGATGCCGAGGAATGCCGACGTCCAGACCAAACGGCTGACTACCACACGTGTAAAAAACAACAACCAAAAAACAAAACAACAACAACAAAACAGAAAAAACCACGCCTTGGGATTTTGTTTATGGGCGATTTCAAGGACAAAAGTGTGTCTATTTTTGTCGGTTATTTCGTTGAGGAATAGGGTGTGGCCATCGATCCAACGACCGAGTGAACTATCCATTCATCTCTTTCAGTTACCCATCCGCTCATTAGTCCACCCCACCTCATCCAAATTCAATTCTGTTTCATTTGATGCCCAATCCTTGTTTTACCATGATTTCACGCTTCATCAAATCCGACCTGCGGAAATCCGCTTATTAACGCCTTTAATGAGAAAAACTGAACACCACCCAGCTGCAAGAGGCATAGATCATCATGTGCACCCTCCCCTCATGTACGATGCTCGTGAGGATCTATATGTCTTGCTAAAATCGCTTTGTATCCGTGTTCCTTTGACGGCTGGGGATGTTTGACGTTGAAATTGCACATAGTTCCGAATCACAGTCTGCGTCCACTGACTGACAACGACTTATTCGCGGAAAGGCAAAGGGTCAGGCGTCCAAGGGTGACCTGGGTGCAGATATTACAGTGTAATGCCTGATACCTTATCGGCGGAAGGTTGCCTGGAGACGTGGTCGCGCAGATGGTTGAGTTTAGTGGCCAGGTCATTGGTGCCTTCCTTGACGGCGTCCAGCTCTCGCTGCAGCGTGCTGTCAGTGGCGCCCAGTGAAGCAGTCAGCGTGTCCAGATCATTTGCGGCCTTGTCAATCTGCATATGGGCAAAACAGACGAAAATGCTGAGACAAAGATACTTCACACCCCCTGCCCCCCGCTTCATCTTTTTGTGCATGCAGCGACCGGTACTGTACATAATACCCGTGACTGCATGCACACTGGGTTAACCCAATGCCACAAAGACTTTTGACCTATTTCGGAACCCTGTGACCTTGACCTTTGAGAGAGGTCACTGAAATTGGTATGCTTAGAATCGTCTTGTCACAAAGTATCCTTCGGTCAAGCGGTTTGAAGACTGTGTCTTGAATAGTCTCCGAGAAAATGTCAACGTTAAAGTTTGCCGAGGACGACGGACAATACTATAGTTTACCATGGAAAACAGACGGACGACAGATGATGGATGGCCCAGAGGGGTTATCCGCATAAGTACGCATAGAAAGGTCTTACCATAAGGTATCTCTGTACGATGTTTGGGTTTCAACGTTGAAAATAATACGCGAGAAAGAAACATTTTTTTTGGCGAAAATATCTGGCTTAAACAAAGCTAAAAGAACTTCTGTACCTCTTGTGACCATTGACCTTTCCGAAGGGTCACCCAAATTACTATATGTATAAAGCTTATCGCTCATGTGCATGCCCAATCCATATAATAAGCGGTGTGACCTGTGTGTGTTCAAGTGTCCAAACATAAGTAAAGTGTTGGCTTTTGTACCAGTGAAGTCCGAGTTTTATATTAAAAACAAAATCTACGGGGGTGGGGTCCGGAAACCCTATGATCCCCCCCCCCCTCACTCCTCGGATACGCACCTGTATCTTATGCGTCACCGCCATATCATCCGTTATTTAAGTTAGTGCGTCACCGATTTTATAGGGATGGATTCGGAAACTCGGTTCCAGAGCCCAAATAAACAAGAACCAAATAAACAAGAAAGGCAAGCCTTTATGGCTCACGTGTACGACCGATCTACATGTGTGACCTTTGTGACAATAAGTAAGGGGCTTGCTTCTGCACCAGCAAAATCCACGGTTTCTCAAAATTTAAGCATTTTTCACACATCTGTCAAACCCACGTAACCCTTGACTCTTGTGATGAATCGACTAAATTAGTATGCATAGGAAGATCTTAACATCAGCTACCCTTATGCCAAATCTGATTTTTTTTTAAAGTTAGCAAAAATGTTGATAATAACTACAATTCTATCACTAACTGTCATTTTACACACATCTGCCGACAGTATGATTTGACAGTTGACCTTGCCGAGGGGTCATCCAAATTAGTGTGCATACATAGGTCTTACCATCAGGTATCTCTGTAGCAAATTTGGGTTTGAAGTTGTGAATAGTACTTGAGAAAAACATCTTTTGTCAAAATATGGCTCTTTTTTAAAAACATATTTCCTGAGCTCTTGTGACCCTTGACCTTTCCGAGGTATCAACCAAATTTGTATGCATAGAAAGGTCTTACCATCAGGTATCTTTGTACCAAGTTTGGGTCTGAAGTTGTGAATAGTATTTGAGAAAATATAAATTATGTCAGAATATAGCTATTTCTGACCTATTTCCTGATCCCCGTGACCTTGGCCTTTGTGAGAGGTCACTCAAATTGGTGTGTTTAGAAAGGTCTTGCCACAAAGTATCCTTTGGCCAAATTTGAAGACTGGTTTGAATAGTCTCCGAGAAAATGCCAGCGTTAAAGTTTACCACAGACGACGGCGGACGGACGACAGACGACGGACGGACGACCACTGGCCTTTTGCTTCGCACGTGAGCCCAAAACGAAATTGTATTTTAAAAAAAAAACTGCCGACCTCTCATAACCCTTCTCCTTTCTGAGTGGTAATCCAAATTATTATACATAGTTATCTGTGTACCAATCTGGGGTTTTAAGTTTTAAAAACAAAATTTGAGGAAAAAACAAATTTTAGTCAATATATGACTATTTTGGACCTATTTCTTGACCCCAATGACCTTTATCTTTTACAGAGGTCACTGAAATTGGTATGTTTAGATCTAGGTCTTGCCGCAAATTACACTTGGGCCAAGTTTGAAGACAGTGGCTTAAAAAGTCTCAGAGAAAATGACTGCGTTAAAATTTACCATGGACGGCGGCTAATGGCAGGACGATCACTAGTCCAGTATAGTCCGCTTGATTAAAGATTGCCTCGTTCTTTTTTTTTTTTCTTTCCAATTACTAACTTTTGAACAAAACTTATTTCAGCACAATTCTAAGAACAAACAGTGATCACCAAACTTGGGCCTAATTTATTTTAAAATCTAAATGGCTTCAAACCAAACGGATTAGCCACTACTTTCGGGAAACTATAGAGATGACTACTGAAAGGCGGAAATGTACTCTAAGGCAATAAAAACGCGAAATGTGTCGGTAATTAATAAACCCGCAAACGAAGATCCACCCTTGCAACAAAATAAGAAAATTATCTTTGTTTTTACTTTGATGTTGAGGTTACTGTCTAAAGGGTACATTGAAAGAGTTATCACCTTTGGCTGCCATGGCAGGCACAGGGTTTCACTTGTAGTGAAAAAGCGGAACTGGACACACTGTTAGAATCATATTTACAGTGAGATGTGTTAACGCACATGTTGTGTAGACTGCTTATGGTGTTCTAGACTGCCTCAAAAGGAATTTGAATTATAAATTCACTACAGATCCAGAAGTTCCGGTGAACGCCATTTTCTTAACAAGAAAGGCAAAGCCATTGTAGCTCACGTTTATGACCGATTTACATATGTGTGACCTTTGTGACAAGGGCTGGCTTCTGCAGCAGCAAAATCCATGTTTTCTGAAAATGTAAGCATTTTTCACACACCTGTCAACTCCCGTGACCCTTGACCTTTGTGACGAGTCGACTAAAGTAGTATGCATAAAAAGGTCTCATCATCAGCTATTTTTGTGCCAAATTCGGTTGAAAAATTTACAAAAATGTGGGTAATACCTACTATATTTTTAAAAAAATTGGCATTTTACACACAGTTGCCAGCCACTTGTGACCCTTAACCTTTCCGAGCGGTCATCCAAATTAGTATGCATTGATAGGTCTTACCATCAGGTATCTCTGTACCAAATCTGGGTTTGAAGTTGTGAATAGTAATTGAAAAAAAAACCAAAATATTTGTCAAAATATTTCCTGAGCTCTCGTGACCCTTGACCTTTCTGAGGGATCAACCAAATTAGTGTGCATAGAAAGGTGTTCCCATCAGGTATCTCTGTAGTAAGTTTATGTTTGAAGTTGTGAATAGTATTTGAGAAAAAAACATTTTTTTTGTCAAAATATGGCTATCTCGGACCTAATTTCTGAGCCCTTGTGACCCTTGCCCTTTTCGAGGGGTCATCCGATATAGTATGCATAGATAGGTCTTACCATCAGGTATCGCTGTACCAAGTTTGGGTTTGAAGTTGTGAACAGTATTTGAGAAAAAAACATCTTTTGTTAAAAAATGGCTATTTTTCACTTATTTCGTTAGCACTTGTGACCCTTGACTTTTCAGAGGGGGATCAACTAAATTAGTATGCATAGAAAGGTCTTACCATCAGGTACACTTTGTACCAAGTTTGGATTCGAAGTTGTGAATAGTATTTGAGAAAAAATAAATTATGCTAAAATATAGCTAATTTCGACATATTTCCTGATCCCTTGTGACCTTGACCTTGTGAGAGGTCACTGAAAATGGTATGTTTAGAAATGTCTTGCCATAAAGTATCCTTGGGCCAAGTTTGAAGACTGTGGCTTGAATAGCCTCCGAGAAAACGCCAACGTTAAAGTTTACCACGGACGACGACCGACTGACGACGGCGGATGGACGCCGGACGGACGACCACTGGCTCAAAACATAGACTCACTTTTGCTTCGTATGTGAGCCAATAAACCAGATGTTCCGTGTGATGAAGCGCTATGCCCACGCATAGAGTTCACACCGAGTTTTTGTATGCTACGGTCTTGTCAGCAGTTTGTCTTGTAACAAATATCCCGTGTTTGCTCGAGGCTACGTGCAATCATTGGAAAAGCGTTTTGCACGGGGTTTTAAGAGAGAGTTCAGGCTAACAGATCTGTTCTGTCAGTCAGGACGGACGCATGTTGAATATGCTAGCCATATGCCAAGACTCTGAAACCTAGAATTCAGGTATGTTTTTATATGTTTTATCGACAGCTACTGAGTTAAAGGTAGTATGCGTTAGTAAGATTTAGTTCGGTTGTGTAGCGTTGATTTGGTTCAGTTATGTCGGTTTGGAATTCGATGAGATAACCGGTGATTTTCCTATGTAGTTATTTACCGATATGGATAACTAAGGAATGTGAGGTGTGTATGCCTAAGTCGTTATGAAGGTAGCACGTGGTTGTGTTGAGTATAATCTTTTCCAATGTACGAATCCGTGTATGGGGCATGTGTCAGGTTATAGTCTGTTTCAATGTAGAGACTGAGTTATAGTGTGTTGCGGAAGTAGTTCGTGCTATGAAGCACGTGTGTGTGAATGAACGTGTGAGAGTTATTTGTATCAGCCAGGTTACGTAAGGTGCCTCATTATCCAAGTTGTGTGTGTGTGTTGCAAGTGTTCTGATGTTAGGACTTTGTGTAAAGAGTTCTTGTGTGGAGCGGAGCGACGTGACGCCGAGACTCATCAGTCAACGGAGGCTGCCGCCAGAGGACCTATTGTGAGGTCATTTCACCACTCGAGGAGTGCGCGACCGGTGCCTAGACACCCGGGTCATCAGAGACAGCGCTACGAGATCGAGTCAGGAGGACGTACACGGTAGGAGAAAAGGGGGACTACTCAGAAGCGTGCGACGCGAGGAACTACACGCCTAGACGTGGAAGGACAGAACGTTGCAGAACGATAACACCAGTGAAACAGGTTGGATTGCGAGGACAATTACCTAGCCTGGCTTTTACGTTGTGTATGCGTATACGGTGTTGATGTGCTTGTAGTGAGAAGTGGATAGTGAAAAGAATCTTTTGAGTTTATTTGTTTTGTAAAAGTAAAAGGGCATAGAAAAATAGAAATATTGTTCTAGTTGTACCGCGTGAATGCGCCCGACTGAGTCGGTGGCGGTGCTTGCGTCTGTTGTGCTGAGAGTCTGTACGTGCGACTGGGGAGAGTCTGCGTGCGTTACATTCCGCAATGTGAAGTACTTTCACGCAATTTTGATGCTCCAGTAGTTGACAATGTGATGAGGGAGCACACCCATAATCATTAGATAAAATATACTAATGGTCAAAACTTAAAGGGCACTTTTTATCGCAGACGCACCGACAACACCACACAAATAATGTAACAATACTTGAAGTCAGTACTTTGCTAATTTATTCAGTGACAATTTCATTTAAGTTTTGAGTAAATCAAGCAATTGTAACAACAGCAGTACTTCAGAATGTTCACCCACCCCTCATTTGAAAAGTCACCCAGGACTGGTCCAGTCAGTAGCGAGTGTACCCACCGTTTGCAGCCAAGCATTCAATGCAGCGTTGACGCATGGAGTTCACCAGGGTTCGGAGAACATGTTGTGGGATCGCTTCCCACTCTTGATGCAGGAACTGCGTCAGCTGGGGGACGCCTTGAGGAGGGTGGGGGGTTGTTGCTGACTACACGTTGCCCCAGCACGTCCCAGAGGTGCTCGATGGGAGCCAGATCAGGTGAACGAGCTGGCCACTCCATCCTCATGATGCCCCGTTGCTCTAGGTACTCATCCACAACACGGGCGCGATGAGGTCGAGCGTTGTCGTCCTGCAGAACAGCATTGTCGCCTATGGCTTGGAGAGCTGGCTGGATGAGGGGTTGCACAATCTCGTCCCGATAGCGCAGTCCAGTCAGGGTGCCTCGGATGACGTGGAGGGGGAGGGTCCTGCCTAACTTTCTGAAGCCTGCCCAGACCATGACTGAGCCTCCTCCGTAGCGAACCACCTCTTGGATATATCAGTCCGTGAATCGCTCGCCCTGGCATCTCCAGACCCTCACCCTGCCGTCGTTGAAAGACACAGTGAACCGTGACATCAGTAAACAAAACCTGAGTCTACTGGAGTCTGTTCCACCTCAAATGTTGACGACACCAGGCAATCCGGGCGATGAGCTGGAGTGAGGGGTATTTTCACTGCTGCTCTGCATGAAGCCAGGCCAATTTTGCGCAGACGTCGGCAGACTGTGCTTCTGCTGACGTTAACGTTTGCAACTTGCATCAGTTGACGTCGCAGAGTGGTTGGCGTGACAGCTCGGTCGCGCAGAGCCGCCACACAGAGGTATCTGTCCTCCCTTCTGCTGGTGCAGCGCGGGCGTCCTGAGCAGGGTCGTCGTTCTTCTCTTCCAGTTTCTTGGAATCGTGCCAGCAGCCTCTTTATCACTGAATGGGACACACCAAGACGTCTCCCAACTTCTCGTCCGGAAATTCCATCCTGCAGCAATGCTAGCGCCCGGCCTTGATCTACTGGCGTTAGGCTTCGTCGTGGTGGCATGGTTAGGAAAGTAATAATTATGCCCCTACTGTACCGGTATTTGTAGTGCTCAGTGTTCACGACTGATCCCTTTAGTACGTGCATCACGACTTTACCGAGTTTTTCCACTGCCTGCCTTTGGTACGCTTGCCAATATCGCACAGCTTTTCACAAAAACTGACGATGTTTCATGTGCATTTGACACATTCGTGGAACTTGACGGGGTCAAGGGGTCTCTGCCTGACTCAAAAGGTGGAGGCCCCAGGGGATGAGTTGCGTTGGTGGTGCGGGTAGTGGGGAACTCTTACAGCACCTCCCCCGGGATCACCCTAGTCTAGGGCCTCTTGGCTTTTGTGAGGCACCCTCGTGTGTAATTCCTCCGGACTAGCATAGCATCCCTCTATCCCAAGACCGTCCATGCGTGGTCCCTGGCCACATCCTCACCGAGGTGACCCCAAAAACTGGGCAGCACTAGCCCCCAGGCTAAACACGGCGGATCTAGAGGAGAGAACATCGAAAATAAATCATTGTCCTGCTGCCTTGCAGGCCTGGCCGCTTGGCTGCAGAAAGGCTAAGGAAGGAAACCCCTGACATCAAAGCCCCCGTGTCTCCGGGGAAGGTTTTTCAGCCAGAGACTAGAACAAGGACAGTCTGATATAAAACCTACGACCCGAGGACCTCGATGCCACCGTCCCAGCTTTGCTTGGCCATGGCAGACGAACCAAGGGTGTAAAGGGTGGGGCCAGCATTGCGCACTCCACCAAAAAGCTCCATCGCGCAGGCTTTAGGAAACGCCCACGGGCCATGACACCGACCTTTCCAAGTCCTGTAGCGATGGGCAAGGGGCAAAACGGCAGGTGAAAGATGTCACTGGAAGCCGCAGTCTCAAACCTGCATGCAGGCGGTTGAGGATATTGGTCGCCTGATGTTGACCTGGGGATGACAACGTCACTCGGCACACCCTGAACGACCAAGCAGCCTTCTCTAGGGACAGCACTGCTTGCTCCACACAGAGAGGGGCCTAGAAAAGGTGGCCTAACCAAAGCTCATCTCCTCGTAACCCCAGTTGGCTAGCCGCGGTCGACGGGCATCTTCTCCTGCGGTCAGAAAACAAGAAAAAAAAAAAAAAAAACCAACGGATCCACTCTCATGACGACCACGACCGGACTCAAAGTAGCATGCTGGAACATCCGAACCATGCTCGACACAGCAGACAGCGGACGCCCTGAACTTCGCTCCGCCCTCATTGCCCATGAATTGCGGAGGTTAAACATCGACATCGCCGCGCTCAGCGAAGTACGCCTCCCGGAGGAAGACAGCCTCCAAGAGCTTGGCGCTGGCTACACCCTCTACTGGTCAGTCAGGCCTGCATCAGAAAGACGGCTCTCAGGCGTGGGCTTCATGCGGCTAAGCTGGAAAACCTATCAACGGGTCACTCCGACCGCATCATGTCCATGCGCCTCCCACTGAGACACCAGCAATACGTCACCCTTCTCAGTGTGTACTCCCAAACCCTCCTGGCAGAGCCTGCAGAAAAAGACAAGTTCTACTCTGACCTGCGCAGCCTCCTACAGAGCACCCCTGCTGACGACAAAGTCATCATCCTTGGCGACTTCAACGCCAGAGTGGGCCAAGACTCTGAAGCCTGGAAAGGAGTCCTCGGCAAGCATGGCATTGGGAACTGCAATGACAATGGCCGCCTACTGTTGGAGTTCTGTGCAGAGCAGCAACTTGTCATCACCAACACTACTTTCCAGCAAAAGGACAGTCGAAAGACCACCTGGATGCATCCACGCTCCAAGCACTGGCACCTATCGACTATGTCCTAGTTGGTCAGAGGGACCGCAGTGACGTCCTCCTCACCAGAATGATGCCCAGCGCAGAGTGCCACACTGACGACCGCCTTGTCCGCTGCAAACTCAGGCTCCGCCTCAAGCTGAAACCCAAGACAACCACCCCCGCCCAAGAAAAAGCTTGATGTTGCCAGCCTTCAGCTACCCTTCAGACAGATTTATAGCGCATGCTCAAAGACACAGTTGATCCAGCAGATTCCTCCCCTGAAACACTCTGGGAACAATTGAAAACTGCTATTGTAAAATCTTCTGTGGAAGTCTTGGGCTTTGTTAGAAAGAGGAACAAAGACTGGTTTGACGAAAACGACGTAGAGATCCAGGAACTTCTAGCAAAAAAAAAAAAAAAAAAAAAAAGAGCCGCCCACCAGGCCCACCTAGCCCAGCCTTCCTGCCCTGTGAAGAAGTCTGCCTTCCGCCTCATCTGCAGCAGTCTCCAGTGCAAGCTTAGAGAGCTCCAGAACGAGTGGTGGTCCAGACTCGCACAGAGGACCCAGCTTTGCGCTGACAACGTGACTACAGGGGCTTCTACGAAGCACTGAAAGCAGTGTATGGCCCCAGGCACCTGGTACAAAGTCCCCTGCGAAGCGCTGATGGACAGGCACTCCTCACAGATAATACCTCCATCTTGAACCGCTGGTCGGAATACTTTCAGGACCTCATCAGCGCTGAGCGCACTGATCAAGAAACAGTCATCCTCCAAATCCCACACCTCCCACTAAAGGTTGAATTGAACGAAACGCCCACCGCCGAAGAGACCCTCACAGCCATCCACCAGCTCAAGAGTGGCAAAGCAGCAGGCATTGACGGAATCCCGCCAGAGATCTGGAAGGATGCTCCTGAATCGGCTGGTACCTGTTATCGCTGAAGACCACCTCCCAGAGGGCCAGTGTGGCTTCAGAGCCAACAGGAGTACCACCGACATGGTCTTTGTGCTGAGACAGCTTCAGGAGAAGTGCCGCGAGCAGAACAAAGGGCTGTACGTAACGTTTGTCGACCTAACAAAGGCGTTCGACACTGTGAGCAGGCAAGGCATGTGGCAGATCCTGGAGCGACTTGGCTGTCCCCCAAAGTCCCTCAGCATGATCGTCCAGCTCCACGAGGACCAGGAAGGCCAGGTCAGACTCAACAGTGACCTCTCAGAACCATTCCCCATTCTCAACGGCGTGAAGCAGGGCTGCGTGCTGGCACCGACCCTCTTCACCATCTTCTTTAGCATGATGTTGAAGCAGGCCACAGTGGACCTCGACGATGACGACGCAGTGTACATCAGGTATCGTCTCGATGGCAGCCTGTTCAACCTCAGACGACTGCAGGCCCACACCAAAACTCTAGACAGACTGATTCGGGAGCTGCTCTTTGCTGATGACGCTGCCCTCGTTGCACACACAGAGAGAGCTTTGCAGCGCATCACATCCTGCTTCGCAGATGTTGCCTAGCTCTTTGGACTCGAGGTCAGTCTGAAAAAGACAGAGGTCCTTCATCAGCCGGCACCCAAGGAAGAGCATCGCCCTCCCCACATCACCATCGGCGAGTCCGAACTGAAGTCTGTACGCCACTTTACCTACCTTGGCTGCATCATCACGTCAGACGCCAAGCTGGACAAGCAGCTGGACAACAGGCTGGCAAAAGCGAACAGTGCTTTCGGGCGACTATTCAAGCGGGTGTGGCACAATCAAGAGCTGAAAAAAGGCACCAATATCAGCGTGTACAGAGCTGTCGTCCTCGCCACCCTGCTGTATGGTTCCGAGTCCTGGGCCCTCTACCGCAGCCAACTACGACTCCTCGAACGCTTTCACCAGCGCTGCCTGCGTACCACCCTCAGCATTCACTGGAGTGACTATGTCACCAACGTCGAAGTCATTGAACAGGCAGAAACTGTGAGCATCGAGGCTTTGCTGCTGCGGACACAGCTTCGCTGGGCGGGGCACGTCTCCAGGATGGAGGATCATCGCCTACCCAAGATCACTCTGTTCGGCGAGCTCGCCACTGGACGTCGAGACAGAGGGGCACCAAAGAAGAGATACAAAGACGGTCTCAAGAAGTCACTTAGTGCCTGCCAAATCGACCACCGCCAGTGGTCTTCGCTTCCTGCGGACCGCGACACCTGGCGCACCACCATTTACAAGGCAGCCGTCTCCTTTGAGGACTCTCGCAGAGCTAACCTTAAGGACAAGCGGCTCAGGAGAAAAAACAGAGTTGTCGTAACTCAGAACCCTGACCAGACCTTCCCCTGCAGCCACGCCTGTCCCGGATTGGCCTCCGCAGCCACGAACATGCCTGCAGACGACGTGGGCAAGCCCTATAGAATCTTCGTTCGCGAAGTCAAGCCAAGAGGACCTTGATGAATTGTTGTCTATTGTTCCCTGTACAGTGGACTGTCTAAGGCCAACTTTTAACTTATTTGGATCGAAAGAAAATTGTCTTTTATTAGCGTACTTGCGATGATAAACAATGACACAAGGAAAAGTGGGGTGGCCCTTAAGTTTTGACCATTAGTATATGGGCCGCTACCATAAAAATAAACTACTGTTTGTTTTTTGCGTTCGTAAATCATGTTTATTTTTTGGATGCCTTTGACAAATGAAAAGTAGGTCAAGACCAAACAGGCCGTATTTTCATTCACACGGACCCTAGTGACACTGCACGCTGATTGGTTTTCAGTTGTGTCCTCTGCAGATGCTCCCCGTTTCACTTTCAATATCCTGTTATGGTAGGGTCATTGATGACGTCATACGTCATCGACGTGAGATTTTAAAGCCTAAACACTCTCTTTACACAAGACATAACACTCCTTTAAAAACATTCTCTAACAAACCGTGTCAAAATAACGCGAAACAAAGCATATTTACGAAGAAAAACGCGACGATGAAAAATTCGCGTTTTTATTCCCTCATGGTTTATATAACCAGTTCAGGCCTCAGTGACCACTGACCTGCATCACTAATGCTAAAACTATGATACGCTGCGCACGGATCAGACGCCTTGCAAGAACAAACTAGTGAACATTTAGCATGGAGAAAGTGAAGTTTACAGGAACATGTATCGGTGTCTCTGAGCGGGGCTCGATTAGGATATATTTTGTCAGTTTTAAATGGGTCATGTTAAAAATTTCCCGGGGGCAGCGGCTAAACCGTTAAGTCATGGCTAAAGGAAAACTAAAATAACTTGAATTAGGACCAAATAGACCTTTGGCCCTCCGTAGATCCCTTCCACCACCCCCCACCCACCCCCATCCCCCCCCCCTTGCTTGCGGGGGATCGGGGGTCATAACTTTTTGGGGTAGGGATACTTGAGAGACAGTAAAGCTATAAAAACTACCAAAAAATACTTCTTAATTAGTATCAGCGTGTTCGCCCTTTATCGGGCATTCATAAAATAATAAACTTTATTATATTCTTTTTCATATGTGATGACGTCACAGTATTCCATATTTGTATCCCATGAATGTGTCACCATTTCTTTAGACGCGGTAGTCTGCTGATGCAATTATTTCACGATTAGTGGAATTAAACATTCACAAACGACTTTTCATATGCTAAAACAGAATAATATATGTTCACTTCATATTTACGCATTTTGTAAAATCTGGTGACGTCATATGATAGTACCGTGAGCTCAGAAGTAGATGGTTACAAAGTAAAGTAGGTTATAGCACTGTCAGGGGAGAGAAATGTGCATGATCGACCAGTGATCATAGATCTACTGTGGCCAAAGCACCAAAAAAAAAAAAAGAGATAGGAAAGAGAGGGGGCGCTAAGAGAATGACTGAAAGCAATGCATAAAATATTAGCACTGGCAGTCTCCCCTTTTCTTGTCATTTAGAAGTAGATGGATTTTCATTACGTTTCCAGAATACGAATTCTTACAGCAACCGGTTTTGTATTTTTTTCATACTCTGAAGCGTGGTAGAAATTAGTTAGTTTATGCTAAGTTAGTTAGTTATCTGGGTTTAACGCCGAGCAGGCGACTAAGGCCATCTCACGGCAGGATGGGTAAAAAGCTGGTCAGCCAGACTAAAAGCAAGGTCTTAAGACAAGATGTAAATATATCTTAAAAATGTCAGGCTAAAATGTCGCACGAGTCTTTAAAAGAAATGTCTACAGACTTTCAAAAAGGGCAAAATAAAGAAATTGACAGTCTATGAATGCTCTGATCCTGTTAAAAATATTGCATTCTCTCAAGAAATTGAAGATTTTGTCCGGGGAAACATCCCGGAACAAAACCTTCAAGGAGTCTGCTGTGAAGTGTTTATATCTCGTGTCAATTAGATCGGCACAATACATCAAAAAGTGTCGAACAGAAAACTGCTCATCACAGGCAAAACACCATGGACGCTCATCCTGTTTAAGTAAGTAAGAGTGCGTAACATACGTGTGCCCGATGTAGAGCCGAGTAAGGACAGTTTCCTCACGGCGGCTGCCGCAGCGGAAAGGTAGACTGTCGGATACCGTAGGAAGAGCTTCATACAGCTTGTTCCCTTCCTCTTTGTCCCACTCGGACTGCCACTCGCGGGCTATGTACGCACTAATCACAGGTTTAAAATCACTATAAACAGTCTGTGTGTCAGGGACAGGTTCACTGCGGGCACTGTTGGCAGCAGAATCTGCGATTCTGTTGCCTTCGATGCCCACATGGCCCGGGACCCAAATAAAAATGATGTCATAATATTCCTTCATCAAGTCTGCGTAGAGCTCTCTAATCTGCACCAGCAGTGGGTGGTCTGTCCCCGCTCCCTGAAGGGCCTGCAGGGCAGAAAGAGAGTCAGACAGAATCAGGAAGTTCATTTCCCTAGACTGATAGGCATGCTTGAGTGCCAGCAGAATTGCCTGCAGTTCTGCACTAAATATAGAGGAATGGTCAGGGAGGCGGAGCGTAAATGCGCGTCTAGGATGACGAGAGGACACTGCAGCCGCAGCCACTCTCCCATCCTCAGACTTGGACCCATCCGTATAAAGACGACACTGAATAGCCAGGAAAAATTGAAAGGAGTTCATTGAGGCTCTGTTGGTATATGGCTGGTGGGGTACAATCCTTCTTGTGGGCGGTCAAGTCCAGCAAGATGTCAGGGTGGAGTGATGTGTTGCAGAGATTCCGAAACTTTGTCCAGGTCCACTCCGGCCGCCTGCAGATGAGGTCGGACACGGAAGGAAAGTCGACGGACAGCTCCCGGATGGGCATCGTAAATCTCTGCAAACGACGGGTTAAAAACACAATCATAGGCAGGATTGTTTGGATGGGCCTTCAGCTTCAGAACGTAGCTGAGCATGAGGCGGATGCGGCGGAGCCCGAGAGAAGGCACCCCTGCCTCGGCATACAGACTAGGAACTGGAGATGTCCTGAAGGCTCCCAGACATATTCGCAGACCTTGATGGTGAATTGTGTTCAGACGCTGTAGAACAGACTTGGAAGCCGAGTCATATACCACAGATCCGTAATCCAGTTTGGACCGAACAAGGGCCCGGTACAGTCGAAGTAAGACAATGCGGTCTGCACCCCAGTCAGTACGACCAACGACACGAAGAATGTCGAGGGCCTTCTGACAAGAGGTTCTGAGGTAGTTAACATGGTTGAGGAAGGTCAATCTTTTGTCAAAGATAACCCCCAAAAACGTTGCCTCTTCGGCCACCTTAATTGGCACTCCAGCAATGCTCAGGCTAGGTTCTGGAAAAAAAATTCGTCTGGTTAGTAAAATGCACAGACTGTCTTGGAGGGCGAGAACCTGAATCCGTTGAGAGACACCCACCCCTGGATGCGATCAACGCACAGCTGCAAGCGCCTCTCAAGGGACGCAAGTCCTCGACCTCGTGCATACAAAGCAAAGTTGTCCACAAACAAAGAGCATCCAGAATCATCCTTGACGGCGTTTACAATGTTATTAATTTTAATGCTAAATAAAACAGGAGATAAAATGCTGCCCTGCGGGACACCCATCTCCTGTTCAAAGGAGTCGGAGAGGGTGGAGCCCACACGCACATGGAACAATCGGTTAGACAAAAAATTGTGAATAAAACGGGCAGGCGCCCTTTAAAACCCATGTCCGACAAATCAGACATTATACCATACTTCCAGGTAGTGTCATATGCCTTCTCAAGATCGAAGAAAATTGCATAGACATGCTGCTTGTTGACAAAAGCATCTCGGATAAACGACTCAAAGCGGACTAGATGGTCACTTGTACTACGGAAGCGCCGAAAACCGCATTGGAGGTCGGTGATGAGACCCTGTGACTCAAGATGCCACACCAGGCGGGCGTTGACCAAGCGTTCCATAGTTTTACATAAACAAGATGTCAAAGCGATTGGCCGGTAGTTGCCCGGGTTGGAGGGATCCTTACCCGGCTTGGGAATTGGCACAACCACAGCCTGGCGCCAAGATGGCGGAAAATGACCGGTTATCCAGATATGGTTAAAGGCCTTGAGAAGTACAAGGAGTGAATCCCCAGGCAGATGTGTTAAGAACTGATAGTGGATGTTATCTAATCCAGCAGCAGAGTCATGACATTTCTGCATGGCTTGCTGCAATTCTGTGAATGGAAAAGGGGCATTATAGTCTTCCGAGTTATCCGATATAAAATCACAAGTACAAGACTCTCGGTTCTCCTTCTCTCTCTGGAAGAAAGGTGAATAATGCTCTGTTGAAGAATTATGGGCAATGGTGGAGGCAAGCAAATTGGCCACAGCTTTTTTATCCGTGACCAAACTGGTACCATCTTTAAGATGGCCGACAGAAGCCGAGCCACCTCTGCCCCTAATTCTTCGAACAGCCTTCCAGACTTTTTGGGACGGAGTCCTAGAAGATAAAGAGGAGACGAAGCGTCTCCAGGAAGCACGGCGTTCACGTTTAAAAATGTAACGGGTTTCCGCCCCCTGTCTTTTAAAGGTTAAAGTATTCGCTTGCGACGGATTACGAAAAGCACGTCGCTGAGCAGATTTGCGCGTTTTTTGGGCCTTGCGGCACTCTTCATTGAACCATGGTACTCTCGGCTTCCGAGGGAGTGATGTGGAAGTTCTAGGGATGGTTTCACCTGCTGCGTCCAACAAAATAGAAGTAAAACAAGAAACAGGTTCTTCAGCTGACATGACCACCTCCTCTGTAAGACGAGACTGACAGAGGGAGGCGAACAGAGGCCATTTAGCTTTCTTGAGATTCCAGCGCTCCACTGGCGAATCCTCCTCACAGCTGACCGATGACAGGACTACTGGGAAGTGGTCACTACCACACAGGTCGTCGTGAACCTTCCAGTCAAAGTCCAGCATGAGAGAAGGATCACACACAGTGAGGTCTAGAACAGAACTAGATCCTGAACCTAGGTTAGAATACGTAGGTGAGCCATCGTTAAAGACACATAGGTTAAGGTGAGAAAAAACATCTTCTAACATCTGACCTCTGCTATCATAGTGGTCACCACCCCAAAGGTGAGCGTGACCATTAAAATCCCTCATGAGAATAAAGGGAAGTGGCAGCTGTTCTACTAAGTTAAAAATATCATTACTACAGACCCGCAGCGATGGTGGCAGGTAAACACTGAATATGGTTATGGTCTTCTTCAAGGTAACCCGAGCTGCGACAGTCTGAAGACAGGTGTCGATGCTAACGGGGCTACATAAAATTTGGCTACGAATGAGAAGTGCCACTCCACCCGAGCGCCTCTCCGAATCAGAGCCTTTATGTATAACGTTAAAACCATTAAAGGACACAAGGCCAGAAGTCTTCAGGTAAGTCTCCTGAAGAGATATTACTGAGGGGTCATAGAACTTGACTAAAAGACGTAATTCCTCAAAGTTAGCTTGAAAACCACGACAATTCCACTGAAGCAGAGAGTACATGATTATGTCTTATCTGGGGGTGAAGAGCTTTTCCCTCCTTTTTCCTTTGCTTTGGAAGGAGTTGAAGAAACAGAGTGGGGGGGGGGGGGGGCGCGGCTCCCGGGCCTCCTCTGGTTCTTCGGAGATGAAGGGAGTGGAGCTGCCGCAGCATCAGCAACGACAACTTCCACCCCCTCCATCCGCTCCTCCAGTGCAGCATATTTGTTTTGAAGGGGGACATCAGTGTTCCCCTTCTGGGCCGCGCGAACAGCGGTCCCATTGATTTCTTAGACTTCTGGTCCTGGGCAGCGTTCCTGCCGCTAGAGTTAGCGGCCTTAGAAGGCTGACCAGAGCCAGAAGCCTTTGGAGTTGACAGACTAACAGGTTTGGGTGGGGGCTGAGGCTTAGGGGGCAACAGAAGGCGGCACAACCGGACCGGCAGTGTCCGCCTTCTGCGTTCCCATGCTCCTCGTCACCATCGGAGGAGGGTTACTCTTCAGGGGCGAGAGGAGCCGAGGCTCCGCCCCCAACCAAGAAGTTGGGGTTTGACATGAAAAGTCTTTGGTGGGGCGCTTGCCTACCACCGCTGCACTGAAAGTATACACGGAGGTGTTAGAGGTTGGGGCAGCCGCAGCCGCACGAGGGCCTTCAACCAGTTTTTTGGCATCCAGAAAGGACAGCCCCTTCTCCACACGCACCTGCTGAATCTTGCACTCGGACATCCAACGAGGGCATTTCTTATCCGAAGCCATATGCGCCCCCTGGCAATTCACACACAGGGGGGTGGCTGTGCAGGACTCAGCAGTGTCCGGGCTTAGTGCAACGGGCGCATGAAGCCTCTGCCTGGCGGCATGTCTTCTGCCCATGGCCATACTTTTGGCACTTAAAGCACCGGAGGGGGAGAGGGACGTATTTTTTCACTTTCAGGGAGTAGTAACCTCCCCAGATGGTTAGTAGGAGGAGTGGGGGTGCCAAACGTCAGGATGATGGTAGGGAGACGGATCTCCCCACCACCTCGTTTGGAAGCGAAGCGCCTGACGTAAGTCACCCCCTGAGACTTAAGGTTCCGGACAAGTTCATCTTCTGACAGTTCTGCCAAAGCTTGATCTTTGATTACTCCTCTTGACGAATTCATAGTTTTGTGGAGTGTCTCCGATGGAAGAGAGCCTCAGCAGCCCGCTGGAGTGTGCCCGTTGTACGGCACTCCACCAGCAAGTCACCAGACCTGAGGCTCTGGGCGTCTGGCCTGCCAACACGGCTCCTGAAGGTCTCCCCCACCAGAAATGGATGAAGCTTGGAAACAAGTTTGTCTTTCATCTTGCTATGAACAATGAGGAAGCGAGGCCATACGGCCGACGCCTGAGGCGTCGCTTCCTCACAGTCCGAGTCACTGTCATGTTTAATGTCGGTGGCTATGCGCCGCTTCTGTGCAAGTTTAGTTTTGTTGTTGTTGTTGTTGTTTGTTCCATATTATAATAGTAGAGATATTCATCCCCTGGGGTCCCCGCCCGCCACCGAGCCCAACAAGGGAAAGTGCAACTGTCGGCGGGTCTCCAGCCGACGCACAATGGAGACTGCCCGAAAGATATACTCAAGGGGGTAAGCCCGATTGAACCGTCTGAGCCACCGCCTTCTATCACACGGTTGAATGCAGGGGATACAGGCGTAGAGCACCTAATCAGCAGCAGAGGCTATAGCATGGTGCTCCGTATATCAGCCTGCATGTCAACAATGGGATAGGGCTCAACGTGACAAGAGCCGATTGACTAGACCGGTACGACTAGCCTCCCGTTTAGGCAGAAGTCAAGGCCAAAGTGGATTGTTTCAGCCACCAGGATCCTCTTCTCCCCTGACACGGGTCTCCAAGCACGGCAAACACTTGGGATCCAAAGGACCAAAAGCCCACGAGTATTTTAAGAGACCAATCCAACATGGTAGGACCTGGGTTAGCACAGCTCCTTAAAACCCGGACCAGTGAAAAAGACTGAACAACATATCTGCTGACATCAAGGCCTAATCCTGGACAAAGATGGCACCCCTCTGCTAGCCCACTCAGTCAGGGACTGAGGGGACTACCCACCCACACCACGGGGAGGCCGGTGCCCAGTGGGCAGTTTATGCTAAGAGTGTGAATATTACGTCTGTGCTGGGCGTAAATAAAAACAGGAGGCAGGTGGGTGAGAACAGTGGTGTGGGGGTGGTGGAATAACCACACAGTATGTTTCTAATTAGTTTAATACTAATGGCTACACCATGTCTGACGACTGTTGTGCTGCCCACATCAGAATACAAGAAAGGCAAAGCTCACGTGTATGACCGATTTACATATGTGTGACCTTTGTGACAAGGGCTGGCTTCTGCAGCAGCAAAATCCATGATTTCTGAAAATGTAAGCATTTTTTTTTCACACATCTGTCAACCACCCGTAACCTTGACCTTTGTAAGGAGTCGACTAAATTAGTGTGCATAGGAAGGTCTTATCATCAGCTATCTTTGTATTAAATTTGGTTGAAAAATTTGCAAAAATTTGGGAATACCTACAATTTTATTAAAACAAAATTGGCATTTTACACACATTTGCCGGCCTCTTGTAACCCTTGACCTTTCCAAGGGGTCTTCCAAATTAGTATGCATAGATAGGTCTTACCATCAGGTATCTCTGTACCAATTTTGGGTTTGAAGTTGTGAATAGTATTTCAGGAAAAAACATCTTTTGCCAAAATATGGCTATTTTAGACCTATTTCCTGAGCTCTCGTGACCCTTGACCTTTCCGAGGGATCAACCCAATGGCTCGGGATTAGTACGTATAGAAAGGTCTTCCCATCAGGTATCGCTGCAGTAAGTTTGGGTTTAAAGTTGTGAATAGTATTTGAGAAAAAAACATCTTTTTGTCAAAATATGGCTATTTCGGACCTATTTCCTGAGCCCTTGTGACCTTTGACCTTTCTGAGGGGTCATCCAAATTAGTATGCATAGATAGGTCTTACCATCAGGTATCTCTGTACCAAGTTTGGGTTTGAAGTTGTGAATAGTATTTGAGATAAAACATCTTTTTGTCAAAATATGGCAATTTTTCACCTATTTCCTGAGCTATTGTGACCATTGACCTTTCCGAGGGATCAACCAAATGAATGAATGAATGAATGAATGAACTTTATTATTCCAAATACATGTTGCCACGTACAGGAAAATTTGTTTCGCCACCTAAGGTGCAACTCGCAATCACCCAAACTCACACAACAGTTTACACACAACACTGAAATGGACAATGGCTCGGGATTAGTACGTATAGAAAGATCTTACCATCAGGTATCTTTGTACCAAGTGTGGGTTTGAAGTTGTGAATAGTATTTGAGAAAAAATAAATTATGTCAAAATATAGCTATTTGTGACCTATTCCCTGATCCCCTGTGAGCTTGACCTTGTGAGAGGTCACTCAAATTGGTATGCTTCGAAAGGTTTTACTACAATGTATCCTTGGGCCAAGTTTGAAGAATGTGGCTTGAATAGTCTCTGAGAAAATGCCAACGTTAAAGTTTACCACGGACGACGGACGACAGGCGACGGACGACGGACGGACGACCACTGGCCCAAAACATAGACTCACATTTGCTTCGCACGTGAGCCCAAAATGAAATTTTAAGCGTTGCAAGGGGCCTGTAATACGAGCTGCACCAAACATCTATCTATCTTACGTCAGTGACAAACGGAGAATGAGGGGATTCTAATACCAGTTCCAATGCAATACCAGTTCTAATGTCGGGATCATTATTTTTATCTTGTGTGTGTGTGTGTGTGTGTGTGTGTGTGTGTGTGTGTGTGTGTGTGTGCGCGCGTGTGCGTGCGTGCGTGTGCCTACGCGTGTGTATGTCGGTGTGTCGATCTGAATGGGTGGTTGAAGTAAGGGTTTGCGATTAGAATGTGGACACTTGGAAACGCATCCCTAAACTGCTGTGTCATGTCTGTTATGATCAACACATATGATAAAATGTCCACCTTGCCTAGATGTATTACTTCTAGACTATGTCGGTACTGAACTGAGCTATCTCTGATCCTAGTAAAAGTATAATATTTTGGCAGATGATAACAGTGTATAACATCCTGCTAGACACAGCTCGAGAGGTAGACACACAGAGAACTTACTGCACAGACCATGTCGGTACTATCACTGTGCTAAAGGGCATTTAGCCCTTTTTCAAATATCCGAAGTCGCAGCCGACGGCCAGGCATACCGTCCAGTAAGCCCAGACAACCCATAGGGGCCTGACGATGGTGACTAAATGCAAATCCGCTGCGCCACCGCGAGCGCGCACCACCCCGTCACAGGCTCAATTCAGAATACATAATTGAGCCTGTGACGGGGTGGTGGGCACTCGCGGTGGCGCAGCGGATTTACATTTAGTCACCATCGTCAGGCTCCTATGACACAGCCATAAACATACGACAACGCTTGTGGCGGTCTAAATCTGGAGCACCTTAAACCATAGCGCTCTTTGATATTCAGTGTGTACGGTATCGTATATTGTTAACATTTTCCCCATCACAACACCTCTATGCGCCATTTGGGCGTTTGAAACACACACACACACACACACACACACACACACACACACACACACACACACACACACACACACACACACACACACACACACACACACTTTTTGGATACTTTTGATTGCTTTCCTGTGGTCTGAGAAACGTCTTTTGTCTCAGTGTTACTGCTCACATGGCCAGTAAACCTCAATCTGCTTGGAGGCGCCATGTTTCAAACTAACACGTACATCTCAACACTCATAACTTGCTTGGATATTCCTGTAAAAGAGTGAGTGAGTGTGTGTGTGTGTGTGTGTGTGTGTGTGTGTGTGTGTGTGTGTGTGTGTGTGTGTGTGTGTGTGTGTGCACAAAACCCCTAAAATGGGTGACTTTCTTTACCATCCTTATGGAAAATGGGTGTGTGTAAAATTCTGAGTGACCAAGTCAGGCACCCATTTTTTCTGAGGGTTGTTTCTGCATTATCTTTCATTCAAAAGTCAGAAAAAAAATATCAAAATAGGATGTCCCATTTTCAGAGGTTTACCTCATGTTGTGTGCTTGCAACGCACTGGGACTGTGTGTTGCCACGGAAGCGAGTGTCTCTATAGATCAACTTGATTCCTGATTGGTCAGCTGCGCAGTGACACTGATGAACTGAGTTGTTTCCCCTTCCTATTGTCTTTCGTCCCGCCGGCCGTTGTTCCGTTTGTAGAGGTACAATTTTATGCAATATTTCTTAGTTAAGAGCACGCCCAAGTGTACTTCTTCAGCGCAGTTATTTAACTGAGATGCTCCCAATCCGATACAATTGCACAGTCAGCAAATACTGACCCGTTTGGCCGAGAAAAGTGAGACGTCTGCTAAGGCCCGTCGGGTCGGCGTCTGCTGCTCAGTCTTGTTGTAGTAAAAGATAATAGAACCCCACGATTTTAACAAAAGCTTTCTTTTCAATTAAAGGAATTCGTTCAATAACACCATTACAAGGTCAATCATGGACGCGATTTTGTTGCTTTTTTCTGACATGTGTGATTGTGATCGAAAAGTAACTTGACACATGCATGCACTATGACAAAACCCAAATGGCGCCAGATTTCAGTGTGTATTTCAATCCTCGTACGCAAAACTGCCTCGCGATTCGAAGAACAGACTTCCACGAACAGGTTTTTCGGATTGTGCAACTGAAGTGTCACCTTTTACTGTATTACCAGTTATTGTTCATAGGGGGCTGGGGGTACTGCAGTAATTATGTATATATCTGATCCAAAATGTCAACGGTTTACATGGTTGCATTTGACATGTTTGCAGCACTGTTTTGGCAACACTCAGCACTTTCTGCACACACTCAGCGCCAGATGGCAGCAAGATGTCCAAACCCATCGGGATCTATGGAAGTGGACAAGCACGCCCCTTCCTAGCACATGACCAAGGCCCATGGCAAAATTAGTCAGCTGCAGCATCATAGCCCAGCCTCTGCCGTCTGGTAGGAGGGTGCATAGACAGCAGCGGAATGCCCCCAATTACAAACTGGTAAGTGATTCTATGATCATCTTCATTTTATTGGCTCGCGTGCGAAGCAAAAGTGAGGTTATGAGCTGGGCATGGTCCGTCCGTCCGTCGTCCATGGTAAACTTTAACGGTGGCATTTTCTCGGAGACTATTCAAGCCACATTCTTCAAGCTTGGCCCAAGGATACTTTGTGGCAAGACCTTTGTAAACATACCAAATTGAGTGACCTCTCTCAAAGGGGTTGACAGATGTGTGAAAACTGCTTACATTTTCAGAAAACATGGATTTTGCTGCTGCAGAAGCCAGCCCTCATCACCGAGGTCACACATATGTAAATTGGTCATACACAGGATTACTCTTTTTATTCTTGTGCAAGGCCCCTTAAACCAAAATTGGGCTGTTTCTGTCCTAATGCAGCTTTTAATTTCTTTCTTTTTCCATTTGGCAAATAGAGCCTGGGATGGACCTGAGACCGAGAGTGCAAGTGCATCGCAATACAAGGACAGTGATGACGAGGAGTTTGTACCGGGCTTGAGCTCACAGGATTTAGACGGTGTGTCGCCATCAATCTCTGACACAGACAGTATTGTATTGACTATTTTAGATTTCATCAAAGTGGCAGGTTCAGGGTGGGCAGGTGTCAGTGAAGCAAGTACCAGCAAGGTGCAGTGTGCGTTAGGGGGTGAATTAGGGTGTGGTAATGAGAATGTGGATAGGCAGAAGGAACATGACGTTGGGGGTGGGGAAAGAGCACTTACAGAAGAAACAGGTGTGCACGTGTCGCAGAGAGGGAAAGGAAACTACAAATGGGACAAGAAACATGCATGCAAATTGTGTAGCAAGCTTGTCTTGAAAATAAGCGCGCACTTACAAGATGTCCATTCAGATGAGGCAGACGTTGCTAAAATTTTGTTGATGAAAAAAGGGACAAAGCAAAGACGTCAAGCATGGATCAGACTACAAGATAAGGGTGATTACATGCATAACGTTGCCATTCTTGAAAACAAATCAGGATGTTTGATTGCTAAGTATCGCACCAAAACCAGTAAGTTAGACGACCTTCTCGCCTGTAGCCATTGCAAAGGGCTCTATCAAAAAAGCTGATCTCTGTACACTCAAAACGTTACTGTCAGAAACCAGGAGGGTTTCAGATCGATAAGAAAGGGGAGGTGGCATGCCGTGGTCGGCTAATGCTTCCAATACCCTTAGACTTTTCCTTCTATCATAAGGTATTAGCCAGACAGAGAGATGATGAGATAAGCCGTCTCATCAGAACTGACCCCTTGCTTCTTGAGTATGGAAAGAGATTATTTGACCGCAGGGACATTGATGAACACACGGCTGGACAAATCAGCTCCAGGATGCGGGAGTTAGGGAGACTATTAAAGATTATCAGAGTGAGGTCAGAAATGAAAATCGCAAGTTTAAATGCTGTGATCAATTCAGCTAGCTTTGATCATGTTGTACTGGCTGTAAAAGAGCTAGCAGAATTTGATGAGGACACACATCAGTTCAAAAAAGGCAATCTCGCAATGTGCATAAGCCATGCTTTGAAAAAATGTTCACAGATCAAACAGTCACAGGCATCCAAACAGCTTGGGCATGGTTCAGATGACAGATGGTGACAGGAGCTCTCTGAGATGCAGTGGTTTGACTCTGTCTTCACCGGGGACTGGTATGATTGTGTGTCAGCTACAGCAGCCCAGTCAGTCGGGAAAATGACCATGAACAAACCCAAGCTGATCGCATCATGTGAAGATGTGAGGAAGGTCCAACAGCTTCTTGAGACAAGGATGGTTTCGGAAGATTATCCGACAGTGGTTAAAGCAACTCTTTGCGCTGTATCACCTTTCAACCGAAAACGAGGGGGAGAAGTTCAGAGAATGAAGGTATCAGACGTCCAGAATGCTAAGATTGAAGCGATCACCAATTAAGATATCTTGAAAGGTCTCACAGAGGTTGAGAAGAAAATGGTGAATCATTTTCAGCGATTGGAAATCAGAGGCAAGTTTAATAGGAGTGTTCCCATTTTGCTGAGGAAGAAGATGATGACAACTGTGGACAGAATCCTTCAAATGAGGCAATCAGTGCCAGCTCTCGCTGGTTCCCAGTACATCTTTGCCACACCTTCTGTCAGAGGCCTTACAAAGGCCATGATGTTCTGAAGGAACATGTGCTACAAGCATAAGTGTCAAACCCAGCCATGTTCACATTTACTCAGTTATGGAAGCAGGTTGCAACTTTGGCTCAGTCAATGGCCGTCTCGGAGTTAGACCAGGATCAGCTGGCAGACTTCCTTGGTCATGATATTCGGATACATCGCCCTATCTACCGCCAACCTCAAGACGTCCTTCAAAAGGCAAAAGTGGCAAAGATTCTTCTGTCAGTTAACAATGGGATGACAGATTTTGAGAGTTGCATTAGAGCTGAGCTGGGCGATGATGAAGAGAATGACTTTGACAATGAAGACACATCAGAAACTCGCAGAGAGGTCTCAGGGGTTGATTGATTGTACATTGCTTAACGTCCCGACAGCAACAAGACTTTCTCAGGACGTGCCTGCACTGTTTTTGAAAAAAAACCTAAACAGAACATTGAATGTATGTTGCCAGCCAGTCCAATATGTTAAATAAACCTAAGACATGGAGCCTAAATAAAGCTAAGACTATTTAGCAACACACATCCAATATCAAGAGCTACAGGCAGCGCAGACAGTAGGGAGAGTTTAAAAAAGGAAAATACAGTTGAGCGGACCAAGGGTAGACAGAAACACATGCCCCAGAATAGAGAGGAAAACCCACCCTGTGGGGCTGACCAGGGTGACCCTGGGAACTAAAAAGTACTTAACCCCACCCAAGTCCCCCAGGGCAGACCCTGGTGGGGTGGTCTCGGGGGAAACAGCACCTGTGAATGAAGCAAGCAGCAAGTCAACAACACAGGAATCAACGAGCATGACAGAGAAAAGACGTCCAGAGCCTGATGACAATCTAGATAGTTTTGATGATGACAGTACTGCGTCAGCTCCTGTTCGAAAGAAAGCTAGATTTACAAGGAAACCATTGGGAGAGCTGAAGAGAAAGCTGTTCAAACTCGTTTTAAGATGCACCTCGTCGTGAACAAACTTCCTGGAAAGGCCGAGATACAGCAGGCAAACGCAGAAGAGCCCGCACTTAGACATAGGCGCTCGACAAACATTAAGGATTACATCCGCAACAGACTGAAAAAGTCACAAAAGTTACAAAAGAAATGAATTGAGGTTCTCCGACAATCGCGGCATTTTCGTTTTCATACAGATTTATTACAAGAGTGTTATTATTGGGTTGGTTTCAGCATGTATAGTTTGTTTTTATCTGGTGGACGCCTGGATCATTTTGTATACTGTATAACCTTTGAAGTTGCAAAACGAAACAGCTGGCTGCGGACAAAAGACAATAATATGATAAGAAAACCATTGACAACGTAAAGATTTATTACAAGTGTTATTATGGGGTTGGTCTGCCTGGATCATTGTATATACTGTATAACATTTAAAACTTTGCAAATGGAACAGCGGTTAGGGATGAAAGACAATAATAAGGGGTAAGAAAACCATTGTCAACATAAAGATTTATTACAAGAGTGCTACTATGGGGTTGGTCCACCTGGATCATTTTGTATACTGTATAACATTTAAAACTTTGCAAACGGAACATCGGTTGGGGACGAAAGACAATAGTAAGATAAGAAAATTACTGTCAACATAAAGATTTATTACAAGAGCGTTATTATTTGGTTGTTTTCAGCGTATATAGCTCTGTTTTTATCTGATGTACACCTGGATCATTTTGTATACTGTGTAACATTAACCTTACTTTGCAACAGTGGCCCCCACCCGGGTCTGCCCTGGGGGACTTGGGTGGGGTTAACTACTTTTTAGTTCCTAGGGTAACCCTGGTCAGCCCCACAGGGTGGGTTTTCTTCTCAATTCTGGGGCATGTGTTTCTGTCTACCCTTGGTCCATTAACTTGTATTTTTCTTTTTTTAAGCTCTCCCTACTGTCTGCTATGCCTGTATCTCTTGAAAAGAAGTATCCAACGGAGAAAGAAACACGCTTAGAAAAGAAGGTTAAAACACAATTTATTAATATTTCGGGTAAATCCGCTTTGCCAAAACAGACAAACAAACGGAGAGATCAGTCGCTACTTATTTTCATTCGCAGGGTACTTCTTTGCATTTTACACGATTGGCAGTCACCTTTTTGGTCTGAATAATTTTTTTTGTATCTCTCTTGATTTTGGATGTGTGTTGCTAAATGGTGTTAGGTTTATTTAGCGTATTAGACCAGCTGGCGACATACATTTAATATTCTGTTCAATTTTTTTTTCACAAGCAGTGCTGGCACGTCCTGAAAAAGTCGGGATGTTCAGCAATGTACAACCAATTGGGACGAAAGACAATAATAAGATAAGAAAACCATTGTCAACATAAAGATTTATTACAAGAGTGTTATTATTTCAGTGTGTATAGCTTGTTTTTATCTGATGTACACCTTGATCATTTGGCAAATGTCTGTAACTTTTTTGTTACTATAAAGTGCACTTTGCATACTGTGCATTGTTTCAAAAGTCACAGAAAGCATAAACCTTAGCTGAGTTGGTATACCTTGCCCTCTACCTAGGTTAAACGCAATAGCCGGGCTATTGTTGCTATTTTCGCACCATAACTGCGCGCGCAGGTTGGCTTCTGCACTTGTAGTGTGCTCTCGTACATTCAAGTGGAAGATTGTGATCGCAGTCGAAAAAAAAAGGTTCGTTTGCGGTTTTAACTTTTAGCCGTGCCTTTTACCTCCCCTAAAACGACAGTTTTGTGTTGAGATGGCGGAGGCTTGTGTCATGCCCCACACCACTGAATCAAGTCCATTGTACATGTAGTGCGCTCATTTCTCAAACTTCAACTATGACGGTGCTTTCTGCTGCAAATGACGCAGATGTCACAAAATCACCTCCATTGAGGATTAAAAAAGCTATTTTTCAAATCTGCCAAATCGCGTAATGTTTCGTGGTGATAGCATAAGGATGGATGCATTATTGCTGGATTGCATATATGGGAAAGGGTTTATTCTTTATTCATGTTATTTGGCAGCAATCAAACGACGGTCACGTGATTTTTTCTCTGAGGTTGCCCATTACAGGTGCAGAAAGCACACGCTCTAAACCGATCGGGTGCACCAGACCAGTCCGAGCGACCGGTCTGGTGCCAAAATAGCAACATTGGCACTGCTGGTGCGTTTAACCTAGGCACTGGATGAGATATACCAACTCGGCTAAACTTTATTGTCGCACTTGCTAGAACTCAGTATTATATTTCTCTCTCCATTTTATGAATAGAGGCACATAAGTCGCGGAAACCATTTACGTGCCGAAGGCAAGAACTAGTTTTCCTCATCACAAAGTTGCCAGAGAAAGGTTTGACTGCTCTTGATTGTTTGATTTGAAGTGTTTACAAACAATTACTGTGTTTTTATATGCATGCACCTTTGATGTGATTAATAAAGGCTGAAGTTTCAAGTGATTTCTTATGTTGTCACTTAATTAATTAATGTCAGTGTTCTGTTTTGTCATTTTAACTCATTCTACCCCAAGACTGGAATCCCCAAATGTTGAAGTCGTCTCTGAAGACTGCGTTGCAGTGCAGGACACAGATCGACCATGATAGTTCAAGGGTGATGCCAGAATAGCTTTGGCGCCCATAGGCGCCAAGCTATTCTGGCATCACCCTTGAACTATCATGGTCGATGGTTACAAAGTAAAGTAGGTTATAGCACTGTCAGGGGAGAGAAATGTGCATGATCGACCAGTGATCATAGATCTACTGTGGCCAAAGCACCAAAAAAAAAAAAAAAAAAAAAGAGATAGGAAAGAGAGGGGGCGCTAAGAAAGTGACTGAAAGCAATGCAATAGCTATTCTGGCACTACCCTTGGACTATTTTAGTCACACTTGTTGCACACGCTGGTGTATTCCGAATGATAAGGGTTAATATTCAAAATAAATGCCATGATAAACTGTTTTGCTCCAGAGGGACACAACGTAGCAATGTTTAAAAGATTTCCTCTGTAAAAATCATAATCGAAAGGTTACGGGGTAGTGTTCATTCAATTTTGCACCATACCGTTGGACTATTTCAGTCACACTTGTTGCACACACTGGTGTATTCCGAATGATAAGGGTTAATATTCAAAATGCTCTGTTGCTGTTTGTCTCAAACTCCAGAGTACATAAAAAGGTCCTTTAATTTCCAGAATAACATTATGTTGATTCTCACATAAATGCCATGATAAACTGTTTTGCTTCAGAAGGACAAAACGCAGCAATGTTTAAAAGATTTCCTCTGTAAAAATCATAATCCAAAGGTTACGGGCCAGTTTCTTAAAAATTTTGCATCATACAATGTTAAAAATGTTAAAGCATACATACACATTAAGTTGAAGAAAAAAATGTGAAAAAGAAGTATTCCATGAATTTGACCTTATTACAGACGCCTAATGTTGTGAAGACACCCATTTGCACTGTAATGCCAGTTTTTGTGTGAGAGGCACCCACTTTATTGGTAGAAACCCATTTTTTTCCCATCTAGTGGCTCTGTTTCTAGAAAATGTCTATTTTATTTTAA
>BTPG01000004.1:114989675-115119584 GCA_036245525.1 Semisulcospira habei
GTTGTAGAGCTTAGTTATAAGGTGAGTTCTAAACATTGGCATCAACTCCAGAGCCCTAGAATAAATAGAAATATGGGAACCCATTTTCACATAAAATGGTAGGTCACCCAGTCTGAGGGTTTTGTGTTCATGTGTGTGTATGTATGTGTGTGTGCGTGTCTGTGTGGTGTGGTGTGGTGTGGTGTGGTGTGGTGTGGTGTGTTTGTGTGTGTGTGGGTACGTACGTATGTAAAAGTACATTTTTGGCTCACGTGTGAAGCAAAAGTGAGTCTATGTTTTAGGCCAGTGGTCGTACCGTCCGTCCGTACCGTCGTAAACTTTAACGTTGGCATTTTCCTCGGAGACTTTTCAAGCCATATTCTTCAAACTTGGCCCAAAGATACCTTGTGGCGAGGCCTTTCTAAATATACCAATTTGAGTGACCTCTCACAAAGGTCAAGATCACAGGGGCTCAGGAAATAGGTCCAAAATAGCTATATTTTGACATTTATTTTCTTCATTCGGCCCCTGGAAACAAGGTCTATCGCATTGCCCCTCCCCCCCCCCCCCCCCCCTCACCCCTGCACTCCCCCGCTGTTTGATTTTTCAACCCCAGAAAGCAAGGTCTGTCGCTCCCCCCCCTCTTTCCTCCCCCCCCCCCCCCCCCCCCAGCCCCTGCCCCAGATTTGAATTTTGCGGCCCCCTGGAAGCAAGGTCTGTCGACTACACCCCCCCCCCCCCCCCTCTCCCTGTTGTTATATTATTTGACCTCTGGAAGTAAGGTCTGTCTGCCCCCCCCCCCCCACCCCCACCCCCCCCTCTCCGTTGTTATATTATTTGGCCTCTGGAAGTAAGGTCTGTCCCCGCCCCCCCCCCCCCCCCCCCCCCCTTATCGGGTTGTTTGAATTTTGCGGTCCCTGGAAGCAAGGATGGTCAAATAACCCCCCCCCCCCCCCCCCTCCTCCCCTTTGTTTGATTCTTCTGCCCCTGGAAGCAAGGTGTGACGCCCCCCACATTATTGTTTGATTACAATGTCTGACAACACCCCCACACCCACCCCACCCCACCCCATTTGATTTTGCGGCCAATGGAATCAAGGTCTGACGACCACTAGTACCACCACCCACCCCCCTGTTGTCTGATCTATCAGCCCCTGGAAGCAAGAGCCTGATGCCTACCCCCCGTTTTCCTAAACCCTGGAAGCAATTCATGTTCCCAAACAAGAAGTTTGCCCCCCCCCCCACCCCCCCCCCCCCTCCCCTGGAGTAAGGTGTGATCCGACCCTGTGATGTGTTCTTAGAACATTTCGGCAGTATTTCTGATTGTGTCTTAACCCATTTCGCCCGGGTCCCTGAAGCAGGAGATGGACTGACCATGATAATTCAAGGGTACTGTCAGATTAGCTTGGTGCCTTCAGTGTTATTTTGCATGATCCAGCTACACTGGCTGCATCTGAGGTGGCATTCTGCTGTAATTGTCATTAAGGATGTCTCTGGTGTCTATTCTGAGCCAAACACAACCACTTTTACACTGCGTAAAGCTCATTTGAGTGCATTGTAATGGGACCGCAGGCAGTCGTGGCTACCAGTACAGGCTTTTACAGGAGTGTTGACAGGTTTGGCACACACATGCCTGCTGCATTTGCAACATGAGTTGAGGTCTTCTGAGACTCTGACACGTGTGTTTTATATAAAAATGAACTGTACATAACCATTTTTTTCCCTGCTACCATCCTAAATAAGCACTCCAGACACTTGTTTGGGTATGCAGTGTGTCCCGCGTAGCATAGTTTTGGCTGTTTTGTGTAGTCTTTTGTCTGTGGGTTAGTTCAGTAGACTTAATGTTTAAATTGCCACAGCTGTTTCATGACCCCTGTTGACTGTGGAAAAGATTGCAAGCAGCATATAGGGCATGGCAGCTGGTTACAGGCCTCTCTCTTCCTGCTTGTTGACAACAGGGTCAACGAGGATGCCTGAGCATTGTCTTTTTGGCTGCCCTGAGATACACAAGGAAATGGCCTTGGGTCTGAAAGCTCATTTTTCATCAATGTCAGTGTCATGGTAACCTTTTTCAGTTGTCCAGCCCACCAGAAGTCAGTTTGATTCTATTGCATGTGTGTGTAAACTTGGAAAAACAGAAAAAGTAGGGGGGTAGGGGGGGGGGGGGGGGGGGGGGTAGTGGGAAAAATATGGAAAAAAAAAAAAACCTTTCATGTGTCTGTGTCTCAAATCCAACATTTCTAAAGATCAGATATATTACTTGATGTACATGCCAATTTTGGAGGCATTCTGACCATATATAGTCTGTTTTTTCATGGCATCAACAGCATTGTGAACGCCACAAGAACGCGCTTCACATAATGGGCCATAACATAAAGATGCAGCAACATTCAATGGTGTCGCTTTGGGTTTGACTTAGCTAGTGTCTAAGGGTTGCACTGATGGCAGATTGAATGGTGTTCAGGTGGGAGAGTCTGTCTTTCAGGTCAGGCAGTAAGAGGACCGGTGTTTTTAAAAATAATTTTTGTCTTGTTTGAAAATTTGTAGTAGGGCTGAATGTTGGAATTTGCTGGAAATTTCTGGTTAGCTGAGAGGAGACATGTTCGGGTGCTTTGATTCATACCATCCTGAGCTTATACAGTGGACAATTGTGGGCCTATGTTGAGTTGCCGTTGACGTAGTGATTTGAGGGGCAACGCTGATTTCAGCGGTGATTGGGTGTGGGGTTGGTAAGGAATCAGGTTCAGAGCCAAGAAATGAGACTGTCAATGTGCTGTTCTTTTGGTTATTTTGTGCATGGCAAATGTGCAGCTGGTGGGGCGCTGCTCTTTAGGGGTTTGAAATATTAGGGGATGCCTGGGACTGACTATGGCTAAGAGACTGGGCAGTACAAAAACGGCACTGTGTTCCGTGGCCTGCACTTGATCGTGACTCTAATGTATGAGGTAGGTTTGGTCAATAAGAGTGCATCATGGGACAGGGAAATCCCCTCTTACATAGATTCCAGCGCCAACTTTGAGTGCTTTTGAGCGAAGAAATTGCGAGTTTTTCTGACTTTTTTGGAGCGGTGCTTTTTTCGTGATGGCTGAAACTTCGATAGGGCAAAAGTGAGCGGCACAAGAGACTATTCTACGGAGGAAGTTTTTGCGTCGTTTGAACCTCCTACGATCACAAACTGATGTTGATTCGAACGAGGAGCCTCCAAAGTTGACCATATGAGTTTTTTTGTGTGTGGAAATTTGCAAGATAGCTCTGATAACGATCCTAGTGCGAGCACTCCTCGCAAGCAGATTTCATGTAGAAGAGTGTTGTGTATTCTTCATGGACGACTATGCTTGTGAGTTAGTGTGTTCGCCCGGCAGTGGATTATCTGTAGAGCTCTGAACAACCGACTATGCTTCAGTTGTGAGTTGAACATTTTCTTAATATATTTCTTGACATGTTATCATGTGTTTGTTACTGTGTTGGTGACTGCCTTGTGTGTAAACTGTCTGTTGTGTGTGTTGAGAACACAGATTTTGTCTATTCTTCTTGCATCAGGCCAGATATAAAACTTTGATTGAGTGAGTCATATGAAGAAAAAAAGGTGTCAGTGTACAAATTTTGTTTTCTCATCTCCATGTTGTTTTTTAAATGAAGTAATGAACTGGGAAATGCAACATTTTAACACCTGTGGCGGCGAAAGGGTTAAATTTCAGTCTTATGTGCGTTTGGATTATAATATCTGCAAAGGAATACAACTCCGCCATAGCCAGTCCCAAGCCTGGTTGGGAAAGGAGGAGGGTTTTTTTTTCTCAAATACTGCTCACAAAGTCTTCAAAACCCAAACTTGCTACAGTACAGAGATACCTGATGGTAAAATCTATCTATGCATACTGATTTGGAATTGGATAACCCTTCGGATAGGGTCATAGGCTTGCAAATGTGTGTAAAATGCCGATTTTTGATAACATTGTAGGTATCAACATTTTCACAAAAATGTTCAATTAAATTTGGCACAAAGGTTGCTGATGATAAGAGTAAGACCATCATGTGCATACTAATTTACTTAACTCATGTTGCAAATGTCAAGGGTGGGGGTGTACATATGTGTGAAAAAAAACTTACATTTTGAGAAAACATAGACTTTGCTGGTGCGAAAGCCAGTCCTTTACTTATGGTCACAAAGGTCACACACAAAAGTATATATCGGTTTGTCCACGTGAGCCATAATGGCTTGGCCTTTCTTGTGGAAAGAATTGTAGTTGCATGTATCATCAACAGTTTTGCAAAATTTTCAATCAAATTTGGCACAAAGGTAGCTGATGATAAGACCTTCCTAAGTAATAATGTATATTATACTAGTTCAGTCAACTCTATGATATCATAAAGGTCAAGGGTCACGGGTGTTTTGACAGCTGTGTCAAAGCATGTGACTGTGTGTGTGTGTGTGTATGTGTGTGTGTGCGTGTCTGTGTGTGTGTAGACGAAAGACCTAAAACGGGTGACTGTCTTTACCATCCTTATGGAAACTGGGTATGTGTATAATTCTGGGTTTCCAAGTCAGACACACCCATTTTTTCTGAGGGTTGTTTCTGCATTGTCTTGCGGTAAAGATTCATAAAAAGTAAAAAAAATCCGTTTTTCTTCCTCATTTTGGCGTTAACACATGCACTTTTGTGTTTAACAGACACGCCGGTAGTGTGTGTTTGAAAACTTGTCCCTCCCAGCAATGTGTGTGTGTGTGTTGTGACACAGAACCCTGAAAATGAGCGTGTATGTATTACATCACCCTTCTCAGCTAGCTATAAATAACTTCATAGCTGATATGGGTCAGGGGGGATATTTTGTTGTTTTAGGGAGTAAATTGTTTATGTTTCTACAGAATTAGGTTTTGTTATTTGAGGGTGTGGTTGTTTTGTTAAAAAAAAGTGTTGAGTTGTAATGTACTTCCGGGGTGATGTGGAGAAAGGTCATGTCTAGTGGCAGATTTGAGATTCATGTATACGTTCACCAGGGACTTAGCCTATACGTTTTCTACGTTTGTTTCCATGTCAGATGAAGAATATTTGATCTGAAACGTCGTTCTTTGTTTCTATTTTAAAGGGTTTTTCGCCACTATCTTCTGTTTTAGTTTGACTTAGCCTATAATTATATTCGTAGCGCCGGTTGCTAAGAAGTGAAGTGATTGTATGAGTGCGCATTGTAAGAGAGGACGTTTAGACTTTGGGTGAGGCTGCTGTTGTCTTTTGTCCTGCCCGACCTTTTGGTTGAACCTGTTGCTTTATTTTGTAGGTTTGTCGATGTTATCAATGCCGCATCTCCTTTTGGATTGTATGCACAAATTGATTGAATGGAAATGACGTCACAGAGTCAGCGTCGTTTCATGCGTCGTCTGCACCAGTCAGTCGTTTAGTGCAGTTAAAAGAGTGCAGGCTTGGATGGGCCATTTTCTGATGTAATAGTAAAGTATTATTTGTGTGAATGCTGTCCGTTTGAAGGAAGGTTGATTGATTGTACATAGCTTAACGTCCCGACAGCAACAAGACTTTCTCAGGACGTGCCTGCACTGCTAGTGACAAAAACTCAACAGAATATTGAATGTATGTCGCCAGCCGGTCCAATACGTTAAATAAAACCTACGACATGGGGCCTAAATAAAGCTAAGACCATTTAGCAACACACATCGAATATCAAGAGCCACAGGCAGCGCAGACAGTAGGGAGAGTTTAAAAAAGGAAAATGCAGGTGAATGGACCAAGGGTAGACAGAAACACATGCCCCCCGGAATATAGAGAAAAAACCCACCCTGTGGGGCTGACCAGGGTGCCCCTGGGAACTAAAAAGTCCCCCAGGGCAAGGACTGGAAAGTCGAGTGTTGAGGGCAGACCGGTTGGGGGTGTTTCAGGAAAGGACTGGAAAGTCGAGTGTTGAGCGATAGCCCGAGAGAAGGCGAGGATGGGAAAAATATCCAGCACTATACGTTGGAATAGATGCATATCAGTTACGACATGCTTGTAAATTAAAACACTTTTAACCCCACCCGGGTCTGCCCTGGGGGACTTGGGTGGGGTTAACTACTTTTTATTTCCCAGGGGCACCCTGGTCAGCCCCACAGTGGTTTTCCTCTCTATTCTGGGGCATGGTCTCTGTCGGCCCTTTGTCCATTCTCCCGTGATTTGACTTATTAAAACTCTCCCTACTGTCTGCGCACTGCCTTGAGTCTCTTGATAATTGGATGTGTGTTGCTAAATGGTCTTAGCTTTATGAAGGCCCCCATGTGTAGGTTTATTTAATGTAATTTGACTCGGCTGGCGATATACATTCAATGTTCTGTTTAGTTTTGTTTTATCACAAGACAAGTGCAAGCAACGTCCCTGAGAAAGCCTTGTTGCTGCGGGACGTTAAGTCATGTACAATAAAAACACTTTTAAACATTAAAAAAGTTGAGTTTAAAAGAGGATTTAAAACAGTTTTCATAAAAAACTTTTGCCGACACGCATTCTAAAAAACAACATTTTCTTAGTTTTAAAAACCTTGTACCAGCGCCATAAACGCCACATTGCTCTTCAGTCTTAGCTGTCCCTATAGTTGGAATGTGGGACTTTGCCAACTGGATCCATCTGGTGCACTCCAAATGAGTATTTGTGTGTGTTTAGACGTGCAACTCATGTGCGCCTCTGAAATGACCTACTCCTGATTCCACTGATAAAGGAAACTCTTTCATTTCATAAGAGTGCATTGAGCAGCTCTATAAACCAAAATGCTGACGCCCCTCTCCCCCACCCCCCCCCCACACCCTCCCCTCCCCCCCCCCGCCACCCCCCGCCCCGCCCCCCACACACACACACTTCTCCCCCCCCCCCATACCAACCCCTACAACCCCACTCAAACATCATAAAAAGTATAAAATCACCAAAGTATCTATTATTGAGTATTTCACTGTAATGCCGCATTTTGTGTTAAGGCACCCACTTTGGGGTCAAACACCCATTTTTTTCCATTCCAGTGCTCTGTTTCTAGAAAATGTCACTATTTATTTTAAGGTGTAGAGCTTTAGTTATAAGGTTAAGTTCTAAACATTGGCATCAACTCCCAAGCCCTATAATGAAATAAAATATGGGAACCCATTTTCACATAAAATTGGTAGGTCGACCCCTCTGAGGTTTATAGTATGTTCATGTGTGTGTGTGTGTGTGTGTGTGTGTGTTGTTTCATCAGCCCATGCAAGTGCGAACAATCTACATAGCTTAAAGTTATTCTCCCCAGGATCAAGCATCTCAACACAGTCAGAAAACTGTCTGCAACAGATACTGCTGACAGTATTATGTATGGGTCCTTTGTGTACTAACTTAGAGCTTTATGATGTAAATACAATGACAAATGTCGAAATTCATCATTTGGTGGGTGTGTTGTTTTTGTACCCGAGAGAGCAAATTATCGTCTGCATCGGCCTCGTTTTGAATTTGTGCATATTTACTAGCCTACGTCACAAGGCAGAACCCAGTCAATACTGCAGATGAGGTCATCGGTGTGGGTACACACGTGTCAGGGTAAACATGTACTGATGTTCTTCAGCATCCCTTTGACATACTTTTTAACGAGAATGTAAAATAAACCTTCCATACTCGCTATGCTGTCAAAATCACGGGTTCCGCTTGACCTGCTACTCTGAGTAACGATCCTGCTGGGGGCGTGGCTTGTTCGACTCGGTCTCCGCCAAGTGACTAAGCCAGTGTCGCGAAACAGAACAGTGGTATTTATACCCACTTTCTGCACTGCAATTTCACATCTCACACATCGAAGTCTACGTAACTGAAAGCATATCTGGAAACGACAAATGCACCATCGCAGCAGAAACACTACCTCTGTGAATCGAGTGAATGAGAGCGGCCCGCACAGACAAAAACGTGTGACGACCAGCGATGTCAGTGCCGCAATTTTGACACACACGGTAGTTTTCAGATCCTTGCAGCATAAAATCTGATGAACTAGCTCGTAACTTTATGATAAAACAGGTTTAAAATCATGCAAAATCAGATAAATTCTACAGAAGATCATGAATTCTGAAAATCACTAGCGCTCGCGGAACTATAGGAAGATCAACAAAGACCGTAGCCGGATTACTTACTGATTCAGATAGCAAGAAAGCGACAAATTCTGGATGGGCGGTCAAGCCAAGCTCAATATTCCCTTGTCCGATGTCAATTCTACTTAGGGGTATCTTGTCTCTCTTTCTCTTTCTTCTCTTCAATTCCGAAAATGTCATTGTCGGCCAGCGCGAGTCGATTGATACTTTCATTTTTTCTTCGCTGGTTCATCCGCCATCTTGTCTCTAATTGGTTATAATTATGCAGATGACCTAAGGTCGTATAGGATAGTTATGACGTCATCTACCATCGCCTATCAGAAGCAATCTTTTGACTGGGTCCAGTCACAAGATTCCTGTGGCCTCTTTTCGCTTTGAACGGAGAAAAAAGCATTTGGTGGGTCATTGTCTAAGTGGGTGTGTATACTGAATCCCAGTAAAAGCTTTTTGCGAACTCATGAAGCATTAAAAAAGTTCAGGACTGCCCCTTTAAGGTTTCAACGTTCTTTCCAGAGAACAGTCCAAGTGTTGTTGTTGTTTTGTTTTTTTTAAGGGGTGGGGATGGCGTGAGGTGAGGTTAGAGTGGGGGTGGGAGGGGGGAGGGGTAGGGTGGGGGTAGGGGGGAGAAACTACATGACTACCATCTTATTGCTTGTTTAAGCAACTGAACCGGCGACTTAAATATTATTTGACAAAGCTACAGGCTCTGCAGAAGTTCCATACTTATCATAATGGACCACACAAGAGCAATTTATTTGATCCTTTCCTTTCTTTTACCTATATAAGATTCTTTATCTTCGCGCTTGTGTGTTTAAGGAGAGAGAGAGAGAGAGAGAGAGAGAGAGAGAGAGAGAGAGAGAGAGAGAGAGAGAGAGAGAGAGAGAGAGAGAGAGAGAAAGAGTTTCAGGACCATGGAGCAGTTAACTTATTCCATTTGAGACGCATCTAACCATTTTGGGTTATACGATTAAGTGCTCAACATTGTACATATTGTGACCTTGACCTTAATTATAAAGGATATATATATATATATATATATATATATATATATATATATATATATATATATATATATATATATATATATATATATATAATAATAATAATAATAATGTTCCTGATCATCTCAACAGAATACGAATTCAGTAGTAATAGATCATTTAGGTGTTGTGAGCAGGTCTTCCTAACATCAGAGCAAAATGTTTGGCCCCTATTGTAAAGTGAATATTCTTACACACATTTCATGAAAGTCAAGTCTAGTCGTTTATCAATTATTCATGGCAATTTCTTACATGTTTTCTATTCTAGTAATTTTTTCTTATCACGTTTAAAAAAAAATCATGTTTTTTCCCCATAAAGTACAACTTTTGGTGACCTTGACCTTTAAATAGCACCTTTCAAGGTCACCAGTCGAAAACATTATATTGCTTAGGTTTCCACTGATGATTTGTCATAACATCAGTATATATGTTTTTATCATAGTATGCGAAACATGGGACACCTATTCTCTTGCCGAAAAGGCTATTTCGCATGTCAGGAAAGGTTACTGAGGAAAAAGATGGCGCCACTTTGCTTCTAAGAATTCAATCATTGTAAATGATAGGTAAATGTATTCTGTTTTTAAAGATACCAGTAATTTGGTTCTGCCTGCTTTTTTTTTTAAGGGAACTGCGTCGTCAACACCAACCCTACCCCTAAAAGTAAAATATAGGGCGCATAAAAGGAAAATATGAACAAGGTACATTTCCTCCTATATTTAATACGGTATTTATTTTGTTCGTCTTCAAAGTTTCAGAAAAAAAGTGTGGTCTCCAATCCCCCGCAAAGTGTGTGTGTGGGGGGGGGGGGGGCGGGGAGAGGGGGAGGGGGGGGGGGAGAAAAAAGATTGCGTTCAGCGCAGTGAATCGAGAGAAACAATAGGATAGACTGACCTCTGACACTTTGAGCAAGATGTCCTTCTGCTCGTCCTTCAGACCGCCGATCTCCTTGGCTAGCACGCGCTGCATGTTGCTCAGCGCGTGCACCGCGGCCTTGAACTTCTCCCCGTCCACCTTTAAGCCCACGATCTTGCGCGTAAGTTGCGCGTAAGCCTCTTCCTGCTGTTCACGCGCGGCGCGAGAGCGTTTGGCGTCCGCCTTGCGGCCCCGCCTCAGCAGCTTCAGCTCGTCTTGCATGTCGGCGATGGAGCTCTTCATGGTCTGAGGAAAAGATCACACGTGACTCATCTAGTGTGAAAGTTTAACTACACACTGCGTTTCTTGAACCGCAGAGGAGCATCGGCTGTGTCGATCATTAAACTCGACTACAGTGCCGTGTCGATTATTTAGTACAGCGATTTTTGTTCGGAAGCAGTACATCTAAAACCCAAGTTTCTTTCGCCTGAGTCAGTGGTAGAAGTTGGTATAGAGCACTATACATGACCACTCTTGTATTAATTTACTGTAATCGAATGCCTGACATAAAAAGTGGGCCTATACGTTTCAACAGACGATAACACTTTTTTACCAGTACCGTTTGCTTAGCATCTCATTTGAATAGAAGTGTACTTGTGGCGTACTCCCCGAGTGGGTCTACCTGGTGACGGCGTGGGAATACCGGCATGCATTACCTCTATGTCCGCCTCCTCCCCCTCGAGTTCGTCCAGTTTGTCCTTCAGCTCGTTGACCCATCCCGACACTTTTCTTCTCGTGCCATCGTCTGGGGGGAAAGGAGACGATCATATTTCGTAGAAATGATTTAAAAAAAAAAAAAGTAATCATAGAGCAGGGTCGGATCGGTTACACAATGCGCAAAAGGTCATCGAGCCAACGTCGGCCGCTGTTGGCCCGCGCGGCACAGACGTGCGCGGGTCAATGGCGGCCGACATCAGCCTGATGGCCTTTGCGCACTGTGTACGTGTCGATTTGTCAACTTTTGTGTGTGTCCGAAAGTTTCGACTTTGATTATATAAGTTACTGTGTCTCCTCTTCTGCTTCAATGTTTTCCTCCCACCCCCACCCCCCACCCCCCTGAAGGGGTTGGGAATGGTCTGGAGGTGGTCCGGAAACCATTGAAACTCCAAAGCAAAAGACGTGACTGCTACCATGGTAAGAGTCAGGAATAGCAAGGGAAAATACTGTCGTCAAATATGAAAACTCATTTACACCTTTTACTTACCCTACCCTATCGTTAACCCTTTGGCTGTCGGAAGCGCTTTTGTCCTGCAGTAATCACCTCGATAAAAGCGCTACCGACTGCCAATGGGATGAATCGCCTCAACTCAAGCGCTACCGATAGCCAGAGAATTAATTACTGAGTATTTTCAGATTGGCCATTTGAGGGCTGGGGGGAGCCAGCTGCATGAGCGAGCTTAGTCCTGCGCCAGCCACTAAGCAAGGTGCGCCGCTGTACTAAGCTCGCTCATGCAACTGACCCCAGGTTCTTAATCATAAGTCAAATTCGAAGCCTGCGTAAGAATTGTAAAAGAGGACACTTCTGTAACGCACTGCCCCCCCCCCCCCTCCCCCTTTAACCCCTATCCATTTAACTCTTCCCAGTACCAAGCTCTTCCGTCACTCGTTTGAGCTATCATGGCCGATCCATTTCGTGTTAACGTGTGTCACTCAGGGCTGAATAGGTTGATCAAGCACTACCAAAACAATTAGCAAACCAGTTTACATAGGCTGTAGAAATGAAACTGAAAAGGATGATGAATCTAAACGACAAGGGATGACGAGGCTGCAGAAACTTTCACCATGGCAGTAAGAGATGCTTCGAAGTATATGAATAAGCACTTTTTTTCTATAAATAGCTCATCCAATCCAATACAGGTCACATATGGTGTGATAACGAATGTAAAGAAGTAAAAAACAAGAATGGCAAAGCCCTTACGGCTCACGTGTATGACCGATCCAAAACTTTGATAACAAGAAAGACAAAGCCCTTATGGCTCACCTGTATGACCAATCAACATAATAAATGTGACCTTTATGCCCCTGGCATTCCCAGCAGGTCACTGAAATGTGTTCAAGTGTCTAAATAGAAGTAAAGTGTTGGCATTTGTACCAGCGACATCCGAGTTTCCTAAAAAAAAAACCAAAAACATACGCAAAGAAATTGTCGACCCTCCGTGACCCTTGACCTCTATTAGGGGTCGATTAACTTAGTATGCATAGAAAGGTGTTATCATCAGCTACCTTTATGCCATATTTTATTGAAAAGTTAGCAAAAACTTTGATAACAAGAAAGGCAAAGCCATTATGGCTCATGTGTATGACCGCTTACATATGTGTGACCTTTGTGACAAGGGCTGGCTTCTGCTGCAGCAAAATCCATGTTTTCTGAAAATGTAAGCATTTTTCACACATCTGTCAACCCCCCGTGACCCTTGACCTTTGTGATGAGTCGACTAAATTAGTATGCATAGAAAGGTCTTATCATCAGCTATCTTTGTACCAAATTTGGTTGAAAAATGTGCAACAGTTTGGGAATACCTACAATGTTATTAACAAAATCAGCATTTTACACACATTTGCCAGCCTCTTGTGACCCTTGACCTTTCCAAGGGGTCATCCAAATTAGTATGCATAGATAGGTCTTACAATCAGGTATCTCTGTACCAAATTTGGGTTTGAAGTTGTGAATAGTATTTAAGAAAAAACATCTTTTGTCAAAATATGGTTATTTTAGACCTATGTCCTGAGCTCTCGTGACTTTTGACCTCTTCGAGGGATCAACCAAATTAGTGTGCATAGAAAGGTCTTCCCATCAGGTATCTCTGTAGTAAGTTTGGGTTTAAAGTTGTGAATAGTATTTAAGAAAAAACATCTTTTGTCAAAATATGGCTATTTCGGACCTATTTCCTGAGCCCTTGTGACCCTTGACCTTTCTGAGAGGTCATCCAAATTAGTATGCATAGATAGGTCTTACCATCGGGTATCTCTGTACCAAGTTTGGGTTTGAAGTTGTGAATAGTATTTGAGAAAAAAAACATCTTTTGTCAAAATATGGCTATTTTTCACCTATTTCCTGAGCTCTTGTGACCTTTGACCATTCCGAGGGATCAACCAGATTAGTACGTATAGAAAGGTCTTACCATCAGGTATCCTTGTACCAAGTTTGATTTTGAAGTTGCGAATAGTATTTTAGAAAAAAAAATTATGTAAAAAAATACCTACTTTTTACCTATTCCCTGATCCTTTGTGACCTTGACCTTTGTGAGAGGTCACTGAAATTGGTATGTTTAGAAAGGTCTTGACACAAAGTATCCTTGGGCCCAGTTTGAAGAATGTGGCATGAATAGTCTTCAAGAAAATGCCAACGTTAAAGTTTACCACGGTCGACGGACGGCCGACGACGGACGACCACTGGCCCAAAACTCACTTTTGCTTCGCAAGTGAGCCAAAAACTACAATTGTATCACCAACAGGCATTTTTCACACACTTACCAACCTCCTGCGACCCTCGACTTTCCGACGGGTCATCCAAATTAGTAGGCATAAAAAGACCTTATCATCAGGTATCTCTATACCAAGTTTGGATTTGAAGCTGAATATAGTATTTAAGAAAAAACAGTTTTTGTCAAAATATGGCTATTTTGTACCCCTTTCTGGACCCCCATGACTCTTGACCTTCGCGAGGGGACAATTAAATTAGTATGCATAGAAAGGTCTTATCATCAGCTAGCTTTGTGCCAAATAGGACTGAAAAGTTGGCCAAAACTTTGATAAAAAATACAATTCTATCAAAACCTGGCATTTTTCACACATTTGTCAACCTCCTGCGACACTTTAACTGTCAAAGGGGTCATCCAAATTAGTATGCATAAAAAGGTCTTACCATCAGGCATATCGATACCAAGTATGGATTTGAAGATGAAAATAGTATTTGAAGAGAAACTGAATTTTTGTCAAAATATGGCTTTTTAATTTTTTTAACCCTTTTCTGAACCCTTTGTGACCTTGACTTTTGAGAGAGTGAGGTTTGAATAGTGTCTGAGAAAATGTCAATGTTAAAGTTTATCACAGACGACAAACGGCGGACAGCGGACACCGGGCAGACGACGGATGGCCCTTTTCTTAGACTCACCTTTGCTATCACACGTGAGTCAAAAACTAATTTTCTCTCCCACAATTGGCATTTCTAACACACCTGTCGACCTCTTGTGACCTTTGACCTTTCCAATAGAAAGGGTATCTTTGTACCAAGTTAATATGTTTGAAGTTGAAAACAGTATTTGAGAAAAAACATTTTTTTGTGAAAATATGTTGTACCTATTTCTGGACCTCTTATGACCCTTGACCTTTCAGAGAGGTCAGCCAAATTAGTATGCATTGAAAGTCACTAAAATTGGTATGTTTAGATAGGTCTTGCCACAAAGTTTCCTTGGGCTAAATTTGAAGACTGTAGCTTGAATAGTCTCCGAGAAAATGCCAAGTTCTAAAGCTACGCTTCCATAAACACGAATCCGATACGATTTCGATCCGAATCCGAAGTAGGCTAGGGCAGATACTGCCAAAACGGCCAACCTTGACATCCTTGCGTCACAATCTTTCTGTGTTGCAACACGAAGGGTAGTGTCTCTAGAGTCTGTAAAGAAAGATCGGCAACATTTCCTTCAGGCAAACACCCTAAAAATGGGTCATATTGCAAAAGACTCCTGTGCGTGCGGCTCACCTGTCTGCCAATCACTTAGATAATAAACGTGCCATTTTCTTAGAGACTATTGAGACCAGCGACATAAAACTTGGCGCAAAGACGGGATGCGGTGTATCATTTATAATATCGCATTTTAATTTGACATCTTTTCAAGTTCAAGGTCAAAGAGATCACACCGCATGGGAAATTATGACCATATTTGCTTATACGAAGGGCGCTCGATATGTGAAGGAATGCTCTCCATCTAAAGGAGTAGAGTCTTCAAATGCAATGTCTTCATAAACAGCATGATTATATTACTAACCGTACACCATTTCAATTGCCTACGACATACGGCTGTTTAGCTAACGACTTCCAAAGTATGTGTGTCTCCAAGATATAGCTGTTCGTTAGATTTTGGAGGGTTGCCCAACCATGGCTTTCAAAAGCGAATAACCTAAAGAGAAACATTAAGTCGTCTTTTTTGTAGTAGAGGTGCATGAGCCTTCTCTAATGCTAAAACGTTGATTGGATTCATTGTATGGAAAACGGGTAGGCAGGGTCTTCAAAATGATACCCCTATTATTATTGGTAACTCATTTACGGGAACAGCCCTTTAAAAGAGGAAACCAAGCAGAAATTTGAACAGTAGATTGTGAGATAAAGTAATGCCTACGGGTCCAATCGGGGAAAGCAGACATGATCCAAGTCTGATACGTGGGAGATAAACAGCAAACTTAGCAACGGTGACCCCATCGACGTCAAGTGGAAAGACGGTAGGGTTGTTTGATGCCTTGTATTTTGAAGTAATTCAGTAGTGATTGTCTGAAACTCTTACTGGACACTTCCAATGAAAGCATCTTCGACTCTATAAATGCTACATTTGAAGGAAACAAAACGATCAGGCGATGCACAATTCTAAACCCTTTCAGATTACCTTTGATAAAATAATATTTCAAGATTGGAAAAGAACACAAAGTTCCGACATATCAGAGCGGGACTTTATGTAATCGCACCACTTCGGTTACTAAGCTAAGAAACAACCGACTGGAAAATGCTCTACCCTGGGAAAACGCTGCATTGGATTAAGATACCTCCATTTTTCCGTGACACTTCTAGCGTGCAGCCATATGATGGGATAACGTGCTTCCTGGCAAGCATCAGCATCCATTATGTCTTTCACTTTTGCCAGTCTCATCTACCCATGTCTGATACACATTTACGTTTTATTTTTTGAGAACAAGAAGGCAAAGCGCTTATGGTTCACGTGTATGACCGATCTACATGTGTGACCCTTGTGATAATAAGTAAAGGGATGGATTCTGCACCAGCGAAATCCACGTTTTTTTTTTCAAAATTTAATCGGTTTTGATACATTTGTCAAACCCCGTGACCTTGACATTGCAATGAGTCGACTAAATTAGTATACATAGGAAGGTCTTATCATCATCAGCTACCTTTGTGACAAATTTGATTGAAAAGTTTGCAAAACTGTTGATAATAACTACAATTCTTTAAAAAATTGGCAATTTACCCACATTTGCCGATCTCTTGTGACCCTTGACCTTTCAGAGGGCTCATCCAAATTAGTATGCAGAGATAGGTCTGACCTTCAGGTATCTCTGTAGTAAGTTTGGGTTTGAAGTTGTGACTAGTATTTGAGAAAAGAAAAGCCTGGAAAACCCCCCACATTTTTTGGATCAAAATATGGCTACTTTTTTTTAACCTATTTTCTGAGCTCTTGTGACCCTTGACTTTTCCGAGGGTCATCCAAATTAGTACGCATGTCTTACCATCAGGTATATCTGTAGCAAGTCTGGGTTTGAAGTTGTGAATAGTAAAAAACATCTTTTGTCAAAATATGACAATTTTGGACCTATTTCCTGAGCTCTTGTGACCCTTGACATTTCCGACGGATCAACCAAATTAGTATACATAGAAAGGTATTCCCATCAGGTATCCTTGTACCAAGTTTGAATAGTATTTAAAAAAAATTATGTAAAAAAATAACTATTTTTACCTATTCCCTGATCCCCTCTGACCTTGACCTTTGTGAGAGGTCACTCAAATTGGTATGTTTAGAAAGGACTTGCCACAAAGTATCCTTGGGCCACGTTTGAAGACTGTGGCTTGAATAGACTCCGAGAAAATGCGGACGTTAAACTTTTTACCACGGACGATGGACGACGGCGGACGGACGACAACTGGCCCAGAACATAGACACACTTTTGCTTCGCACGTAACCCAAAAATGCTATGCGTAACTGACCGATTCGTCTAGTTCCCTACGTGTTTTCATGAGTGTTCGTTTATCAAATCTAATCTGATCAGTGAGTCAGTGTGATAACTGTTGCATAGAATAACACAGAACATTTGATGAAACTTAGTGCTACACTACAGTCTACCTTCTAACCCTTTGCGTGTCCGTAGCGGTTTTAGTCGCGATGATTCCTTCAGGAATCATAGCGACTGAAATCGCTACGGACACGCAAAGGGCTAATCGCAGCAAATTTTTAATGCCGCGCATAGTTTTCCATACTTGTTCGGCTCTTACCAACACTGATGGTACTGTAGCGACTGTTTGTAGCCAAAAATGTGTATAAAAGCTGTGATCGTTGAATGTTTTAGTTGTAAATAATAATTCAGTCTTGGAAATAACTATATCTTTTTCAGAGTTCATTTAGACATACACAGACAAGAGGATAGGTAGGTGGAATCTGCCCACATTGTCACATTTCAAAGCTCACTTAAAGACTTTTCTTTTCTGTCGGGCATTTAATAGTTAGCTAACTGGGAACCACCTGGAGTAAAATCGAAGGAGAAGCACAGGACAGGAGTCACTGGAGGTCTCTCGTCGACAGCCTATACCCTGGCAGGGGTGACAGGCGTAAGTAAGTAAGTAACTGTTGACTGCCTTTTATTCTGATTTTTGGGGAAGTGGATGTAAGGTGATGGGAAGGGATGGGATGGTTAAAGTAGTGTATAATTGTGCGTGTCTGAGAGAGAGAGAGAGAGAGAGAGAGAGAGAGAGAGAGAGAGAGAGAGAGAGAGAGAGAGAGAGAGAGAGAGAGAGAGAGAGAGAGAGAGAGAGAGAGAGATGATGATGAAACGTTTTATTGACAGGATAAAGTTTTAGGCGAAACGCCTCTCTTACAAACTGTCCTGTTAGAAAAGAAATATTAACAGCAAAGAGTAAGAAACACAATAACACAATAAATCGAAACATGAAGAAATAAACTGGAAAAAAGCAATGCAAATAATGCGCACACATATCAATAATAGTGAATAATAATTATATATATAAAATATATATATATATATATATATATATATATATATATATATATATATATATATATATATATATATATATATATATATATTTTATATATATATATATTTGTATATATATATATATATATATATATATATATATATATATATATATATATATATATATATATATATATATATATATATATATATACACACACACACACATATAAGTAGTCCGTTCAGGTAGTAAGTTACTGTAACAAGATGTTATATAAACGAGTTTTGAAGGTTCTAGAATTAGAAGTAGATTTCATTTGGGGTGGTAGTTTGTTCCAGGCTTTGGCACCTGAGAACGAAAGGCTGGTTTTATATATATCGAGCCTAGCCCTTGGTAGCTGTAACAAACTGTTCCTCGTGTTTTGTCTTTGACTATCCAAAAATAACATACGAAGGTAAGATGGGGTTTTATGGTGAAGAATTTTATGCAGAGAGAGAGAGAGAGAGAGAGAGAGAGAGAGAGAGAGAGAGAGAGAGAGAGAGAGAGAGAGAGAGAGAGAGAGAGAGAGTGCTGTTGTGCATGCGCAGTGAGTCCAGTGTTTTCCTGGAGAACAGCGCTATACAAGAACTATTTATTAATATTATTATTATTATTAGACATGTCCCGCGACAGGTGGCTGGATCTAGCAGGCATCGTTTCTGATCTACGCTATTTGCGCATGCAGTTCTTTGGTCATAGGCTTGTAGAATTTTGTTCAAACCGTATTATGGTAGTAGTCGTAGTCGTAGTAGTAGTAGTAGTAGTATTTGTATATTTTATTCACACAAATTTCGGAAACACGAAACGCGAAAAGCGTAAACTTAGTAGAGCGTATTGTCTAGCAGCTTACGCAATTTCTGCAGAGGTAAGTAGTTCGTCAAAAGAGTAACAATGGTTTGCAGATACGAAACGAAAGTACTTATGCCATATGGTTTATGCATGGCAACAATATTTGTCCTTAGGATGGAGACATTTTCGTAGAAGTGTTTTTCGAAAGCTATTTTTCGATGTGAGGGAACCAGTCCTCGTACCGGCATGGCCCGGATAAGGTGCAAGACATTTTTTTTGTGCATAACATTGAAAATTTCAAGCATACACGTTACAAGTTTATTCCAGTGAGTAAATTAAAATCATGAGCAAGAAAACTTGCATACATATTTACGATAAAATAAGTTTAAAAGTAATATTTTTAATGCGGTAAGCATACTCGCGTCGCTAGTTTCAAAATGGCGGTCAGCCGAGATGCCTTCGAAAGAAGTCAATCAGACGCGCACGGTTGATGCAGCTTTACTTTGCTCCTGAAGTGAAACAGAGATTATTTTTGATTTGAACTTTGAAGTACATCTTATCAACGTCAAATACGTCATTTTTCGTGCTCTTGAAAACAGCCTTTCCCATAGATCTCGGTCTTTTGTGGGAGGAAAGCATATCGCAAGTAAACTCCCGTTGTGCATTGTGTCTGCCGACCATCTTCAACATTCTGAAGACTTTTTGTCCGGATTCATGTTATCCAGACCAAAAAGGTGACTGCCAAGCGTGTGAAATGCAAAGAAGTACCCAACGGAGACATTGAAAGAAACACGCTTAGAAAAAACGGTACAACACAATTTATTAATATTTCGGGTAAATACCCTTTGTCAAAATAGACAAACAAACAGAGACATTAGCCGCTACTTATCTTCAGATGCAGAAGGAATGTGGCAACTTTGTTGCCACATTCCTTCTGCATCTGAAGATAAGTAGCGGCTAATGTCTCTGTTTGTTTGTCTATTTTGACAAAGGGTATTTACCCGAAATATTAATAAATTGTGTTGTACCGTTTTTTCTAAGCGTGTTTCTTTCTCCGTTGGGTACTTCTTCGGATTCATGTTGTTCGTCTGTTTTCCAGCCTAACGGCTCTAAGTGTAGGTCTGCTCTTTTTTTTTTTTATTAGTGGAGACGGGATTTTTAACTGGTCAAGCACACTTTTATCCGACTGGTCATAGGCACAAGCCAGGTAGAGTGAAATCCATCTCCGAACCGTTTCCATCTAAATCACCAAGTTTAGCTAAACACCTAAATATTAAAAAAAAATAGTTTTTGCAACACATTCAACCAATCCGCACTCAAGTACTCACAAGAACTCTTATGATCAAGCTTTATCGGGACTGCATGAGACACAATACAGATAGTAGCCCTCTCCATTATATTACATGTTTTATTTATTTATTTATTATTGATTCATTTATGTATTCACTGACATATTTGTTTATTATTTATCCTTTTAATTATGGATGGAAGGAATTCCTTGATGCACATGATCACTAGTGGTATGGTAGTGGCCACCAAGGAGAGGAAATTAGTTTTCAATATGCATACATCTGTGCATGTTCATAATCTATCCTTTACTTAGCATGCATATTCATAGGTCCCAGGTATCTCCGACTTATTTTATTTATCAATTTATTATTTTATTTCTTTTTTATTTGTTTGTTTGTTTGTTTGTGATGTATGTTTGCACATACACATTAGCATACAATGACATCAGCATACAATGATTGATTGTACATTGCTTAACGTCCCGACAGCAACAAGACTTTCTCAGGACATGCTTGCACTGCTTGTAAAAAAAAAAAAACCCAACTAAACAGAATATTGAATGTATGTTGCCAGCCGGTCTAATACGCTAAATAATCCTAACCAGACCATTTAGCAAAACACTCACTGAAAAGGTACGTGATACGTAAACATGAAAGCTCAAATAAATATCGGATCGTTTCCTACGATTAACACATGCATGCTCTCACAGAACAATACAACCACAATCGTAACAAGGTGTACATTATAAAGTATGTGCCTCCTCCCCCCTTCCCCCCACCCCCCTCCTCTTAACTAGTTGTTCATCATAAAAATTATATATCTCATTCATTTGACTGACTGATTTATTAAATTATCTCTGTGTCATTTTCTCCGTTTTCTTTCTCGTTTAATCCCAAAATATATGTCAGTGCTAATGTCAGCTGCCAAGGGAGAGTTTAAAAAAGGAAAATACAGATGAATGTACCAAGGGTAGACAGAAACACATGCCCCAGAATAGAGGGGAAACCCACCCTGTGGGGCTAACCAGGGTGACCCTGGGAACTAAAAAGTAGTTAACCCCACTCACGTCCCCCAGGGCAGACCCGGGTGGAGGACATCAGCATACAAGATGAGAACATACATGTACACATATGTGGTAATAATGATGTGAACATAACATGTACACAGATATGGTAATAGGTGCATACCACCCGCTCCCCACCCCACATACAAAACAACCAGAACACCCATTAGAGGACATGCACGTCTGTGCATGTTCATAATATATCCTTTACTTGGTATTCATATGTCCTAGTTATTTAACTCATTCTACCCCATCACCGAAATCCCCAATTTTTTCCGATGTCCTCTGAAGACTGCATTGCAGTGCAGGACACAGATCGACCATGATAGTTCAAGGGTGATGCCAGAATAGCTTGGCGCTCATAGGCGCCAAGCTATTCTGGCATCGCCCTTGAACTATCATGGTCGATCCTCTTCTTGCTGTGGTGTGTCTGGGGGAGAATGAGTTAATTTATAATTTATTTTATTTGTCGGAAAAGTAGGTTATGTACATATGCTGATGTTCTCATACACATACATGGTAATACTGCCCACTCCCAACCCCACTCCACAACCACAGAACACCCACCAAAAGACACTTACATCTGTGCATGTTCATAATCTATCCTTTACTTAGCATTCATATGTCCCAGGTATCTTGACTTACTTATCTTATTTATTTAACCGCCATGAGATGGCATTAGTCGCCTGCTCAGCATTAAACCCAAATAAATATTTATTTAAATTATTTATTTATTTTGTTTGTTTGTAATGCAGGTTTTGTACATACACATCAGCATACAAGAAGAAAATATAAACATATGTAGATGGTAATAGGTGCCATACCGCCTGCTCCCAACCCCTACCTAAATACACACATAAAACCGCATAAAACCTACCAAAGGACATGCACATCTGTGTATGTTCATAATTTTAATCTATCCTTTACCTAGCATGCATATGTCCCAGGTACCTTAGACTTACTTTATCTTATTTATTTAAATTATTTATTTATTTATTTTGTTTGCTTGTAATGTAGATTTTGTACATACACATCAGCATACAGCTTAAGAACATACACCATGGTGCCCCTGTGCATGTGGCCACCAGTACTATTCTGTCAGATCTGTCACACCCAGCCAATCATATCTTCGAGCTTCTGCCCTCTGGCCGGCCGCGGTTCCGTGCTTTTAAAGCCAGCACCTCTCAATTCAGATGCAGTTTCTTTCCAGAAGCTGTGCTCAGTACATCACCATCCATGGAACAACGTGATTCCATGATTTGTGACATATGACTGATTTGTGTTTAATATTGTGTTTATCTATCTTTTAGTGCTGTATATAGGATGATAGCCAACTGAGTGTATGACATGATGAATGCCCTAGAAGTGAGGATGTATTTTACTGTCGCCATGTCACACAAAAATCCTTTAACGTTTTACTTGGTGAATAAATGTGTTATGTCTTATACACGTACATGGTAATAGGTGCTGTACCGCTTGCTTCCAACCCCAATCCAGTTACACACACAAAACCGCAGAACACCCACCAAAAGAATGTACATCTGTGCATGTTCATAATCTATACTTTACTTAGCATTCATATGTCCCAGGTATCTTTGACTTACTTTATCTTATTTATTTAACTGCCGTGAGATGGCCGTAGTCGCCTGCGCGGTGTTAAACCCAAATAACGATTTATTTAAATTATTAATTGATGTTTGTTTGTAATGTAGGTTTTGTACATACACATACACGGTAATAGGTGCCATACCGCCCCACTTTCAACTCCACCCCACATACACACACAAAACCGCAGAACACCCACAAAAGACATGCACAATTGTATACTGATGGATTAGTGGACTGTAAAACCTATATATATAGAGAGAGACTTGAGGTTAAGAAAGTGGCTTGTATTGACTGCCTGCATGTTAGCTTCCCACCTACAAATCTCATGTGTTCAGGTAATCACACTAAACATGCAGCCATCAGTTCTGTGAAAAGTACTGTTGGCCTCATGCACAGGGACACCAAAACTTAGAGATAAGGCCACACCTGATAACAATAACAGTACTAATAATATGCATACTCAGCCACTAGTTCTGTAAACAGCACCTTTGTAAACAGTACCAGTGGCCAAATGCACACATACATCATGGATGATGCCACCACTGATCACTTCAAACAATAGGCTGCCCAGTTCACATTGATAAGTGATACCATGAACTAGCCTGCACATGCAGCCATCAGTTCTGTAAATAGTACTGGTGGCCACATGCACAGGGGGTGAGGGGGGGGGGGGGGGAGGGGGGCGGAACAGGCTTAAAGTATTGGACTGTATATCTTACAGCGAAATGTCAAAACCAGTAAGAAGATAATGTAACAGCAGCAAGTACATGTATTTTGAAATCCACTCAAATAAAAGATGAGAACTCATCGAGCCCAATGGTGGGTAATGGAAACACTGAAAGAAATAGTAGGTGTGTTACGTGGTAGAGTCGTAGTCGTAGTATTAAAACTCACCAGACGCACGCACGTAAGGTAAAATAAACTTCATTCAGCTGCAACCCGTCACACGCGGCTTAAGGATGTAGGCTACACAGGAGTAACAGTTCCAACAATATTTTAATTCAGCGTAGCGATCTCCACACAATGCATTCCCAAATGCATCAACACTGATACAATGTCTCTTCTGCAAATGTCAACACTGGCGACACAAAGTTCCTCACACAACGTACACCACCGTTACGCTGCGTCTCTCACAATGTACACCCTATACGGGCCACGTACCTACGATAAACTGTGTGTCCCTACAACTGACAATGCATGACAATGTACACACGTGCTTCCTAGCACCAACTTTATATAGTAAAACAACTTTCCAGAAAAATCTAATGAATTTACAAAACGCACCCAATCAGAACGGAACACGTAACTGAAACTCATAAATATTAATAATAATAATAAAAGAACTTTCTGCAATACTACAATAGTCTATGAAAATTTGACTGCTCAATTCAGCCGCAAATCCTATTGTGTTATGACGTCTCACAAAAATATGGCAAACCGTTCACGATCTTTCATAACACGCAAAGAACGGCTGCTAATTTCACGAGCACAGTAAACAACTATGACTAAAATTACTACAGTGTAGCAAACTGTTGCTTACACTTCGACGTCACATGTAAGGTCACTCGACAGCGCGACCCTGCTCGAACGTTCTGGTTCATTCTCAGCTAATCTACGCAAAACAAAAATCGACCGCTCTTCTCCGTGCGACTTTTCTAGAAGCTTCCGGACTAAAATTAGCGTATCATAACAAAACCAAATCTGCTATCATGCACGAACGATAAAGAATCTCACTGAAAAGGTACGTGATACGTAAACATGAAAGCTCAAATAAATATCGGATCATTTCCTACGATTAACACATGCATGCTCTCACAGAACAATACAACCACAATCGTAACAAGGTGTACATTATAAAGTATGTGCCTCCTCCCCCCTTCCTCCCACCCCCCTCCTCTTAACTAGTTGTTCATCATAAAAATTATATATCTCATTCATTTGACTGACTGATTTATTAAATTATCTCTGTGTCATTTTCTCCGTTTTCTTTCTCGTTTAATCCCAAAATATATGTCAGTGCTAATGTCAGCTGCTAAGAATCCTTACAGCGAACTGCAAATGTCTATATGCAGACAAACTGCAAATAATACAGCAGCAAAATAAGTTCCTCTTTTGTGCATTAGGCTACTGCTAGCAAGATAGGGTTTAATTTTAAACAAAGCATTGCATGAACTTCCAAGCGTGTTCACATTGTGCTGTGTATTTTTTTCAGTGTGAAGTGTACTGTACCATCAGTGATCACTGAGACTGCATAATTGGCACTGGCAGTCTTCTTCTTCCTCGATCGCTTCCTCTAGACATCCACGCCTGTGGCCCTCGTGAATGCTGCTGCCCTCTTCAGGTCCGCAAGGTCGCCATAGATGGGTGTCTCGTCCGGCCATGCGGTACATCTCAGAGCATCCTGAAGTGGGCAGTCCTGGAGCAAGTGGGCAGCAGTCATTGGGGCAGTCACAGGGGCACATCTCCGTCTGACCAATTTTCATCTTGTTATAGAGATGTGCTCTCAGCCTTTTGTGTCCTGTCCGCAGTCTGAACAGGGTGACTTGGTCTGCTCTGGGAAGATGGTAGTAGCTGTCCATCTTGTGATTGGGATGCTGCTGGAGCCATTTCCTTTCGGTAAGGGTCTTGATGATGGTCTTTTCATCTTGGTATGAGACCTGTTTGTCGTCCTGATCCAGTTGTCCGCCTTCTTTGGCAATTAGGTCAGCTGTTTTGTTGCCGTGGACTCCACAGTGGGCAGGAATCCACTGGAGTGTGAGGTCTACTTGAGCGTTCAGCTGAGACAAAGCGGAGATGAGCTCATTTTGTTTCTTTTTGGAGTTCCGCAGGGCCTGCAGCACAGAGAGGGCATCTGTGAAGATGGCAATATTTTGGTGTGCTTTTGGGAGGTTATTGCCGATTTCTGTTACTGCTTTTTAAGGGCTTCAGCCTCTGCTTTGTAGTTGGTGGAGTATTTCCCAGTGGCTATTGCCTGTGTGGCGGTCTCTTCTATGCACTTCACATACACTCCTCCCCCTCCGTCTCTGGTTGCTTCGGTGGCTGATCCATCTGTATATGCGTGGGTCCACTGCTCCTGTGGGTAGTTGGACTGGATGAACTCAAGGGTGCGTGATTTCCGTTCCTGGTCAGGCTGTGAGCCTTTCTTTCCCACTCCTGGGATACTGTCTTGGAGGGTTGGAAACTTGGCCCTGTCCCAGGGGGGAGTGGACAGAGTTGGTGGGATGGGTTGCGTCATGTGATCCAATAGTTCTGGGTCTCTTCTTTCAAGGATCCTGCTCTGCTGCAAGAAACTGGTTCGTTTAAGTCTTCCCTTTGTTGGCTTGCTCATTCTTGAGTGCATGGGATGATCTTTCAGCCTCTTAAACTTTGCTGCCTGTGTCAACACCTTGATGTTCTGGCGGTCTTCTAACGTTTGAAGTCCAGTAGTAGTTTCGAGCTCCTTGATGGGGGTCGTTCTCATGGCTCATGCGCATGGCTTGGTTTTGGACTCTGACAAGTTTTTCAGTGTTTGATATGGCTGCTATGGAGGTTGATGCCATGCCATATTCCAAGATTGGTCGTACTCTTCAAATGTACAGCTTCTTCAGTACCTCTTGGTCTGCCCCCCACTGGGTGCACTGGCAGTGATCGCACATCACAACATAATAGCTTGTCAGTGCAAATGATTAAAATAATGTTATTGCATAAAATATTTAATCAAGTTCCGAAACATTGCTCAGCCATGACAGTTAAAACCAAGTGGTGTGGCATTCTTTCTCTTTTAAAGCATGCAGCATGTTGCACTTCGGACATAGGTTTCGAAAATAGCGTGTGTTGTGGGTTGCGTTTTGTTTTGGTGCTGTGGTGTCTAAATAAAACGGGCAAAGCGATGGTAAAGTGAATAGAAATAAACGTAGCAAACCTTTATCAAGACGTAAAAATGCACACAAACAAGCTTATGTAGAACAAATCAAAAAGAATTCGTCGGCACACCGAAATTCACAACGAAAGGTGTATCATGTTTTGATCACGTGATTTTGGATGCCTTATTGTTGAGTAACGATGTTTGAGTTCAAGGCAAGCTTTTTGGTAATTGTTTCTTCTCTTAATATATCTAAGTGTGAAAATATTAATGAAAAAAGAAATGAAATCCTTTTAAGTGACATATAGTGCATACTACTGAATACAGGAACAATGAGACCCGTGTAAACTACTGATCCCCTGTGAACATGGCTGCGACAGTCCTGGTTTTGTCTGCAGCCGTACTGGACACAAAATGTGCTACAGAAAAATGTCTCCATCCTCCGTCGGTTTAAAACGAGTGCGCACTGCTTTTATTCATACTAGACTTCATTTTGATATACCCAAACCTTTGTTACTCTCTAGAAAATCACTATCTCGTAAACGGCTGATCGTCAGTCTATGAAGGGCAGCTGCTAGACTAGTACATGAAACTTCTTTGTCAACAAAACGCCAGTCTGGCACTGTGACGTAAAATCAAATCAAGAAGCCAACGTCATTGTGTTACAGATTGTGTTGCATAGCTTTACGCGTATGTTGGCCGCATCGGGTCATAAACCAACAATAAATACTGCAAAATTTGCATTTTACAGATTCGGTGTTTGCCTGGGCCGATGTTTGCCGATATGTTTGTATGCATTCAGGACATCGGCAAGATTGTATATCCTTTGAGAAACCTTGTGACGCAAGGATGTCTAGTTTCGTAGGTGCCCTGGACTAAAGAGGGTCCGAGCCAAAAACAACATTTTCACGTTTGTGCGTTTCCATATGCCCGATGCGGAAACGAATTTGCATCCGACTTCGAACGAAAATGACGCAATGTTTTAAAAAGAAAATTACAACACCGTAACGGGTTCGATTTGTATTCGTATCGGATTTGTACTTATGGAACCGTAGCTTTAAGCTACTGTCCCATTGGCACGAATCCGATACGATGATCCTCTTTCCTGATCCTTTGTGACCTTGACCTTTGAAAGAGGTCACTCAAATCTGATGTGTTTAGAAAAGTCTCAAGTTTGAAGACTGAGGCTTGAATACCCTCCGAAAATATGCCTTCTTTAAAGATTACCGCGCACGACGGACGGACGACCACTGGCCCAGTACATAAGTGACTCACTTTTGCTTCGCACGTGAGCCAAAACTGAATACCTGAACCCAAACCTAGTTGGCATAATGAATCTCTTAATATGGAAGTATGAGCTTTTTTTTTTGTACAAATGCAAGTAGCCAGATTGTATCTTCTTGGCCTGCAATGGAAGGAAGTATATCAAAAAAAATTCATGAATATTAATTTGCTTGTTATACACGGGCAGTATTTGTGTCAACGAAAGGAAAACTTTATGGAATAGGTACATAATATATAAATATACATCACTTACTTTCTACGGACGGTGTCCCAGCCACATTATCCACGATACGATTGACCTCTGGACTGTCAGTGGCGGACAGAAGACAGGTCTTGGAGTCCTTCATGTACTTGAAATATTTGCACTGAATCTTTGTCTCCTGTAACGACATACGGATAAACAATTGCAGAAAAAAACACGATTGCACCATAATTCCTCACCCCTTAAACGAGTTTCTAAATTCATAGCTAAACAGTTTTGTCTACCGGTCGTTTTTACCGGTTCTGCTCTACACAATTTTGTGAGGTGGACGTCATTCACCCAAAAACTACAATGAGGATTTGGGAAGGTGCTTTTTCAGCTCATTCACTTATTCTGAAACGTTTTAGCTCGCAATAGGCTTTGTTCGGAAATCAGAAGTAAGTCGGAATTGCACATGTTTCGGTGAGAAAAGTGGATTTAAAGCCTAGGGAAACACGCGATGTCATGGCTTTCAATGCGCTGTTTTCGTCGAAACACCTACAACTGAAGCCCGGAAATGGTCAATAGCCGCAGTTTCTGAAATGCGCGTGTGTAAGTCCTGAGTAAGCTGACGGTAATGATGACGATGATGATGTGTGTAACAGTATACATTTAATTATTATATTTTAGATACTTTTTAAAATAATAAGTCCATGCTGATGTCACAAATAATGACAGGAATGACGTACTAGAATTTATGCACGTGTATTTTAATTCTGACTATGACGTAAGCATATTACGAAAATTGCGATTGTGTGTGTGTCTGTGTGTGTGTGTGTGTGTGTGTGTGTGTGTGTGTGTGTGTGTGTGTGTGTGTGTGTGTTTGTCCGCACCCGCGGGCGTGTGTGCGCGTGTACGTATGTATAGTAATAGGGGAGAGCGGTGGGGGTGGACGGGAAAGGGAGAGGGGGGGGGAGGAGGCATGTTGAGGGAGAGAGAGAAACATATAGAGTAGGTAGGTCCACTCATTTGTTTTCTTCTAGAAACTGCCACAAAAAAATGCACCACTCGGAAGTGCACGTTAAAAGAAGTGCACATGCAAAAAATCAGAACTTTATGTTGATTGGCTTCGAGATATGTGCATTTGAACATGACCTAAGATGGCCTCTTTTTGCACTTTTAAAGAAAATGCTATGTTTAGACACCAATTAAATCATAACGTGAAGGTAGAATTGTGTGGGTTTTACCGTCACGGATCAAAACAACATGTAGATTGCCCTGAACTTTTTTCTAGTCCCACACATTGATACGTTTGCAATCACAGCACGCCTAATATGACCCCAAAAAATGCAATTTGGACATGTGTTAAAATGTGATTTTACATGGCTTATACACCCTTCACTAAAAACATATCGTAGGTAATTTTCATCGTAGGCACATGAATCAGACACTAAAATGTGCACGAAAACACGACAAACCCCTTTCTGTGTGATAATTTAACATTAAACCAAGTTTATGTCAGATATGAACACAACAATATGACATAATATCTTGCATTCTAGCGCTAGGCCAAGTTTGAAGACTGTGGCTTTAATAGTCTCCGAGAAAATGCCAACGATAAAGTTTTACGACGGACGACGGCGGACGGTCGATGGACGGACGGCCACTGGCCCAGAACATAGACTCACTTTTGCTTCGAACGTGAGCCCCAAAAAACATCTGCGTAAGACATTGGCCAAAACTGCATTTCCTCATACACACGATGAAATCCCACTGAAGAATTCAAAAGGAACATCAACGTAATAAGATTTACTCATTCTGAAAAAAGTATCTGCCACTGGTTCAACGTTTTGTCTACCGTACCGAAGTTATGGGCAGGCGGGCCACATATTCTGGCAAAGAAGGAACAAGGTAAAAATGATGTCATGTCTAGTTACGCTAACCTCGCTGCTAAACGTACTTTTGGCGCGCGCGTGTGCGTGCGTGCGTGCGTGCGTGTGTGTGTGTGTGTGTGTGTGTGTGTGTGTGTGTGTGTGTGTGTGTGTGTGTGTGTGTGTGTGTGTGTGTGTGTAAACACAAAAATCTCCGAAGTTTGCGTACGTACAAACTTGGAAATATCGGAAATGCTGCATTCAGTGGGGGTCGAAGAGAGCCTCCGAACATTTTGAAATTGGATGTTTCATTGAAGAGTTGAATGGGCGTTTATAGAAAGTCGGTTGTACCACACTAGTGTCCGTAATTTTCACAGTTTGTTTTACTATTTGACCTTTTTGAGGAGGAGCTTGCGTGTAGAGACCTTATGGCTCACGTGCATGACAAACACCATAATAAGTGTGACCTCCTTGTCCAATTCCAACCGGTCACTGAAATGAGCAAGTGTTCAAGTGTCTAAACATAAGTAAAGGGTTGGCTTTTGTACCTGCGAAATCCGAGTTTTCTCAAAATCTATGCATTTTTCACAAATTTGTCCTCTTTCGTGACCCTTGACCTCCGTGAGGGGTCGACTAAACTAATATGCATAGAAAGATGTTATCATCAGCTACCTTTGTGCCAAACTGTATTGAAAAGTTTGCAAAAACTTTGATAAACACCACAATTCTATTAAAAAATAAACTGGCATTTTTAACACACTTGCCTACCTCCTGTGACCCCTTGACCTTTCCGAGATGTCATCCAAGTTAATATGCATAGAAAGGCCTTATAATCAAGTATATCTAAGTTTGGGTTTGAAGCTGATATTTGAACATAACAGTTTTTGTCAAATATGGCTATTTTTGATATCTTTCTGCTACCCCCCCCCCCCACGACCCTTGACTTTTGCGAGGGGACCAGTAAATTAGTATGCATAGAAATGTCTTATCATCAGTACCTTTGTGCCAAATCTGACGGAAAAGTTGGCCAGACCTTAGATAAAAACTTAAATTCTATCAAAAACTGACATTTTTTACACTTGCCAACCTCCTACGACCCTTGAACTTTTGAGGGATCATCCAAATTAGTATGCACAGAAAGGTCTTACCATCAAGCATCTCTGTACCAAGTTTGGGTTTGAAGTTGACAATAGTATTTGAAGAGGAACAACTGGTGTCAAAATATGGTTAATGTTTACCTCTTTCTGGACCCCTGTGACCATGACGTTTGAGAGAGGTAACTGAAATTGGTGTGTTTAGAAAGGTTTTACTACAAAGTACCCTTGGGCCAAGTTTGAAGTCTGAAGCTTGAATATAAGTCTCCGAGAAAATGACGACGGTCGCCGGACAGACGACGGCTGGCCCATTATATAGACTCACTTGTGCTATTGCACGTGAACCAAACATTAGCCGGGTACCGTAAAGCAGATCGCATTTAACAGCTATTTCAAGAATTGTTACTGTTGTAAAAATATTTGCGAAGAACATGGTTCAGTGACATTGCGAACGCGCTACATAGATCTATTGATTCGAATACTTAAAGTTACAATAACAATCAGAACAGTTTAGTGAAAAATATCTGCTTAATCTTAATACAACAACAATAACAAGAACAACATTAAAAACAAAGCGCAATATGACGCAATAGTCACCCTTGCGCAGGCTGTAGCGCAGCTCTCCAGAGACATGCCCGTTCGCTGGACCACTCCCGGTGTGTCCGTCTTTTCGACAACCGTCCGTTGCGCATGGATCACCTCGGACTCTGCATACCGCCGAAAGAAAACACGATGCAAAGCGTTGTTTGATCCAGTGTACATATCAAGTGAAACCGTTTGAACATTGGACATTATATATAATTATATATTCTTTACTTTTAACAAAGGCGTCGCCCAAAGCCCACAAAATGCACTCAATCAGATTAGCTCCAAGGGACGTAATTTTTTCATTCAATCATCTGAGAATGCTGTGCTAATGCCATGGAATTCCAGGCTGGTAAGCTTGCATTGTGTCATCAGGACATCAGCTGCCCTTGGAGCTAATAATATGATTGAGAGCATTGTTTGGCTTTGGGCGACGCCTTTGTTAAAAGTAAACCATAATTGCACCACACAACTGCCTAGGTGTTGCCTTTTCAAAATTAGTCTGTTTTCTTCCACTGCAACACACCATAAAGCTTTAGGGATGCAATCCGCGCTGTACTGGCGGTGCTACCAGTAAATTATGGAGGCGGCTTCTAGTACATGCGTTGTGTTTGCAATTTCAGGTTACGCCGTATGCCTACCAGAAGAGACCCCCCCCCCAACCCCCCTCCCCCTCCCTTGGGGCGAAACCGGTCGTAGGCGGCAAAAACTTAAAATCTACTCAGCAGGTCCAATATCTGTTTGGGAATATTTTCTATCATCCCCCCTCGGGGGGAGGTGTGGATATTCTCCAGCGGATGGCGGGGCGCCTGGAGGTAGTCCCTACTGCTTTATGTAGTAGGTGTTCAGTGGAAGGCTGTAAAATGATAGGTCTCACATTCCTTTTCTCCCACTACCCTCTCTTTTCTGGAACTAGTGAGCGAGGCAGTCACAAAAAAGGGCAGCTGATGTCCTGATGACACAATGCAAGCTTACCAGCCTGGAATTCCATGGCATTAGCACAGCATTCTCAGAATTGAATGAAAAATTACGTCCCTTGGAGCTAATCTGATTGAGTGCATTTTTTGGCACCACATTAACTCATTCGCGACCATCCGGATGCGCGAATGAGTTAACGCGGTCTGACATGATGGATGATGGCGATATAATGAGGCTGACAAACTGCATTTGCCAACGCATAATTGTCTAAACTCTATACTAATATATTATATATTTCCATGGTGTAGCATTTTGTTGTCCAAAGTCACACTGGTTGACTCCCTCGATTCGACGCACATGGCCAGGCGCTGCTGATCGAGGGAGTCGACCCGACCCGTGTACAAATAAGTTTCCTGAAGGGAAGGAGTTACGCATGGGAAAGACTGAGGGGGTGAGGTGTCTATCAATTTCTATTTTAGTTTGTATCACAACTATATCAGGTGCTTCAACGGTCACCAGCGACAAAATCAAACAAACAAACAAACAAAAAACCACACCCACACACATACCCTCTTCTCACCCCCACCCCCTCGGTTTAATGTTGAGGTGACCGAAAAAATAAAATCTATAATACTTATAAAAGTTATCCATCCACCCCCACCCCCACCCGATCCGACCCTAGCAAGAGCATTTTGGATAGCAGCGTATTATGGTGGTGTTAAGTTGCATATTGAAGTGGTTTGCCACCTCTGGAATGGACAAACCAGCCTGCATTTCACTAGTAGCTTGGCTTTGCACATTTTTAGTGATGCTTGGCATTGCAGCCGGGACTCAAAATCGATAGATCAATACGATTTCCTTCTCTCCTTTCGACTGTGCACCAAATTTGCCATTTTTTGGATTGACAAACTTATGCAGCCGAGCACTGTTGCAGAAAAATGTATAAATGCACGTGCTTCTACAACTATTGCTGTGGTGTGCACGTTAAAAACGTTTTTGCTAACAGTAGCCATCAATCCGGTGTCATTCATTTTATTAAAAAAAAAAAGCACGTATGTGCAAAATTATCACAATATTACATGTGTGTAGTTGTTGTTGGTTTTTATTTTATTTTATAAAAAAGCACGTATGTGCAAAATTATCACAATATTACATGTGTGTAGTTGTTGTTTTTTTATGCCGGGCGGTATATCATGATATTCTCATAGCACTACACACAGAATACCCTGTATTCTGCCAACCGGCTGAACAACAGTTTGAACACTATGTAAAGCAAGGAGCCACTTACCTGAACGGCCATTGACAGTGGAAACAAAGCATCCGAGAAGGACGGCCACTAGGAACGTTGGTCTGCATCTTGGGGAGTTCCTCTCAACCACCATTATAAATGAGATTTTGCCCTCTCATTTTTAATGGGCATGCGTTCGGAAGCGTCGCTGTTCGTTCTGGTTCGCAGCGTGTGCTGAATGTCACATGTTTGTCTGTTCACAGATTACATTTTGCTTGTGGCTACAAAACGGTTTGGGTCGCTTCGCAGGAATCAAAGTTCACCCAAATACGTCATTCTGTTGTGGGCGTAGGATTACGTATAACATTGCGTAATAGTTACGTCACATTTGCACGAAGGAGTCGTGCATCTAAGCACGTGTTTATTTTCCATTTGCCTCGACACTGTAAAAATGTTGGATTTTTTTGTTTTCTTGTAAGTTTTCAATACAGAATACTTTCTTACACACCTTCTTTGCGCCTTCTTGCGGAAAGATGTGTCATAAAAGATGTGATACAGCTTGAGCGTATCCCACATTATGTGATACGCTGTGTGTGAACGCTCACGTGCGCAAAACAGGTCAACATAAAAGGTACCAACACACGGGAAATTGAAATGTCCTACTTTCAGCACTTCACGTGCAATGACCACATTATTTTACGGTGACGACTGGTACTTTGGCGCCATCATCAGAAGAGAAACGACGTGTGAAATGTACCTGGACGGTAACGATTCTTCTGTTTGATAATTGCAAGACCGTCCTTGAACAGGATTTGTGTATGCTTTGTTACATCTGTGCAGGTGCAGAAAAAAGAGAAAATCGTACTCTTTCCTTTTGTCATCTCATTTAGCCATTTGCTCCCAACCAACCAACCAACCACCCCGATCCCTCTGCACCCCCTACCCCCCCCCCCCCCCACACACACACACACACGACACGAAATCCTGCACGGTACAACAAAAGTATACTTTCAACATTGCTTGCTTAGAAGATTACAATTACATCTACATGCCATCTAAACGATTTTTGTGTATCTGGCTCGTGCGGTTTTATTTATGTGTGTGTGTGTGTGTGTGTGTGTGTGTGTGTGTGTGTGTGTGTGTGTGTGTGTGTGTGTGTGTGTGTGTGTGTGTCAATAGGTCTACCGGTGTGCTCTCGACACCCTGTCTTTAACACTTGGAAAGTACCTGTTCAAATGCGTATTGCCCGCGACACTGGGCGTCGACTTTTTCCGATAGGTGTTGCATACTTACAGTAACGGACTTATGGTACCACCAGTTATTATTTTCCCCATATGCCTATTACTTGTTAAACTTGATTACAAAGGTTAAGACTTTTTGTGGTATTTGACTATGTCATAAAAACAACCCGAACCGTTTTTGGGAATACTCCCCAGACACACTTCGGGAGGACACCACAAATACACTTATGTTCAAATGAGATGATTATGTACACTTACAGTCAAATGATATCCCAGTGCGCAATGGACCCCTGTGACCAATGTCGGCCGCCGTTGGCCCGCGCACGGGATGCTCAAGTAAACCTTTATTCAAATGAGATGCTTAACATCACATTTAACCCATTCAGCCCTGACGCCCTACAGCAGAAGGCGGGTCAACCATGATAATTCAAGGGTAGTGCCAGATTAGCTTGGCGCCTGTCGGTGCCAAGCTAATACGGCACTGCCCTTGAATTATCATGGTCGATCTATCTCCTGCAACTGGTGCATAGTCATTAGATGACGCCTCCAAAATTTGGGAAATACGGCCGTCGGGCTGAATGAGTTAAACAGAAGTGCACTTGTGGCGTACTCCATGAATGGGTCTATCTGGGGAGTATTCCCGCAAACGGCAAGGGAAATTACAGAATAAACCAACGCGAAGAACACGTGAAAACACAAATAAGAGGCAATGATGATATTTTATTACGAGAAAGCACCAGAGCATGTAGGAAACATAAATGAATAATCCAATCTACAAACTACTGTGACACGCGAAACCAGGTTAAAACAACAAGGTCGCTCAGGATGTTCAACGTATTATTTCTTCTTTGGTAACAAGTGTCCAGGTTTTAGATATGAACTTGCAAAGCATTGCTGGGATAGATTTTTTGTTAAAAAATGGTGCATATCATCTTATTGTTATTGATTCAATGAAAATACAGCTCTATGAAATTCGACATGGTGGCAGATACTTTGCTCTAGAGAGAGGTTTGATTGATTAATTGATTGATTGATCGATTGACTGACTCTGTTTAACCCCCTAACTGTCAGTGGCGGTAGACTGTGTTTAAAAATCAGTGTAAAGTAAACGTCAACAGGTCCCAGCTGTCAAAGGGAACATGGATATAAAGTGGTTTCAGCAAGAGGCTTAAGTCCCCATGTGCTAAATGTTTTTTCTGCCGTGCAGGAACGGGATAATTTCGCATGCAGAGTACTGCTGAGGACGCCTGCATTGCGCGTAAAAGGAGCAGGCGATACCATGCTGAACACACTGAACATACCTAATGTGGGAAAAACGAACAAACAAACAAAAATAAATAAACAAGCAATTGTAGACTCAGTATTGTTCTTCCACAAATCTGGCGACATCACGAAGTGTGTAGCCCGCGGCTTGTATGGCGTTGACGATGACGGAGAAATGATGACGCACTTCCTGCCAGCGTTTGCGTTTTTCCGGTTCCAACAGCTCTTCTATTTTAAAGAGCAAGTCCGCAAGGCCCGGGAAACTGCTTCCGGCGTAGAAGTCGTTGGCGTTTTCAGCGAAAATCAAGTGCCTGGAAACAGACCGGAATTTGCACATCTAGAACAATGGCGACAGAGGTATATTATTAGACCAAGATACACGTAGAGGTTGACTTCCCTGAAGAGTTAAGCGGCCAGACCTCAGTTCAGTGCACGAGTGAACCTAAATCCTGTGCAAACCATTACGCCAGGTGCTTCTCTACAGGAGCAAAGCATTAATCTCACTCATGCAACTGACCTTAGGTCTCTGGCTCCCAAGGGTAGGAAGAGAGAGAAGCCGCGTGTGTGTTAAGACTCACCACTTGTTAAAATATCAAACAACGGGTGGGGAGGAGGGGGGTAGGGAGGGAGGGAGGGAGGTCCAAACACCACAAAAAGGGACTTTGTTATTGCATTTTAACAAATTGTCGGTCGCAGTGGGACCCCCCCCTCCATTCCCAAGATCCGCCCCTGCACCATAATTACTTACTTTTTCTGAGTTCTTTGCGGTAGACCCTCAGAGTCGAGGAAGGCTTTTTCCAGCAGTGACAGCTGATCGTTGATCATGCGGATCAACATGGGGCTGGAGAAACAGACAAAATAGCGCGCTTACAGAGGATACGTTATATTAACCCCTTCACTGCCGAGAAAAAGGGAACACTGCAAGAGACATAGATCCTCATGAGCCCCCGCGAATGCGGGGGCTCATGAGGATCTATGCCTCTTGCTGAGGCCTGTTTGTATTCCATGTTTCTTGGACTGCTGTGGCTTTTGGTCGTTGCGTGAACAAACATTTCAGAAACGGAAATGTACGTGCGGTGGCAGGGAAGGGGTTAAACCTCTCACCTGCTGGGAAAATGCGGACACCATCCAACTGCAAGAGGCCAAGAACCTCGTGAGCCCCCGCAGTTGCGGTGTCTCACGATACTCTTTGCCTCTTGCTGACCTTACTCGCATCCGTGCTCTTTGGGTCGATGGGAATATTCCGTGTTGAATTTTCACAAACCAGATGGGTGAGGCCAGCGCTGGTAGAACTGGAAACATACCAATGGGGAATTACACAGCGCTGGACAGACAAACGTCGCAATTATTTTGTTCGTCAGTATGAGACGCAGTGTGTCTGTTCCGGGCGCGCGAGGGTTCACTCAAAGAAACGGTGACGGCCGCCTTTGGGTTAAAACACCGCTGAAAGTCGAATGTAGGGACACTTACTTTTTTCGATTGACCCCTGCTACCTTAGCTTCGAAATCCTTCGCGTCTCGCTGAAACTGGTCAATGGCTGCATCCAAGTCGGCTGAGCAAAAAAAAAATAAAAGAAAAGAAAAAGAAACGAAATAAACGTTGTTTGGAAATCAGAAAAAAGGCCAAAAGTGCACGTGCTCGCCAGAAACAGTGGATTAACCCATTCAGCCCTGACGCACTACAGCAGGAGATGGGTCGACCATGATATTTCAAGGGTAGTGCCAGATTAGCTTGGCGCCGACCCTTGAATTATCATGGTCGATCCATCTCCTGCAACTGGTGCATAGTCGTTAGATGACGCCTCCAAAATTTGGGGAATATATGCGTCGGGCTGAATGAGTTAAAAGCCCCGACAAAAGGTGATATCGAATGTTCGCCAACGCTTTTAATCCCTGGTGCAAACACGTGCAATTTTGATTTCCAATCTTCTTATAAATCATCTTAACATGGATGGTGACAGGAATTCTGCACTGGGGGCACGAGAAGAGGACGGAGTACGGCAGCTTCCGAAAGAGCGGGGTACAGGGTGGTAGAGGGTGGTGGTCAGGTGGTGGTGGTGGGTGCAAAGCTTTAACCCTTTAACTGCCGGGACAAGGCGAAGCCTAACCATCTGCAATAGACATAAATTCTCATGAGCCCCCGCGGTCGCGGGGGCTCATGAGGATTTATGTCTCTGGTTAGTCCTGTGTTCTTTGTGCCCATTTTGGGTCCCATTTCATGTGTCTTCTTCTCGCCAATGTCAGTCAGTGTGCTGTGGTTTTTAAACGCGAAATCCGCGTCCACTTGCAGTCAAGGGGTTAAAATAATTTCCTTTGAGTGAAAATTCAGACCACCTATCAAAACAGATGGTTTGTTCTTCCTCGTTTATTTTTCCACTATATTTTTCCGTTGCCTTTACGCCACCTACCCCACCCCACCCCTCCCCCAGCCCCTTCATCCTCATTTTTGATCTGAAAGACCGGACCCTTGCTTTCTCACCCCCACCCACCGTCCCCACCTTAAGCACCCACCCTGATCTGCCCATGAAAAGTATGTACACCTACTGTAATTATCGATGTTTTGTGCCAGGAGAGCCTTGCCATGATTCTTGTCGCTGTCCAGGGTGACTTTGAGGTCCTTGAGTCCTTGGGCGTAGTCAGACACGTTGAAGGGAATGATCAGGGAGTCGGCCATAGATCTCAGTAGTTCAGCTCCGACCCGGGCCACTGCTTGGTGACACTGGGAACAGACATGAGGGAGAATGCAGCGTTTAGACAATAGGTGAGTTGAACTATCATCATTGATCTGTCCCCTGAAGCAGTCAACAGCCTTCCTACGACAAAATCCCAAATTTAGAAATTTTTATTTGAGAGCACAATGTGTTAACCCTTTGGCTGTCGGTAGCGTGTTTGGTCGAGGTGATTCCTGACGGAATCACCTCGACCAAACACGCTACCGACAGCCAAATAGTTAAACGTGAAAGTGACTCAAGTCGTTTCTTACCTTGAACTGCGGATCAATCAGCCTTTTGACGGCGTCAAACGTCTCGAACTCCGTGTGGTATAGTGGGTAGCCGCCTAGTTTTGGGTAATCTGCCTAGAACAAACAAACGAACGAACAAATAAACAAAGAAATAAACAAACAAACAAAGAACGACCGCACAAACGGACGGACAGACAAACAACAGGGCATAATATCATCTGATGTTAATGCTAATCATAAATACCAATAAACTTTGGAGAGAACAAATCGCCAGGGGACCCACTTTTTCTTGTTTTATATCCGAAGTTTGTTATAAGCGAAGTAATTCACATCTAGAAAGACTGCTGCCTGGACCTCTGAAGAAGTGTTGTTATATCCGACGTTTGTTATAACCGAATTGGTCATAACCAAAAGTAGAATGCACGTCAGTTATAGGTTTCATGCACCCATCTTCCACGCCAAGAATTTAGTTCTCTGCCAGTAAAAACAACACAAAAAATGCAAATAATTCTGAGTGTTCTTCCAGCAGTGAAAGGGGTTATTTTGAGTCAGCTGGTTGTGGAAGTAAGAAGGTTTGACCACAAGTCCTGGAATCCTACACGAGATAAGTCCCACGATAAGTAGTTCATCTGTTATACCATTTTCGCAGAAGAGCATGGCATCTGTAACTGGACTAATCTCGTGTCCGACTCTTGGACTTGTGGCTTGGTGGGCACAGTTGCTGTAAACTATTTGCACGAGGGGAGGGAATCGAAGAAGATTTGTGTGCCCCTGACCCGCTCTGATCGTCAGTTAGATACATGTAATACATAGATCTTATTGACGCTAGGAGCGAGGCAGAGGCACGCACGTTTTGGCAACGAAATCTATGTTTTCCTCTCCTGTGACTTGTAAGTGTTGTGGCCGTTGCTGACCTTATTGTAGGTGAAAGTCATGTCCACGGACGTGATACCAGCGATCTGCAGCAATGGAGCGTGGTCACTGCCCGACCCAAGCGAGCCCACCCTGAGTCATTGAAACAAATTTAGAACATTTCTCGTGCCTGTTAACCCATTTAGCTCTGACACTACAACAGGAGACGAATCGACCATCACGATGAGAGTTCAAGGGTGGTCCCAGAATAGCTTGGCGCCAGCAGGCGCCAAGCTATTCTGGGACCACCTTTGAACTATCTTGGTATAAATCTGTATCCTGAAATGTGACGCAGTCCTCAGATGACAACTACAAAAACAAAGGACTCGACGTTATTGCCTTAGTGTGTGAATTTATGCCTGAGGGGCTGTTGTTACACTTCCAGACCCAAACAAACTAAAGGTCGGCCCGAGAACAATTTGCAAACGACGAAGACAACCCGATGCATTGTAAACATTTGGATAAGACACGAAGAACATCCGATGTAGAAAAGGTTGCGACGGTTCACAAAGTCCTGAAAATACTCACTCGGGTAAAGCAGAACCATTTTTCATAGTTCGGTTGAGCCAGGTGTCGTAAACAAACTTTCTTCCTAAAGTCACCTCCTCCTCATTCGGATTGGGCACCTGTTGAACGAGTGTGTACAGAGTCAGAAAAGAAACGCTAAATTACTTTGTATCTTGTACCAGTACGGATCGAATTATACACATCAAGTGCGCTCTTGTATCCATTAGTACAGCCAATGCGCAAAAGGCCATCGGGCCGACGTCGGCCCGATGGCCTTTTGCTCATTGGGTAGCCAGATACGTGAGGCAGCACCATGAGGGGTCGTGAAAATATATGCCTTGCAGATGAAACGAATTTCATTGTGTCTCACAGTTAACCCATTCACTGCCGAGAAAACGTGAACGAGGTCCATCTGCAAGAGGCACACATCCTCATGAGCCCCCCGACACTGCGGGTTCTCATGAGGATCTATGCCTCTATCTGAGACTCATTTTACTTTGGACGGTTGCGGTTTCTGGTCGATGGATGAACAAAGATTTCAGATACAAAATATGCGCCCAGTGGCAGAGAAAGGGGTTAAAGGCTTGATTAGTCTGGACAGAACAGGTTGGACAACATACAGAAAGCCCTTGCCTTTTTGACAGCTTCGAACAGGGGCTTATAGAGAAGCGGTGTCGCGTCAGCACTGAACGAATCGTTTCCTGCAGATCAGACAAAGTGAGTCAGATGGAAACTCAGAACTAATATGATTTGCCAAAGTCGATACGTGGCATGTCACGTGTCAGCTTCGGTGAATCGAAGGGCCTACTCATTTTGAGCTAAATAAATTAACATAATTATGTGTATGCCACTTACTGACAATGTTGACAAATAATTTGTTTTGACGGTTGAGCCGCGAGATTTTGTCTTGATCTGTTAACACTAAACCGATCTGCCTTGATTTATAAAATCTTGGTGTTTACGAAATCCAAAAGGTATTGATCCTCTTGAGCCCACGCAGTTGCGGAGGCATGAGGATCTATGCCTCTTGCTGATTCCACTTTGAATCCACGTTCCTGGGAAAGGTAGGGCTTTTTGGTGTTGAATTAATAAAGAATGCAGAAAACGCAATCTACGTCAACTGGCGCTGAGCGGGTTTAAAATAGAACTTACCCACTACTGCGATATCGATGTTGACGTAAGCTACAGCTCTCGCCCCCAGTGACTTCACGTATTGCTGAAAGAGTTGACACACATACAAGCCGCTGATATACTTAAAAACTACACCACACTGCTTGTCTCCCTTGATTCGCTACCGCTGGCCAGCGGTAGCAAATCGAAGGAGACAAACGGTGTAAAATCTGCATAGCCATACAGCCCACTGAGACATCGCGCAATCTCCCACAAGCCTTAGCCGTCTCGGAGGAGGTCATCGGTTTCTTAACGGGCACGCACCATATCGTGTTCAAAAAGTAGCTATAAAATGCCAATGTTACCAATCTGGAGACAATAACAACATCTTTGTTAAATCTAGAAAATGAGAATTTTCACGACTGATATAATTATGAGTGCCTAACAAAACGAAAAATGAACCTGAGTATAAAACCATGAGTCATGTAAATAATTAAAAAGACGCAATTTACAGATGTTTTAACGCACCAGGAATTAAAATTCGTACGAATACTCACAAGACACGATTATTCACAAAATATACGCAAGACGTGAAAATTCGCGAACACATCCGAGATTTGATCATACAAAAAGCACACACACAAGATAGGCATCTTCCACGAAAATCCACACGACTAGGTAGGCAGGTCTCATGCAGTTCATACCTCAGCCCACTCTGTGGATCCAATCAGACCGTATTCCTCCGCTCCCCAAGAACAGAACACGATAGAGCGCCGAGGTCTCCATCGCCCTGAAAAAAAGTTGTCTTTCTCCAGGGAAAATACGAACACTAGGCCTACCCAACAGCAAGAGGCAGTGAGCATCATGAGCCCCCGCTGACGCGGGGGCTCATGGTGCTCACTGCCTCTTGCTGGCCTTATTCATATCTGTGTTTCTTAGACGGTTAGGTGCTAAATTCAACTTCAAGGGTTCACAAAATCCTATAAGCTTCAAACCATTCGCAACATGTTTCTGCTCATGATAAAACACTTTCGCTGCACCACTCACCCCGTCTTCGTTTTGTTAGTGTAGTTAGGTTGTCTATGAACTATGTAGTGGTACCGTTAACCCATGCGGTAGGTTAACCTATGTAATGCTACAGGCGGCGAAACCGCTCGGCGGAAAAAGACGCGTATACTACGCGTCTTTCCCGCCGAACGGTATCGTAAGTAACAGTCAAAGGGTTAATCATAGGAGAATGATCTATGGCTGTAAAGTTTCCTTAGTGGCAATGGATGGACTGAATAGAACAAGTATTATGAGGAAAAACAGAAAAAGAAGAACGTGTCAGACGAGAAAAACAGAAAGACAACTCGCCAAGCGACTGCCAGTCACTCACCGTCCTTGACAAGCTGGCCCATGGCTCTAGCAATCTCCATCATGACGGCCGTTCCGCTGGAAGGGTCCATAGCACCGTACACCCACGCGTCACGGTGGTTGCCCAACAGCACATAACGGTCTGTCAAAAAACATCATCGGAACCGTTAAAAAATATTATAATCATCATCGTTAAGTCATTCGAGACGCGGCCGCATCCGAATACGCAGCAAAAACAAAAAAAAAAAACCCAAAAAAAACAAAAAAAAACCCAACAAAAAAAACCAACAAAAAAAAAAAATCTCAGGTATCCACATGTCTCGAATGGGTTCCCAGTGCGCAAAGGCCATCGGGCCGACGTCAGCCGCCGTTGGCCCGCGCACGACTGTGCGCGAGCCAACGGCGGCCGATGTCGGCCCGATGGCCTTTTGCGCATTGGGTTAATCCTTCCAGAGCAGACTGCTCACATATTATATTCACCTGCTACGCACAATTTTCAACTGACACAAAATAATAGATCATTCGTGGTTGCTCAGTCCAGTGCCTTATTAGACCAGCACTAAAGACATACCGTCAGGTATTTGCTGACACCAAGCCAAGCCTCATGCTAATACCGTGGGCCCAATTTTTCTGCACCGGTGCCCTCCTGGGCGGAGCTGAACATGTCACCTTTGGCTGTCAGTAGCGGTTTTTGTCTCGATGATTCCTGCAGGAATCATCGCGACAAAAACCTCTACCGTCAGTCAAAAGGTTTCATGGGGAAAATGAAACCGGGTAATATCGAGATGGTACAGGACAGCTTAAGTCCCCCATGAAGCACTGTCCTTGTCTCATGCATGGCTATCCTGCCCTGTGAAAGCAAAGGGCGCTAAGTCCATTTTCGTGAAAAGCGAGATTTTCATTGTATTACGACAACAATCTCGCTTTTCACAAGTGTGGACTTCTTGTTTTTTTCTCTTAGGGGAAGTATGCCTCTAAATTTGGCGGTCAGTCTGTGACGGTTTCAGAGATTTCAATCATGGCCAATGGCAGTCAAGAGGTTAACGTGTTTCATCGCAAGACTTACCTGGTTCCACTTCCCCTCTGATGATGCCGATCACGTTGTGAATACGACGCCGGCTATTGCTAGTTGTAATAGTCATGTTCACAGTCCTGAAATACAGCACACATTCAGTGTTATCCCACACACATAATTGCATAATTGATGTTAATTACTTTTAAAATTTAAAGGCCGTAACTGTTCAAAGATACACTCCTGTAACACAGATGGTTACGAAACACTACACACTGGTCTAGTTATAGTTCATTTAGACACAGGAGAATCCAGTTCAGCACACGTCGTCTTTATATCAACTAACCTGACAATGACTCCACTCTGTTCTATAAATACAACGCTATCAGTATGAGAAACAGCTAAAAATGGATTGACTCAGAATAACGGCTGCGCAGAATAAATAAGTGCGATTACGCGTGTGCATTTGCTGCGTGTCCCAACTGCTGTTACAGTACATTTGGTATGTCGACAAGGCATAATAAACACAAATGGTGCTGAAATGTGCCCTCAGATTTACGCATAATGGTACTTTAATTATTAATTTAACCCATTCGGCCCTGACGCACTACAGCAGAAGATGGGTCTACCATGATAATTCAAGGGTAGTGCCAGATTCGATTGGCGCCTATCGGCGCCAAGCAAATCTGGCACTACCCTTGAATTATCATGGTCGATGCATCTCCTGAAACAGGTGCATAGTCGTTAGATGACGCCTCCAAAATTTGGGAAATACGTGCCGTCGGGCTGAATGAGTTAATAGAAAAACTTTTAAAATAATCCCTTAACTGCTAATCACGATACCGCTAGACGGAAAAGACGTGTATTTTTCGCCGAGCAGGTGTCGTCTGCACCTGTCAAGCATTGTCGTCAGTAGCAGTCATGAAGTTACAGAAAATCTGCATCCAGCTGCAAGAGACATAGATCCTCAAGCGCCTCCGCGACCGCGGGGGCTCATGAGGATCTATGCCTCTTGCTGAGGACGGTTTTGGTTTTTCAGTGTTTGTTGAATGAACAAAGATTTCACAAACAAAGATGTACGTACAGTGGCAGGGCAGGGGTTAAAGCGATCTGATCCACGGCAGACTTTAATAGCTAAGTTTCGATGATACAACGGGTTATCAATGTTGTCTTGCCTCTACTGATACTTTTTTTACCCTTCTTTTCACAATCTATGTAACAGAGCTTTTAGACTGCCGTTTGAGCGTAATGGATGGAATTCTCCCGCGCACAGAGGAGAAGAAGATTGGTTTATTGTACATTACTTAACGTCCCGACAGCAGAAAGACTTTCTCAGGACGTGCCTGCGCTGCTTGCGATAAAAAAAATCAAACAGAATATTGAATGTATGTCACCAGCCAGTCTATTATGCAAAAAAACCTAAGACATGCTAGGGACGCTGCATCTTCACGCTAATTTATCGTACAATAGTTTACACAAAAGAGTAGAAAATCATTACAATTACCAAATATGTACAGGGAGATGATGTATATAAAAAGAATGCAATAACCGCGAACGCATAACTTGTCATCTCTAAGGTGCAATAGACCATTTAGCAACACAGATCCAATATCAAGGACTACAAGCAGCCCAGACAGTAGGGAGAGTTTAAAAAAAAAGAAAATACAGATGAATGGATCAACGGTAGACAGAAACATGGAAAGCAGAAAATAGAGAAAACCCCCACCCTGTGGGTCTGACCAGGTTGACCCTGGGAACTAAAAAGTAGTTAACCCCACCCAAGTCCCCAGCGCAGACCCGTGTGGGGTTAACCCATTCAGCCCTAACGCACTACAGCAGGAGATGGGTCGACCGTGATAATTCAAGGGTAGCCAAGCTAATCTGGCACTACCCTTGAATTTTCATGGTCGATCCATCTCCAGCAACAGGTGCATAGATGACGCCTCCACAATTTGAGAAATGCGTGCGTCGGGCTAAATGAGTTATGAAGAAGAAGAACAGAAAAGTCCTTCATTTTACGACATTCAAAGGTCATCATTTAACCCGTTTCTGTCCAGCATTATTGTAAGACATACTAAGAACATGTATGAAATGTATATTGCCAACTATTAAGCCTGCACTGCCTGGGTTAGGTGGCTTTAAAGTGAAGTCCTGGCGACAGACTTATGGTCATGAATCAGTAATTACCATCCATTCTTGATATGCGGTCCAAATCTGTAGGTGATGTTGAGGGCGCCACGCCATTCGGCAGGTACCTCCTCTCCTTCCAGCTGCCTGGTCACACATAAAAAAAACCCAAAACACATGGGTCACTCTAACGTAATGGTATGTACATGAATCGTTTAATCGTTGCCGGACTGCTTACTGACGTTACCGTTCGGTAAAGAAGACAGTAACCACGTGTCCTTTCCACCGAGTGGTATCGAAATTAGCAGTCAAGGGGTTACTATGACTTTCGCACTACTTCTAAATCAGACGACGCAAAATTACTGATCAAATACGTACGCGTGTCATGGTCTGTAAATTTGGATCTTTCAGCTGTACTGTATACAATTTTGTGCCGACGCAGACTGTTTCTACAATTTTCGTTAATTCAACACCCCCCCCCCCCTCCCCGCCCTCCCCCCACGCCCTCCCCACCTGGATTTCACAGGGACGTGGATTCAAAATGGGGGGGGGGGGGGAGGGGGAGTAGGGGGGATCATGAGGATCTGTGCCTCTTGCACTTGGGTGGTATATATTTTCTCGGCGCTGAACAGGTTATACTAAACATGGCATGGGCTTTAACACACTGGATGTCAACAAAGTCAACACCAACAATACACATGCACACCTAAAGAAGCACCCTAGTATACTAACATGAATGAACCAAGATTTCAGAAACAAAAATATACGTACAACCTACGTACAGTGGCAGGGAAGGGGTTAATGACAGGTGATTTCTCATATGGGTGGTCGCTCAAACAGGCTCTGCATGAACTGGTGTGAAAGCAACAACCCTTACTCGAGAAAGTGTCGTGCAGCACCGTAGCCGATGGGGTGACCAGGGATTTTGGGCAGAAGGTCCGTCTCGTTCTCTCTCAGTCGGTAGGCAGTACCTATAGGTAATACAATAATCAGATGTGCATCACGCACGCACGCGCGCGCGCGCGCACACACACACACTCACACACACACACACACACACACACACACACACACACACACACACACACACACACCACACACACGTACATGCACGCACGCAAACACACGCACGTACATGCACGCACGCACGCACGCACGCACTCACGCAAGCCAACTGTCAATGCTTTGATCGCTGTACTGCTCGGCGTTAAACCCAAATAACTAACTAACTTGATCGCTTTAACCTGTTCACTGACGAGAAAAAGTGAGCAGATTCCAACGGAAGAAACATAGATCCCATCGGCTCATGAGGATCTATGCCTCTTGCTGACACCACTGTGAATTCATGTTTCTTGGACGGTTGGGGTTCTTTGGCCTTGGATTAACGAAGATGTCATTCACTCATTCAGCCCGGCGCACGTATTTCCCAAACTGATTTTGGAGGCGTCATCTAACGATTATGCACCTGCTACAGGAGATGGATCGACCATGATAATTCAAGGGCAGTGCCAGATTAGCTTGGCGCCTATCGGCGCCAAGCTCAGTAATCTGGCACTGCCCTTGAATTATCATGGTCGATCCATCTCCTGCCCTTGAATTATCATGGTCGATCCATCTCCTGCTATAGTGCGTCAGGGCTGAATGAGTTAACATAATCTGCTTCCGCTGACAGTGAGGAGGTCAACGCTTACGTGTGGCAGGGTAGCCAGGGGTCAGTGGGTCCCCGGTGGCTCTGGCGATGGAGCCTCTCTGCGCGCCCGAGGGTGAGAGGAACCATGTATTGGGGAACACGTGGTCAGGGTCCTGGCCTTGCAGGCTGTAGTCCGCTGGGTCCGAGTAAATGATCACACCTAAGGCACCGTGACGCGCGGCTATGTCCACCTTACAGTTATAACCAAATGTCTTACTGCTACTACTGACTACTACTACTGCTACTACTACTATGATACAGGCTTTAACCGCATCGCCAAACAGAACTGTTATCGCGCTTTCAGTGTCTAGTTTCAAGGGTTTAACCCGTTCAGTATCAAGAAAATGTGAACACCAACCAACTGCAAGAGGCATAGATCCTCATGAGCCCCCGCAGTTGCGGGGGCTCATGAGGATCTATGCCTCTTCCTGACTTACTCTGAGTCCATGTTCCTGGGACAGCTAGGTTTTGGTGTTGTTGCTGTTGCTGTTGTTGTTGTTGTTGTTGAGTGAATTAACGAAGATTGCAGAAACGCGGTCTGCGTCAGCTGGCACTGAGCGGGTTAATGTACCAACGCTGACAGTGGACGGGTCTGTTCAGATCATACTAACAAGGTTGGTGTCGAAGGATTCAAGCCCAGGTTCAGATTCAGGAAAATGTATTGTCCGTAGATCGGAAGTTGCAACAAAACAAACGTGAGGAGTGTGTCCGACACTGACGAACAAACAACCACACGAATGTGCACGAGTATATCTCGACGTAAACGCAAATACCGCTAGGGCTGAATTAAGATTGAAGAAAATGTTCAGAAAATGTTTAGTGGTTTTTGTGTGTGTGTGTTGTTTCTAAAAATGAGGTCATACTGACTTTCGTAAGTATGACCAGAACACTACGTTGCGGGTCTTAGATCCGTCTATGTAAACATTTTTGTCTCAGTGCGTACCTTGCTTCCCCTGAAGATCTTGCCGTACCTGGCGATGACAATCTTCCCCGTTACGTTGATGCTTGTGTTCTTCTCCAGGTAGTCATAGTCCTCCACACGTCCGTAGTTGACGTACACCAGTTCTCCCTGGCGCCAAGCACATAAAACAGAAATGTATTCATCAGGATACAGGTCTGATGTACCTGTGCCAGGTAGGAAACAAAACTAGAAAAGGAGAGAACTGTGCATGATCAATCAATGGTCATAGATCAAGTTCTGTAGTTCGCCCAACCACAAATATTTTGTTTGTGTGTGTGCTTAGCCAACTAGATCGATGACATGATCACAGGTCTGTCTCCCTTGTTTGTTACAACGTTTTATCTGGTATAAATTCTCTGCTATACCTTTAATATGCATTCCCTTGACGAAAATCAGTACCCAGTGTGCACAAGGTCATAGGGCGGGCGTTGGCCCGATGACTTTGAGCGCATTGGGTATGATGTCTGTTTTCTCGGATGCGAGGATTTTAGGAAGGAAGAATGATCTTTTGCCAGAACTGAGGTGCGCCAGCAGTGAGTGACCTCTTTTGACTGAAAATAAAAACTGTTAAAAAAGGCATGTGTTGATTTTGACATGTGGAATGTGCGTGTGAATGATGGAAGATATACTGGAAATAACTGCTGCACCTAACAAGCATTTTGACAAGTGGCAGATACTAAAACGTCCGATTTCACCGCACAGATTCTGCCTCGGAAAACGGACATCGATATGCCATCGGTCTTCGTCGATCTCGCGTGCAAAAGCAACGCCAACAAGCCTGGTGCTGATCACGTTTATGTGTTCAGGGAACATTGTTCTAATTATCCATGTGTCGCCAAAACTTGAAGGTGAGCCCCCCCCCCCCCTCTCCCTATCCCCCCCCCTCGCCCCCCTCTCCCCATTTTTAATGCTGTTGAAAATATCTTTCGTCGGACATCAGGTTTGTCACAACAGCAGTACCGTAGTTTCTGCGAGCATTTTTCCAGCGAAAAAGCCGCACGCTGATTTAACCGAATATGACGTTTTACTTTTGTAGTGTCTTTCATCGGCTTTGAAATTACTTTTACGTCAAAGTTTTCTGGCAACAAATGTGTGCGTGGTGTGTCGCAAGATCTGACGTTCGAATATTTACCACATTTCAATAATAATAATTGACTTTTATCTTTCAAAGTTCATTTTCTCAAAAACCTGTAAAGTTATTATCTTCTTATTTCACAGGTACATTACCAGTACACTGTACATTATATATATAAAATAAAACAAAAAAAAGTAATCGTGATGCTTCATGTCAAACTTTTTTTTGTTTTGCCCGCATGCCATTTTTCTGTGTGCACATTTCGTCACTTTATAACGTACCGCTATATCTCCGGCGGGAGAGTACGAATTGAAAGGGCGCACAACTTCGTCGTAGCTGGAATAGTTACTCTCGGCCGACACTGAATCGAAGACAATTTGTCCAGATTCGTTGAGAAGTTTCACGCTGTTCGGGTTGTCGGGGTCCGGATATGACAGAAGAACGTCGTAGGGCGCAGCAACCACCGAGTCCAGGCCGTATTCTGTAAACTTTTCTTTCAGGAAGCTGACGAGGTGATAATCTGCCTCTTTGCCCGCGATGTGGGGCCTCTCTGTGATGTTCCTTAATGGACGAAATGTTTAAATCATTCAGCTGACCCCCACCTACCACTGCAAGACATGGATGCAGCATGATAGTTGAAGGGTGGTGCCAGATCGCTTGGCGCCCATAGGCGCCAAGCGTTTCTGGAACCACCCTTGAACTATCATGCTCGATCTGTCTCTAGAATTGTGATACAGCCCCTCAGAGGGCAACTTCAAAATTTGGGGATTTAGTCGGTCCTGGGGCAGAATGTGTTAACATATTAAATAAACAATACTTTATTGACTCCAAAACTGCCGTGCCAAGGCAAACATCACTCAAGTGCAAGAGACTTAGATCCCCATAAGCCCTGCAGTCGCATAGGCTCATGGGGATCTGTGCCTCTTGCTAACACCACATTGCATCCATGTTCCTCCGGCGGTTGGGGCTCGTTTGGCTAAAATGAAAACAAAAAAAGTTTCAGAAACACAATCCGTCACCACTAGCACTGAAGGGGTTAATCCCTATAGGAAAATTTAACGTGTGACGGGAGGGGGAGGGGGCGGGAAGCCTCGGCCTGCATAATGAAAAAGTATCCTCTGCTCGTCCCATCCCACCCCCTACCCATCCCAACTGAAATAATTTTGGAGAGATGAAAAATATTTTTGGGAATAAAATATCATAATATTTTGATTGTCGTGCTCGAGTGTTACCAAATTGGACTGTCGCTTGACTCACCTCCCCCCCCCCCCCGCCCACCCCACCCCCTGGCCCTTTCCCTTAGCTTGATTTTTTTGGAAGCTGAAAAGTAACACTTTTTTTAGGAACGCTCTCCCCCTCCCCCCCCCCCCTCCTCTCTCAACCCAAACATCCCGCCCACCCACCCCCTCTCCCCCCACGGCCCTTACCCTTTAGCTTGATTTTTTGGAAGCTGGAAAATAACATGTTAAGAACGCTGCCCGTCCCCCCCCCCTTCCCCCCCACTCCTCTATGAAAAATGTATTCCTACGCCACTGTTGTGGAGCATAACGCACAGAAAATGGCTGCTGACCAGCGTGTCCACGACAAGTACTGAACAGTTTTATATATATATTTTTTAATTTTCTTAAAATTAAAGTCAATCAGTGACAGATTTGCATTCTATTCATTGTTATCTACTCACTTGAGATTGCGTTCAATATTGCCGGCATCAATGGTCTGAATGAGAATATCAGCGATGTTGGAGTCGCCATCTTGGATCAGCTTTTCGGGGGCTCCGGGCAGAAAAACTCCCTCAACTTCCGTTGCCGGTGTCGTCGCTTTCGGGCAGGTGGCAAACCGACCAATCAAAATGCCGATAACAAAAGCCAGGATGGCGGAAACGACAGCGGCGATTATGACAGGACGCCGGGCTGCTTGGCGCTTGCTCGCACCACTTTCCTGGCCCATCTTGACGATGATGACTGTAAAGAATCGTTTACAGCAGCAAAATGGACTAATGAAATATAACAATGACTTCGTAATAAGTTCCATTTATTACAAACGACTGTTGATTCCTTGACCGATATTGGCGATACCACTCAGCGAAAAGACGCGTCACAACGCGTCTTTTTCGCAGAGAGGTATCGCCAAGAGCAGTCAAGTAGATAAAAGAGGTTACAAATAAATGAACCCCCACCCCCCAAAAAAAAACCAAACAAACAAAAAAACCCGATTACATCTTTCCGACAGTGAAAAGATATTCTCGTTTAAATTTCAGAATTAACCACAAGAAAAAGTTATCTTTCATTAATCCATTTAGCCCTGACGCACTACAGCAGGTGATGGGTCGACCATGATAATTCAAGGGTAGTGCCAAATTAGCTTGGCGCCTGTCGGCGCCAAGCTAATCTGGCACTACCCTTGAATTATCATGGTCGATCTATCTCCTGCAACAGGTGCATGGTCGTTGGATAACGCCTCCAAAATTTGGGAAATACGTGCGTCGGACTGAATGAGTTAAACAAGCCACGTTTATTGATTTGCTCAGTGTGTTCTTTTATTTTTTAATATATAAAAAACGATACCCCACAGGATCTAAATTTGATTGAAATATTCATGTCTGACTTTGGAACGGACAGAGAAGGACCAAGATGTCCCCCAAAATAATTATGTGTAATGAAGGCGTGTAGCCAAAATCTTTGACAAATTCTGTTGATGTAAGCCTAATCACTACATATAAAAAAGAAAAATCCCTTTACAAAATATAGTCGTAATAGTTCAAAAAGGCTTTAAATGTATACATTTGATGTAAAATCTTTCAGTTTCATGCAAAGAACAAAATGTACAATCTTTTAGTTTCATGCAAAGAACAAACTGAAAACCTGCGTTCATACACGTACGTTTGTTTTTCACAGGGTCCTTTCGATGTGGTGAAGAAGATATGTTATGTTTCGAGTGAAGACTTGTCACCTATCTCAGTACAAACGGCCCACCGCTGTCCTTTAAGCTCTTGATACGAGAAACAAGGCAGGGCCGGATCCAGGGGGGGGGGTTGCTTTGGTACTACAGCACCCCCCCCCCCCTACTTCGGCCTTTAAATAAAAAAAAATCATTCACTGCCAGTCCACAATATGGTCCGAGAAGAAGGAGGGTGCTTTAATGCTATTGCAGCACCCGCTACCCCCCCCCCCCCTTTTTTTTTCGACTGCACCGTCACAGTTACAACAGTGTACAGTTTTTACATAGTCGTTGAACACCCCCCCTCCCTCCCCCCCCCCCCCCCCCTTTGAAAACTGATTGATCAGGCGCTGCAATGGGTGCGCATGTGTGTACATTTCAAGAGCAAATTTGCACACAAACTGTCTTTCACTCCGGCGCCAACTGGGGGACGTATATCGAACGCGATGGCTCAGAAGCAGTGCATGATTCGCTTGGCGCCTCCGTAGGCGTCAAGCGGATCACGCACTACTTTTAAGAGATCATGGTGGAACCATTTCCTGTTTTCGTAAGCGGTGGCTAGCAGACGACTCTCCGGCAAATGTGACCGAGAGATATGGAGGTGCTCAAGTTCCTCGGGCGGACACGGCCTCGTTGACCCGCGCACGTCGGCCGTGTCCGCCCGAGGAACTTGCACTGACTGGGACTGAAGAGCGCGATGTTTGTTACCTTGAAACGTTTTTTTTTTATCTGCGCTAGTATCCGGTGGCTTATCAGTACAGTAACGACCACGACCGCGTGAAGTGCCAAACTCACAGGTTTCTGTCAACGCATGAAGCCTATCACATAAGTTACCAGCTAAGCTGTTTCGTTTAGCCAGATTTCCAAGTCTGAGTTACATTGTGTTCTCTCAAGGCTACAATAGTTCAAGGGTGGTGCCAGAATAGCTTGGACGCTGCCTAGAGGCGCCAAGCTGTTCTTGCACCACTGTCGAACCATCATGGTCAAGTCATGTCTTGTTGTAGTTTGTTAGGGTTGATTGGTTTAAAGAGGTCAAGTTCATCTTAATTAACCAATTCCCTGCCAAAGTGCGTTCATTTTATTTCTGAAATCTGTGTTCACTGAACCACCAAAAGCCACAACTGTCCAAAGAAAATGGACACAGAGTGGTCTCAGCAAGAGGCATAGATCCTCATATTAAATTGAAACAAACAAATAAACAAAAAAGATGAACAACAAAAATATTGGGGGAAAAAACCTGTTATGGACACGATGATATGCATGCACGACCGTTTTGTTTGTCAGTGCACAAAAGGTCATCGGGCCGACTTCGGCCGCACTTTGCCCTATGACCTTTTGCGTGCTCGGAAATAGCAGCTAAGCCAAGTGTATATCGAGGATTTAGCAGCTAAGCCAAGTAGTGTATATCGAGGATTGTTGAGAAGGTACTCCCGTTGGCAATGAGAGAATGTGTACGCTGTGGCGTAGGAATCCCGTCATGTTCTGGCCTCACCTCCTCTATACATGATATGGCAAGAGTACTGGTTAGCCAATCGTCGGTTTTTTCTCCTATGGGTCATATTTTACTTTAGACTTCCCTGTGTAACTTGAACCATACTTTGGCCATATATCTCCTCCACGTTAATTTTGCAAGTAATGCTGAAGCCGGTGCGGCCGGATTGGTAGCACCGGGCCATATTTCTTATTGATATAACAGCCCCACCCAATTCCGGGACCCTCCCCCCCCCCCCCTTTCGTCGTTGTCTGATTATGTTTTCATTGTTGGCCACAACTGCAATGAAAACCGTCCTACGCTTACTTAGGTACATAAACGTGTAATCCTAAAGGTATTTGCTGTACCCGGTGTACAGTCATCCCCCTCCCCTCCCCCCCCCCCCCCACACGCACATACCCACCACACGCACTACTTTTAAGAGATCAGGGTGAAACCATATCCCGTTCCTTGCACGCGGTGGCTAGCAGACTGCTCTCAAATGCGACCGAGAGACTTGGATGTGACAGTTAAAGTAGACGCAGTTACCGAGTTACTGTTTTTTTTTTTTCCCCACTTCATGTTTATGGTATAAGAATTACTTCAACTGATTTGTTAGTGTTTGATGTAAGCAGCGATTTGTTACCGTACATGACTTATGATGCAGAATACATAACAGTGTGGCCAACAAGTATACTCAGCACTAGAGTAAATAGAGTAACTGCGGAGAAACAATGAACCCCACCCAAACGCAAGAGATATAGATCCTCATGAGCCCCCGCAGTTGCGGGGGCTCATGAGGATCTATGCCTCTTGCTGCAACCAGTTTATCCATGTCCCTTCGACGGTTGGGGTCTCGGACTTCAGTTTACAGTGATTTCAAAAACACAATCTGCGTCCACTGGCAGGAAAGAGATTGCGTGCTTTTTTTGTGTTTGTTCAATTGTTGACTGTTTCTTTGCCTTGACATTCATGTACATGTGCAATGTCCCTGACTGTAGGCCTGCCTTGTCTTATTTACTTTGGAGTTGATCATGGACCAGATGAATGCTACTCTTTCAGAAATGTCAATACACTACCTCTTTTAAAGCTCAAGGGCAAGGTTTTCCAACTGGATCAAACGTGGTAGTTGAAGGGAAGTGCATGATAAGCTTGGCGCCTGAGGCGCCAAGCTAATGATGCACTTCCCTTCAACTACTAGGGGAGGTCTTACCTTCTTTACAAAGTTGAATTTTTGCAGAGGTCACATACAAAATGGCTGTGATGGGGATACGCGTGTTCAGTGGCGGCCTCTGCTTTACATTATGCACTGTAAAGAAGAGACCGATACTCCCTAAGCGCCTCTCGGCTCCAGCCGCTGCACACACCTGAAGTCAAATATGAAACACTGTCGTAACAGACATACGTGAGCATGCCTGTGTCTGCGTTATATTAGACATAAACTTTGCTCATTATAAGTTATGTATCTGCTTACAAAACACACGTTTTGTATGCTGTGTATGCATGTACACACACAGGAGTATGTATACCTTCAACACAGCATCAAACACCCCCCCCCCCCCCACCCCCAAAAAAAAATAAAATAAAATAACAAAAAAATAAACTAAAAATAAATAATAATTAAAAAATAAATAAATAAATAAATAAAACCAGAGACAGCTTGCCGGTGAATAAAGAGGCGCAATAATTACAATATTTATGATCATATTTCCGTGACGAATTCCTTTGATCTTTCTACATTGTAACATATTGTCAGTCCACGGCCGAGAAAAACTAAACACCGCCTAACTGTAAGAGGTATCTCCTCTTGCAAAAAACACTTTATAGTGGTACAGCTCCTTTGACAGTTGGGGATCTGTGACGTTTAATTTACAGTAATCAGTCTAACTCATTCAGCCCGACGGACGTATTTCCCAAATTTTGGAGGCGTCATCTAATGACTATCACCAGTTGCAGGAGATGGATCGACAATGATAATTCAAGGGCAGTGCCAGATTAGCTTGGCGCCGACAGGCGCCAAACTAATCTGGCACTACCCTTGAATTATCATGGTCGACCCATCTCATGTTGTAGTGTGTCAGGGCTGAAAGGGTTATAAGAACAGTATCTGCGTTTACTGGTCAGTGAAGGACGGATTAACAGTCTGGTTGGTTGGTTGGTTCGGGGTTTAACCCAGTGTTACGATTGTGGTTGTGTTGCTCTGTGAGAGCATGCATGTGTTAATCACGGCGTAGGAAACGATCCGATATTTATTTGAGCTATTATGGTTACGTATCACGTACCTTTTCAGTGAGATTCTCTATTGTTCGCGCAGATAGCGGAATTGGTTTTGCTATGATACGCTAAGTTTAGTCCGGAAGCTTCTAGCAAAGTCGCACGGAGGATAGCGGTAGTAGAGCTGCTCTATTTTTAGCCATAGTTGTTCTCTGTGCGCGTGAATTTAGCAGCCGTTCTTTTCGTGTTATGAAAGGTCGTGAACGGTATACCATACTTTTGTGTGACGTCATTACACACTAGGATTTGGGGCTGAAATGAGCAGTCAATTTTTTGTAGACTATTGTAGTTATTCTAGAAAGTTCCTTTTTTATATTAATATTTATGAGTTTCAGTTTTACGTGTTCCGTTTTGATTGGGTGCGTTGTGTAAATTCATTAGATTTTTCTGGAAAGTCGTTTTACTATAAAAGTTGGTGCTAGGAAGCACGTGTGTACATTGTCATGCATTGTCAGTTGTAGGGACACACAGTTTATCGTAGGTACTTGTCCCGTATAGGGTGTACATTGTGAGAGACGCAGGGTAACGTTGTGTGAGGAACTTTGTGTCGCCGGTGTTGACATTTGCAGAAGAGACATTGTATCAGTGTTGGTGCATTTGGGAATGCATTGTGTGGAGATCGCATCGCTGAATTAAAATATTGTTGGAACTGTTACTCCAGTGTAGCCTACATCCTTAAGCCACGTGTGACGGGTTGCAGCTGAATGAAGTTTATTTAAAAGAACCTTACGTGCGTGCGTCTGGTGTGTTTATCATAATACGACTACGACTCCACCATGTAACACCCATTTAGCCCCGACGCCCTACACCAAAGGATGGGTTGACCATGACTGACTATGCAAGGGTAGTGCCAGATTAGCCTGGCGACTTCAGGCGCCAAGCTAATCTGGCACTGCCCTTGCATAGTCATGGTCGATCCATTACCTGCAACTAGTACATAGTCATTAGGTCACACCTCCGAAATTTGGGAAATGCGACTGTGGGGTTAAATGGGTTAATGTCCACGGCGCCGGGGTGATAATGGACGGCCCTAACGGGTGGGTTATAGGGGGCACAGGGACAGCTATTGAATATGTAGTACGACCTGAACACTGATCAATCCAGGAGCACTGCAACTCTGTCGCGTTGATTTGCCAGGACCTTTCAACTGACGGACGTGCTACTGAACAAGCCCGTACTGTTTTCCCTGGATCGCGATCCCAGCTACCTGGGCCATGACGGGGACACAAACCCTAAACAGTTTGATCTCCTGACTCCTTTCTTATTGGCACCGAAACCGCGCAGCCCGCGACAACTGAGTACCCCGATAAGCAAAAGACCCCCTTGGGCCGACGTCGACCACATTAGGCCTGCGCACGACGTCGGTCCGAGGACCTTTTGCTTACTGTGACATGGCACGAACACAAACCCGGGACGAAGTACATAACGCTGCACACCATTTTATTGGTGTCTGTCTGTAGTCCGACTTATTACTGTCCCCACGGTGTACTTCATGCCATGTTTGTTTGTTTTGTGCTGGCGGCGACATGGTGCCAAATTGGGCAAGGGATCTAACTGTGCATGCTTGTCCAGCGTTGAGTGGTTCCCCTTAGCACGTACACTACTACACTACTATGATGTGTGTGGGAGTTGGGTATCATGCTGATCAGCCCTTTTCATCCTGATACACTACTGCTTGAAATTATTTTGACTATGACAGTTCAAGGGTGGTGCTAGAATAGCTTGGCGCCAATCTTTTCTGGCACCACCCTTGAACTAAAATGGTTGCTCTATCACCAATCTACTATGTAGACTTGATAGGACAATAAGCAAATTATAAAAAAAAATCAGCCTGAGGATGTAATAAGTTACAGAATACGTGCAGCTTTGGAATTACGCAATCAGGTTGATTTTGACGTCCTTTTGTCTGTCTGTCTGCACGCCTGCCTGCATGTCTGTATGTCTGTGCGTCTCTCACAGGTGAAAACTAATCAGTAGATATTTCAAAAGAAGCAGCAAAGATCACACAGTGTCTCAAAAAGGCAGCCCCCCAGTCCCCCCCCCCCCCAATTCCATAAACCGCTTGTCTTATCCATGCCTCAACGAAACAAAAAGCGATTGACACCAGGTATCTATCAGCCAGAGCATATGCGTCACATTCTTCAAAGTGTCGGCTTGTTAATCAACACAACCATGTTTGACATACAGCAGTGTATTGTTATATCAAAGCAAAATCAACGTTTTAATGAGAGATCTCAGTTGATACGTTCAGATACATCAAAAGTAGCATCTGTTGCAAACAGCAGAAGTCTGTTATCTATAAAGGTATAGAATTACACACACATCAATAAATGCAGGCAACACAAACACATGCACACGCACCCACAACTGGGTATAAAAACCACATAGTATTTTGATCTTGTGCGTTGGAGGCGAAAGTCACGCACAAATTTAAAGAAATGCAAAAACAATCACCACATCACACATTGGTGTTGATCTGTTTTCGCCCCAATAACTCTGCCCTTTGAAAGCAAACGACAGGAATGAAAATCTCAAAATGTCCACTGACAAAAATAAACTTACTGTCTTGTGCCTTCACAGGGTGGCTCTCTTTCCTCCTGCTTCGGACAATGGTCTCAACACAGTTTGAGAGTTGTCCTCTGAACACTGCATTACAGTTCAGGCAACAGATCGACCGTGCTAGTTCAAGGGTGGTGCCAGAATAGCTTGGCACCTACAAGCGCCAAGCTATTCTGGCACCACCCTTGACCTGTGACCTTTCCTTGAGAAAACGGAACTCTCCATGAACCCAAAAATACTTCTCCAGCCGCATATAAACAAGAGCTAAAGCGGCAACCAAAATAATCTGGACTTTTGTAGTGATGCGTTTTGTCCCCTCGGACAAATGGAGGGCTTGGACAATTATAGCTCAGTTTTTATTTCCCAGGGTACAATTCGTAGAATGTCCGGCGTGCTTTAACTCTTACCAGTTCGCTCTATTTGAGGCCAGTGAACAAAATGACTTTTACCCTCACACATGACCAAGAACAAATGCTGCTGAAAGCTCTTCTAGTGGTCAAAAGTTGGCTTATTATACATCATATTAAAGTGCATTGAGTCAGCTTTCAGTCAGGATAAGTAAAAAGTCTGTACTTAACGTAGTTTAGAAGTTGTTGTTTATTTAGCGACGAAGAAAAAATGGTGTCCGGTTTCCAAAAACAGTTTTCACGAAAGTCACTAAGAAGAAAATTTTTTTGTTTCTTGCCCCTTTGTTTAAAATGTGAATCCAGTGTGTGGACAAATCATTTCTACACATTTTTGTGATGTTTCAAGAAAATGTGTTTGAATTTCTAAGAGTTACACAACATAATCTACACCGGTCAAGGGCAGGAAAAAGTGGGCGTGTCAACACCTGGCATGACTGAGACAACAAACATGTGCTTCTCTGAAAATCTCTGACTTGCTGAAAATATCACTGAGGCAATACACAGCAAGTAATAAAACTTGTTTATGTACTTCATAAAGTTTCACGATTCTGAACCAGACAATAGGTAAACAAAGACTCACATGGATAGCACATGGTCAAACCAAAATAGAAAGTGTCACAATGACCTGCGATGATTTTCTTTCGTTTTTTCCACATCGCTGGTGCTAGAATCATTTTCAGTGCCCTTGTTGCTGGAAGATTCCCCTTCAGTGAGATACTCTTCACTTTCGGACTCAGATGAACTCATTTTGACGAATATTCACAGAGAGAAATCGCAAGCAGTGAAAATAACGCAGTAGGGAAAGCAAGATGGCGGACGTAGTGACTCAATCGATAACAAAGGTCACGAACAAACTCAAACTTTTTTCATTCTATCATATGAAAGTGACTTTCTAATGTCAATAAGTTATGACAATAATACTGAGAGTAAAAATTAATTGGCTTTAATTCAGTAAACACGATGGAATTTTCCATGGGCGTGGCTTCGTATGTATACATACGATGGCCAAGGGAGCGAACTGGTAAGAGTTAAAGCAAAGATTTTGGCATGCCAGTTTACCGTGGGTTCCCTGGAGCACAAGACACACAGAGTTTCAAATCACTGGTCTGATGTCTTCTGCCTGTGGCCTGCAGGTTAAGCAGACCGAGCAGTACAGCCGCTTTAAACTAAACTTGAACTCATTCGGATTCATTTGTCAGTTAACCCAATACATTCTGAGGCTGATTAAAAAAAATCTGCGTATTGTTCTATGAAGGCTACATTACATTAAATAGATCAACCATTTTAGTTCAATGGTGGTTCCAGAATAGCTTGGCGCGGCGCCAAGCTATTCTGGCACCACCCTTGGACTATCACAGTCAAATTAATTTCTTGCGGTTGTGTATCAGGTTGAAAAGACTTTAAAAAAAAAGCACTGGAGTAATAACACAAGGGCAATACTACATTCACGCCGACTAAAAAATGCGCAATTGGATGTGCAAGGGAATGACGCAAATACTACATTACATACATACATGCACAGCACGCATTTAATCATCAGGTGCGCATGTTGAAACTCCCACCATAATCTCCACTGTTCGAAACTAGAACGATCATTGTCAGTGGTTTGGAAAACAGACATACAAAATGCACTGACAGTAATTGCCAACAAAAGTCATCAGAATGTTCACTCACTTAGCTCGGACGCACTAGAGCAGGAGATGGATCGACTATGATAACTCAAGGCTAGTGCCAGATTAGCTTGGCGCCTGACGGCGCCAAGTTAATCTGGCACTACCCTTGAATTTATCATGGTCGATCCATCTCCTACAACTGGTACAGAGTCGTTAGGTGACGCCGCCAAAATTTTGGAAATGCGACCGTGGGTCATCATAATGTTAACCCCTTTAGCCCCGACACACCACAGCAGGCGATGGATCGACCATAATAATTCAAGGAAAGTGCCAGATTAGCCTATCGCTTCGAAGTATCATGGTCGATCTATCTCCTACAACTGTAACAGAGACGTTAGTGACATCTCCAAACTTTGGGAAATACGGTCGTGGGGTTAAATGGGTTAAGCTGGTCGGCAGAAACAGAACAGAACATAACATACATTTACAAATTAAATTGTAAGCAACTTTGCAGGCGTAGATACGGCCTGCTATTCCAAATGTGTGTGTCGGTCTGTATTTATGCACCTTTCGTCCAGGGTCCGAGAGGTCCAAAATCAAAGACCAGCACTTACGCACACACAGGACGCTGTTTCTGCAACCAAAGCGTAATACTGACAACCGAAACAGCGAGGATCTAACCTAACCCCTTTGCTGCCAGTGGACGCGGATCATGTCTTTGAGATCATTGTTAATTCAAAGCCAGAGTCCAGGGTCAGGGTTGCACGTCATTTTCAATAGCCACCACCTGCCTGTCATAGCTCCAACGGCTTCGTTTTCAGCTGTTTTTAGCCCCACGCAAAAATCTGGCTGCAGAGGGACAGTTGCTTGGCAGTTACTGGCGTGGAAAGGTTTCCTGAAACTGGGGCCATACTTCCCATGAACGTGGATTCACAGTGGTGTCAGCAAGAGGCATAGATTCTCATGAGCTCCTGCAGCTGCTGGAGCTCATGAGGATCTATACCTCTTGCCGTTGGGTGGCAGTTGGTTGGCAGTTACTGGCGTGGAAAAGTTTCCTGTAACTGGGGCCATACGTCCCATGAACGTGGATTCACAGTGGTTTCAGCAAAAAGTATAGATCCTCATGAACTCCCGCAACTGCGGGAGCTCATGAGGATCTATACCTCTTGCAGTTGGGTGGCGTTCAAATCTTTTTCTTCAAGGACGGGATTTAATTCATGCAGAGAAAGCGATACAAATGTCAATGATATCTTGAAATGAGAACTGAATGCAAAGCGAACACACGTTTGATGCACGATGACAAACGGCTCTTGATTACATGAAAAGTAATTACGAGGAATTTATAAATTCTAAATCACAAATAGTTTGATTCAAACAGCAATTATTTAAAATCACAAGTCTATTACTCTACAGACACAAGACTTATGATGTTTAAAACCGAATAACAAACACACAAAAAAATAAACAAACGAGCAAACAAATCTGACACCGGATACATAAGAAAAAAGTTCGATATCGTCGTTCAAATAACGTTATCAGTGAGGTTTCGTTCGCGACGAACGAGTCCCAGCAACGAACGTTCGCGAAATCACGGTGGATACTCAGCTTTGACCATACGCGTAGACGACACTTCAAACTTCTTTAGGAGGCACAGGCCTTCATGAGCCCTCATGGAGATTTTTGGAGTGTCGTCTATGCTTACGGAGCACGATGGTCACCCGCCGTGATTTCGCTGTCGTTCGTCGTTGGGAGTTGTTCGTTGCAAACGAAACCTCATTCTTACTTCAAGTGACAACGGGAGACGGCTGAACTTTAGCTGTTATTCGTTATTCTCTGGAATATTCATGAGCTGAAGGTTTTAACCCATTCACTGCCGAAAAAAACCCAGTGAAGACGATACAGCTGCAAGAGACATCGATCCTCAAGAGCCCCCGCGACTGCGGGGGCTCATGAGGATCTATGCCTCTTGCCGAGACCAATTTCTGTCTATTTTCTTGGACGGCGTTGACTTTTGGTCGCTGAATGAACCAAGATTTCAGAAACAAAAAATATGTACGTACTGTGTACGTACAGTGGCAGGGAAGGGAAGGGATTAAGATGCCTCGCTTTCGATATGTGACTTTCACGATGTGGTGTGACATTATTTTGAGTGTCACGTCACTGCAGGCCAAGAATCCAAGAGAGATGTGGCTTGGAACAAACACACGAGGAAAACAGCACAAAAAGACAACAAAAGATTGTTGTACGTCGCGGCGACCCACACACTGAGGTAATGGTCTCAAAAAGCCGCGCTTTCGCTAACCCAGGCCGGGGCCTCAATTATTTTTGGGGCTCTAGAACCGAGGTCCCAAAGCCAACCGCTGAAAATCAGTGGCGCACTAACTTAGCTGCTGATAAGATGGTGGTGGCGCACGAGATATTTTGGATTCTTACGCTCTCGGAAAGTCTAAAGTGACTGTAGGTGTTATGGCGCATCCCGCCGTGAGATGGCCTTAGTCGCCTGCTCGGCGTTAAACCCAAATAACCGTTAAACCGTTATGGCGCACACTAGAATCGGAGTGGATCCCAAGCTTGGGGTAGGTCGTTTTCGCCGTTGGACCGAAAGAAATGTCCAATTTTGAACACGTGATGCTTGTATCTCTGCCGCAGAGTTGTCCTGGTAAAAGTATTAGCTGGTGGTGCAGAATTCTTGGCTTGACTTCGCGAACAAAGATTCTATAGGGGTTGTCCACGACGTCTGCAGGCATGCTCGTGACTGCGGAGGCCAATCCGGGACAGGCAGGTTCGAGCGCAGTGGCTGCAGAGGGAGGTCTAGCCAGGGTTCTGAGTTGCGGCATCTCTGTTTTTTTCTCCTGAGCCGCTTGTCTTTAAGGCTAGCTCTGCGAGAGTCCTCAAAGGAGACAGCTGCCTTGTAAATGGTGGAGCGCCAGGTGTCGCGGTCCGCAAGTGAAGACCACTGGCGGTGGTCGATTTGGCAGGCACTAAGTGACTTCTTGAGACACTCTTTGTATCTCTTCTTTGGTGCCTCTCTGACTCTGTGTCCAGTGGCGAGCTCGCCAAACAGGGTGACCTTGAGTAGGCGATGATCCTCCATCCTGGAGACGTTCCCAGCCCAGCGGAGCTGTGTCCGCAGCAGCAAAGCCTCGATGTTTACAGTTTCTGCCTGTTCAAGGACCTCGACGTTTGTGACATAGTCACTCCAGTGAATGCCAAGGATTGTAGGCAGGCAGCGCTGGTGGAAGCGTTCGAGGAGTCGTAGTTGGCTGCGGTAGAGGGCCCAGGACTCGGAACCATACAGCAGGGTGGTGAGGACCACAGCTCTGTACACGCTGATCTTGGTGCCTGTTTTCAGCTGTTGATTGTGCCACACCCGCTTGAAAAGTCGCCCGAAAGCGCTGTTCGCTTTTGCCAGCCTGCTGTCAAGCTCCTTGTCCAGCTTGGCGTCTGACGTGATGATGCAGCCAAGGTAGGTAAACTGGTGCACTGACTTCAGTTCAGACTCGCCGATGGTGATGTGGGGAGGGCGATGCTCTACCTTGGGTGCCGGCTGATGGAGAACCTCTGTCTTTTTCAGACTGACCTCGAGTCCAAAGAGCTGGGCAGCGTCTGCGAAGCAGGATGTGATGCGCTGCAGGGCTCTCTCTGTGTGTGCAACGAGGGCAGCGTCGTCAGCAAAGAGCAGCTCACGAATCAGTTGGTCTAGGGTTTTGGTGTAGGCCTGCAGTCGTCTGAGGTTGAACAGGCTGCCATCGAGACGATAGTCTGATGTACACTGCATCGTCATCGTCGAGGTCCACTGTGGCCTGCTTCAACATCATGCTAAAAAAAATGGTGAAGAGGGTCGGTGCCAGCACACAGCCCTGCTTCACACCGTTGAGAATGGGGAATGGTTTTGAGAGGTCATTGTTGAGTGTGACCTGGCCTTGCTGGTCCTCGTGTGCAGAAGTACTTAGTATTTATTAGCTTGTGGAGAACTACTTAGTATTAAGGGATGTATATGATCGTCTTGTTCTTTGCTTTCTTATTTTTCTGTGGGCGACTGGGTGTCTGATAGGCGGGGGCAGGGGATCTAACTGTTTGTATGTCCAGCGCTGAGTAATTCCCCTTAGTATGTGCACTATTTTATCAGCGCTAGAACTCTCTGGTTTGTTAGTATTTTTCTTTTTCTTCCCGTAAAGAGCCTTCCCAAGGAGTACAGTGTTTTCATATGTACTGCTAGAATGAGGCGTCAAAGGAATTATGAACAAGAACTATATGAAGTCATCTTGCTGTCAAGTGACGTAAATGTTTTCTTGTTACCATCATAATTATATGCTAATGAGGTGGAATCTATTCAGTATCCGCTCAAATTCTTCAATTTCTTGTGGACAAAATGGCGGGAGGTCTGAAATCTTTCACGTCGCAGTAGCTGACAGTGGCTTGTGCATTTAATAAAACCTTCTACATGAATTTATGGTGACATAGGAGCTCCAGGTGGGTTGTTTCTCTGGTTCCTTCCTTCTTTTTTTTTTCATATTTCTACGAGTCGTTTAGCGCCGCGCCACGACTCCTACACGTTTTTAACATACGGCAGGGACTCCAAGCGCTGTTCCTTGGTATGTGCTTGGTCTACGAGCTACTGCCACAGTATTAACAAGAGGCCATTACACACACATACACACACGTATTATGGTGAAAAACAGACAATCAGATATATATAAAAACGCACTATCTTTATTGTCGTCTGCTCTTTCGATTCCGCGTGCACGAGCTGATTTCCATTCGCACGCGCGTTACTATTCTTAGACTGGTGATCACATGACCGGTCTTATGATTTTACCTGAAGTGATTTCCACCGCAACTTTACAAAACCAAGATGACGTCCGGTCCCGAGTGGGTCGATTCGAAGACAAGCGTCAAACGGTGACTCTTTGCTTCAACGTTGCGACGTACTTTCAGGTAGCAGAACAGCTTTGGACACAGTATAACATTAATATTAGACCTTATTTTCTTCCTCCTTTCTCAGATATTTGTGCGCGACCACTCCTACGTGTTTTTAACACAGCAGTGACTCCAAGCGCTGTTTCGGAGATACAAGCATCACGTGTTCAAAACTGGAGATTTCTTCCGGTCTAACGACGAAAACAACCTACCCCAAGCAATGGATTCGCTCCAATTCTAGAACGACGAAAACAACCTACCCCAAGCAATGGATCCGCTCCAATTCTAGTATGCGAAACGACACCTACAGTCAATTTCCACCTCCTTTTTTTTTTTTTTTTTTTTTTTGGGGGGGGGGGGGGGGGGGGTTAGGCCCCCCCAAAAAAAAAAACAACAACAACAACCCCCCCCCCCCCCACAAAAACAAAAACAAACAAACAAACAAAAAAAAAACCCAACAAACAAACTGAGACCCCGGCCGTTACATCAAGACTAGTCAATAGAAACTTTTACCTTCTGGATTTCAAAATAAGCCATCAAAATTCCGAAACCTCAACCGCTTCGCAATAGCTCCGCACCACGGGAGTGTCCTGTTTGTCTTGTACTGCGCTTATCTTCATAGAGTGAATGGTATGTTTCACGTGAGCGTGCGCGTTGCGTTCAGTTCGCGAAGTTTTAAGCCTTTTTACATAAGCGTCTATATAAATATAATGGGTAAAACGTCTATATAATGACCGGTATTATTATTATTAGTAGTAGTAGTAGTAATAATAATAAGAATAATAATAATAATTATTATTATTATTAATATTGCTGATTAGGCACTGGCTCGACACCGCTCTCAAGTATCCATTCAAATCAGATTCATTCAAGATTGACGAGAAAGGAATCCCGCGGCACCTATCAAGATCCGCTCTACACTGGCACTACTTTTCGGCTCTTACGGTCAGTGTATTGATTTTGATTTTTCTCAGGCTGTTGCTTGTGCCCAGCACAAAATGTTAAATGCGTTGCAGCTTAGGAAGTGTTACATAAATGTGTTGGAATTCGTGAAACAAAGGATACAGTCTTAACCTCTTCGTTAATGAGGTTTTGTTTGCAGCGAACGACTCCCAATAACAGAAGAGAACAAAATCACGGCGGATAACAAGCTTGTACCATAAGCATAGACGATATTCCAAACATTCCCAAGAGGCATATCTCCTTATGAGGATCTGTGCTCTTGGAGATGTTTGAAGCGTTGTCTATGCTTAACCCATTCAGCCCTGACGCATTACAGCAAGAGATGGGTCGACCATGATAATTCAAGGGTAGTGCCAGATTTGCTTGGCGCCTGTCGGCGCCAAGCTAATCTGGTACTACCCTTGAATTGTCATGGTCGATCCATTTCCTGCAGCAGGTGCATAGTCGTTAGATGGCGCCTCCAAAATGTGGGAAATTTACGTGCGTCGGGCTGAATGAGTTATGGTGCACGTTGGTTATCCGCCGTGACTTGCTGGGAGTTCGTTGCTGGGAGTCGTTCGGCGTAAACGTAACCTCTCTATTACCGAAGGCATCTGGCACCATCCAACTGCAAAAGGCATTTATCCTCATGAGCCCCCAGCAACTGCGGGGGTGCATGAGGATTTATGCCTCTTGCTAGTCTCAGTCATCCATATGCGCGTGTTTCAGAAAAGCGGTGTTATCCAGCAGCACAAATATCCGGATTAACATTACAGGCGCCATTTCCAGACGCTGGGAGTAAAAGAGGTCAAAGAGACCTGCCCCAGGCAATAAAGGGTTAATAGTTTGCAATATCCTCTGGATACGTCTTACGATAATGCTGGACAAAAGGGTTAAATTAACGTACGCAGTCTGAATGTCGTGACATAAAAAACTTAGCTGCTCTTCTTCTCTTTTGTACGCAGATTGATATGATTCTTTCGTTAAACACAAAGGGCAATAGAAAACCTCTCCCAGCAACCAAATGCACAAATGGCCATCGGGCCGACGTCGGCCGCCGTTGACCCGCGCACAGGCGTGCGCGGGCCAACGGCGGTCGAAGTCGGCCCGATGGCCTTTTGCGCATTGGGAAGCGCGTATATACGCGCACAGATTGATATTCTCACACAGATTGATAAAAGATGGATACCAAAGCCTCTGTTTAGGCAAGACAACACTGATAACCCGCTGTATCGGCGACTTTAGCAATCCAAGCCCGCAGATCGCTTTAGGCTATACTAAGACTCACTTGATTACTTGCGCAATAGGTACACAATATACCGTAAAGAGACCCGCTGGGTACATGGACGTTGAATACAAATGCACTTCTGAATAAAACCACCGAACTCCATTCCATCAGTTTCTAAGGTCACTGAGATGACATCATCAGTACGTCTCCTCAATAAAGTTCACCACGTTTCTCAGCGTGTATCCGGCGGCTCTGATGGTGTGCAGGACGACGGAGAAATGTTGTCGGACTCTCTTCCACCTCTTGTCCTTCTCCTCCCCTTGCAAGTTCTCGATGCCGAAAAGCAGGTCCACCAGTCCCGGGAAACTGCTGCCTCCGTACGAGTCGTTGGCGCTGTCCGCCAGAAGCAGGTGCCTGCGGACAAACACATAATGCTTCAGTGTATGCAATGGTTTGTCTCCCTCAAGTCGCTGCGCTTTGAAAAGCGGCGATATACATGTACTAGGTTTTTATATCCGACCTTGTTACACGGGTATTTAACTCATTCTACCCCAACACCGAAATTCTCAAATTTTGCCGTCGTCTTCTGAAGACTGCATTGCAGTGCAGGACACAGATCGACCATGATAGTTCAAGGGTGATGCCAATTCTGGCATCACCCTTGAACTATCATGGTCGATCCTTATCTTGCTGTGGTGTGTCTGGGGTAAAATGAGTTAATGAAAGGTTTAACGTTAAACGTTTAGGGCTTTAACCCATATCATACTGAGGCTAAATGCTTCAAATTTGTATACTGCCATAATGCAAGCTACATTATAGTACTTGCAGACACGGATATAGACCAATGACCTTAGTTCAAGGGTGGTGCCAGAATAAGTTGGCGCCTAGAGGCGCCTAGCTATTCTGGCACTACCCTCGAATTATTTTAGTCAAACTTATTTCACACACTGGTGTATTCCGAATGATAAGGGTTAAGGCGTTTTGTCCACCACGAAGGTGATTTCAAAACGGGGCACAGAAACAGGGTTTGAACAAATTTTGACCCCAGATGGATTCGAACTCGCGACTTTTCGGATGACAGTCAATCGCACTACTACCTAACTCCTCAGCTCTCCCGGTAAGAATCAGACCGGCAAGAGACATCATCTTTAACTCATTCGCGACGAGCCTCAACCGGATATGCGGCATAAAGCCGCGTCAGTATCCGGTTGGGGCTCGACGCGAATGAGCTAATGCTTCTTGAAATTGGGCGTTGCTCGTAGCGTTCCGCAAGCGAGGTCGACTTGACTTACTTTTTGAGTGGTCTGTCAGGAAGGCCGTTGGGATCCAGGAAAGCTTTCTCCAGCAACAGAAGCTGGTCGTTGACCATGCGGATTGCCATAGGACTGGACAAGTCAGGACACATGCATCACTTGTCATCTCCACTCCATGGAGTTACATTTCACACTAATCAGCAGTACAACCCAGTCTTTCAGCATAAGGTATATCACATTTAACTGTATATCACAGGACGTTGTTAACCCCCTACCCGTCGGTGGCCTTTGTGGCTGTTGGTAGCGGTTTTCGTCGTGGTGATCCTTGTAGGAATCACCACAACAAAAATCGCTACTATCAGCCAAAAAGGTTAATTTGTGGGTGGTTCGTCAAAAGAAAAGGGGGCGGTTACCTCCTTTTCAGTGCCTTTTTCTTTTCTAATCCATAAATCATACAAAAAGTAACTTAAAATAATAAACAAATAAACAACAACAAAAAACCAAACAACTTAAAAAATAAATAAACACAAAACCAACCAACCCATCAACCAACTAACAACTCAATCAACCAACCAACCAACCAACCAACTAGTCAGCCAGCCAGCCAACCAACCAACCAGCCAACCAACCAACCGACAAAATGAATAGCAGTCAAATGACACGCTTTGAATAACAGACAGTTGCACAATACACGTATTACTCACTCGTTCTTGTCCATTTCTGCAACAGTCTTCTCAAAATCTGCGACATCATTTGTGAAACCTTGGATGACGTTGGCTAGTTCACCTTGATTGACAAAAAGATCATAAATGCTAACCAACTGTGGCGAAAATGTCTGTGTGTAATCAAAGAAAGGTGACTTGATGAACTCATTCAAGGGGCCCGGCATCAATAGCGACGAAAGTGTCGTATAGCGTTGCCGCCGGCACACCTATACGACACTTCCGCAGCTATTGATCTGTGCCTCTTGCTGTTGGATGCTATTTGCTCTGTTACGGAAGTGACGCAGTTAACCGTAGCTAACTGTTCCGGAAGTGACGTAGTTAACAATGACGTAATGACTGCCGAGAAACAAACACAAATTAGAACGATCCAACCGCGAGAGATATAGATCCTCAGGCATCCCCAAATTCGCGGGGGCTCATGCAGACTTCAAGATGTGTCCACGGTCCTTGGACGTCTTAATCTCTTTATCGTTAACCCATTTAACCCCAACTCCCTACAGCATGGAGATGGATCGACCCTAATAATTCAATGGTAGTGCCAGATTAGCTTCGCCAAGCTAATCTGGCACTACCATTGAATCATCATGGTCGGTCAATCTCCTGCAATTGGTACGCAGTCGTTAGTATGACACCTAAAAGTTTGGCGGAAAATGGGGCCGTGGGGTTAAATGGGTTAACTCAGCGGCAAAGACTTCAGAAACACAATCTTCGACCGCTGGCAGCGAAGAGGTCAGTGAAGATTTGGGCGTACCGTAATCGGAGACATTGCCTCTCAAGAGATTGCCGAACTCCTGATCAAGGTCTTTTCTCATCTGATCCATGAGCACAGCGAGGTCTGTCACGTTGAAAGGGATGATCAGAGAGTCCGCAAGGTTCCGCAGAATCTCTGCTGAAGTCTGCGCCACTGCTCTGTGGTACTGGAAACGCAACACGATATCGTCGGTGTAGCTGTCCAAACTCGTATATGACATTCATATGAAACTGGCCAATCACGTATTTCACATACATAAGTAACTGCCCAATCTCGTAACTCACATACATATTTATGTCAGATACGAAATTGGCCAGTTACATATGTATGTGAAATACGAGGTTGGTCAGTTACATATGTATTTCAAATACGAAGTTGGCCAGTTACACACGTACGTCAGAAACGAGGTTGGCCAGTTATATATATATTTGTCAAATGCGAGGTTGACGTCAGCCTGAGGGCCTTTTGCTCACCGGGCATCTTTGTGGGAGCCAGAGACCTGTGCGCGTCATGCTATGAAACACCGCGATGTACTGGAGCTCGTAATATTGAGGCTGGGCTGTAATCACAAAGCCCGTTACAAATCTGGACTCGAGTCAGAGGCAGTACGTTAAAAACCAAGATGATACAAGCGACAGAGTATACCAAGTGCGCAAAGACCATCGGGACGACGTCGGCCGCCGTTGGCTCGCGCACGGTCGTGCACGGGACAAAAGCGGCCGACGTCGGCCCGATGGCCTTTTGCGCATTGCGTATACACTAGTACGTTTGCCCTGCCTGCTATAAATTGTAGTTTTGTCTCTGTCCGTAGTGCTAGTAATGATACCTGGAAGCCGTGGTCCAGAAGGTTGTTCATAGTATCAAACGTCTCGTACTCTGTGTGGTACAGCGGGTAGGAGCCGAGACTATACGTATTCTGAAACAAAGAAACAGCCTGAAATTGCCCCTCTATCACGGCAGGCAAATGCAATCATATGTGCTTGTATTTTTAAGGCTCTTCTCAGTATTTATAGAAGATACTTTTTATGATGGGTCGCGGCGGAACAATTCAAAAGTATGCATATGACGACAAAGGCGGGCTGCTCTGAAAATCTGACAACTAATCTAACCAGATAAAAACTGAATGACGTTATGTCTAGTTACGCTAACTTCGCTGCAGAACGTACTTCAGTTTGGCGTGAAACGCCGTATGTGTGTATGTGTGTGTGTGTGTGTGTGTGTGTGTATGTGTGTGTGTGTGTGTGTGTGTGTGTGTGTGTGTGTGTGTGTGTGTGTGTGTGTGTGTGCTCGCGCGCGCATTTATATAAACACGAGAATCTCCGATGTTTGTGTACGTACAAGCTTGGCACTTGGGCAAGTGCTTTGTTCAAGGGGTGCCTAGGAAAGACTCCGAGCATATTAAAATTGGGTGTCTCATGAATGGGTTAAAAGACCGTTTATAGAAAGTCGGTTGTACCGCATTAGAGTCCGTAATTGTCATATTCACTTGGAATTTCGGATATAGCTAGTATGGAGAAAGACATGGATGAGTTCGTTAGCCAGCTTTGTACTCTTTCAACTTCAGTTAAAATTAATTCTTTAAAAAAAAATCAAAACAGTAAAAAAACCTTGACTTCTGGAGAAAGTCAGACAGTGGCTGTGAAGTAAAAAAAGCAGCTCCGTGGCCACGCAGACATTGACGCAATACTCTAAATATGACGCAATTCTCTCTCTCTCTCCCTCCCTCTCCCCCCCTCCCCTCCCTCTCTCTCTCTCTCTCTCTCTCTCTGTGTGTGTGTGTGTGTGTGTGTGTGTGTGTGTGTGTGTGTGTGTGTGTGTGTGTGTGTATTTGTCATTTATTTGGTAGATGTAGCAACGGCAAGTTTGAAAACTGGTCCTGTTACCGATAATTTTTACCGTTGGAAAATAAGGTTCATTGTCAGTCATTCTCTCTCTCTCTCTCTCTCTCTCTCTCTCTCTCTCTCTCACACACACACACACACACACACACACACACACACACACACACACACACACACACACACACACACGCACGCACGCACGCACGCACGCACGCACGCACACACACACACACACACACACACACACACGTGTGTGCATCTCCAAGAGGCTTAGATCCTCATGATGCGCCCTCATGCCTCTTGGAGATGTTTGTCGCGCACGGACACGCACACACATCGTAGCGCTTTCAGAAGAGCAGGCAGGTGTACTTGGTATATCATGTAGCTAGATAAAGTCTGTTCTTAATTGGACGAACTTTTGATCGGCAAACCTAGATCGGAGAAGATAGGCGATCTTTTGGTTTGTTTCTTAATTGAGGTTGAACGAACCTAGGCGAACTTCAGCAAACCAGGTTTGCCATGGTTCTCTTTCTTAACTGAAGTCCTTGATTCGGTGTACCTACTGTCTGCGAACTATGCCGCTTTGCGATTTGAACGATTTTAGTTTTTGTACTCCTTGCAGTAGCGATCACACAAACAGCGTTGCGCCTCCCAAAAATCAATAAAAATAGGTCTTGTTCTTTGCAGGAGTGAAATATCACCTTCTGCCATAGTTGTTTGCATCGGTGACTATCTTCTTATCTCCAACGCAGAAGAGGGTAAAAGTTTTGACCAATCAGAGAAAAGGTTCGCCTTGGATCGCTGGACATGTCGAGCGATCTTTTTCCGACAGCGAACTATGGTTTGCCGAGGTTCGTGAACTACTTTGAACTAGGTTTGCCGTATCTTTAGATCGTCCAATTAAGAACCAACCTGGTTCGCCCGAGATCGTGAACTCTAGATCGTCAGAGTTTGTGAACTAAGGTTCGTTTAATTAAGAACGGCCTTAAAGTCAACCTGATTTACCACAGATTAAAGCATGACTGAAACTGCATCTTGAAATTCTAGTTTGCTAGCTATTTTCTCAAATCTTGAATCAAAAATGAAACTAATATCACTTAAAATATAAAAGTACGTAAAAACAAAACAAAAATACGTCATGACAAATGACGTTTGACAAACCAATGACGTGTATGCACTGCGCCCATCCATGGCTCATCCCATCTTGTTTAATGTTTAATTCCATTAATTCACTGCAATAACGTCACGAACAGCCAAATGCAAGAGGCGTAAATAGTCATGGATGAAACCTAACATTGTCATCAGCCCCTTGACTGCCAATGGACGCAGAGTGGGTATTTAAAATCATTGAAACTTCACGTCAAAGAACCCAAGTCGGTCGTCCAAAGAACTTGGATACAAATTGGTGTCAGAAAGAAGCATAGATCCGCATGAGCCATCGCAACTGCTGCGGCCCATGAGGACCTATGCCTCTTGCAGGATTTATATATACTATGATCCATTCGCTTCGAGCAGACGGTGTTATCGGCACTGAATTTGCAATGACTGAGATTTCACTGATTGCTACCGATGGCAGTTAATAAACAGACTGACCCATTTCACTGCAGGAAAAGAAACAAGAAACACCCTAACAGCTAAAGGTATAAATCCTCATGAGCCCCCGAAGATGCTGAGCCCATGAGGATCTATGCCTCTTGCTGAAACACTTCGTAGCCATGTTGCTTAGACGGACGGCTTGAGATTTTTAACGTGAAGTTGCAAAGAAACAATGTGCTACTACTGGCAGTGATGCCGATGTTAGGTTTTCCTTCCAGGAATTTATAGAACCTTTCAAGATCACTTTTACATAGGAAACACCCCCACAGCATATGTCATAGGCTTACCGCGCTAAGCTTTCTGGGATATCAAGGTGAACCTATTAGCCAGTTCGCAAACTAGGGTAAGCGATTGTTCGCCAAAAAACAACACATATTCCACATCTGAATGGCTAAAGCTCACTTCCCACACGTATAAAGGCCATACACAATCCGAAAATATGCTAATTTTCCCATTGATTTATTCGAAATAAGAAGTTTAGATCGCGCAAAGTACGTGAGAGGTTTACATACCGAAATACCACAAGAATGCGAGGGAAACAACGTTTCGTTTGCACTGTATATCGGTTAATAGATACCGAGTTAAAAATAGTGTTGTATTACACTTTGTTGTTTCATATTTTGCAATTTAAATTGAATCCTATTTTTGTTGTTGTGCAAAATGGACATTTGTTACTGGGTCTGTCTAGAAATGACAGAGCACTCCACTTCTATGCTATAATGTTGTAAGTGCTTTTTGGCTTTCAGAATAAGCAATCCGTTAGAGTCTAAATAAATCCATCACGACTGGTGAAGGATTCAGTTATGGCGGCTGCAACGGTTGACTGTCCCGCGTTTAATTCTGGAAATTAATGTGATTGGTGGCGTTACTCACCGAGTCGTATGTGTACCGGAAGTCAACTGACGTAATTCCAACAATTTGCAGCATGGGAGCGTAATCACTGGCGGATCCTAGCATACCAATACTGAAAAAAAAAAAAAAAAAAAAAAAAAGAAAGAAAGAAAAAGTTTAGGTTTAGGGCCTAACGTCTTTTGTCTACCACGAAGGTGGTTTCAAAGACCGAAATAGGGTCTGAGCAAATATTCGAACCAGCGACCTTTCGGACGAGAGTCGAACGCTCTACCACCGAACCACCCAGCTCCCCACACTAATGCTGAAATAAATTAATAATAATAAAACAATAATAATAATAATAATAATAATAATAATAATAATAATAATAATAATAATAATAATAATAATAATAATAATAATAATAATAATAATATTGATATAAGAAGAAGAAGAACAACAACAACACTGCTACTAATTTTAAAAAAAGCACACAGCTACTTCTTTATGATGATGATGATAATGATGATGATGAATGATGATGGCGATGGTGATGATGATGATGACTATTCCTTTCAATGCCAGTGGATGCAGATTGCGTTTTTGAAATCCGTAGTAAATCCAACGTCAAAGATATCGATTCGCCAAAGGAACATGGATACAAAGTGGTTCCAGCAAGAGGCATAGATCCTCCTGAGCTCCCACAAATGCGGGGGCTCATGAGGATCTATGTCTCTTGCAGTTGCGTCCAGAGTTAAAACTTACCTGGGGAGATTGGAGTCTCCCTTCTTTGGGAAAGAGTGTTTCCACGTATCGTACACAGTCTTTCTGCCAGCCGTTTCTTCAGCAGGGTTGGGGTTGGGTACCTTCATGGAAATACGACATTTCGTCATGAGAATTGAAACTAATACGATTTAAAAAAAAAAAAACCCATCTAACACCATGAAAACAAACATTAAAATAAAGAGTTAGTAAGGTAGTTAGTTACTTACTTAGTTAGTTAGTCAGTTAGTGCATTGCTTGTTTGTTTTTTTTGTTATTCAATATATATATATATTTTTTAAATTTCCAGTAAAGTATTGAACAATGCATCTAATTAGTAGGAAAGACGGTTGTAATATTAAAATTAAAATTGGCAACTCGCCGAAGAGAGATCGACGTGGAAGCCCAGTACACAGCCCATCGGGCCAACGTCTGCAGCAGTCGACACGCGCACGTCTATGCGCAGGCCAACGTCGGGCCGATGGTATTTTGCGAACTGGGTAATTACCAATTTTGTGTGCTGGTCTGTGATTTTGAACCTTATGGCACTTAGCATGTAAATGTTCCTCAAGTTAGCTATATTTTGCAGTGGAAGACGATAGAGCGACGCGGCCGCCAATACTGAGATTTTCTATTCGGGATACGACGTTCCTGATGCGCAAAAGACTATCAGGGCGAAGTCGCGCCCGACTTCAGCCCGATGGCTCTTGCCTACGACGTTCAGTAGTGCCATTGAGTCTCTGTCGTTTGTCGTCATACGTAAAACTTAAGCGCGGAACATGTGTATGGTGTACCTTCTTGGCCGCTTCATAGGTGGAGTGGTACAGTAATGGGGTGCCAAGAGCCCTCAGTGAATAGTTTCCTGCACACAGACAGACAGACACACACACACACACGCACACACACGCACGCACGCACGCACGCACGCACACAGAGGCACACACACACACACACACGCACGCACACACACACACACACGCACGCACAAAAACAAACACACACAAAGCTGAAATAATATTTTACACCTACAGTAGTGTCTTCAATAACAGAAGGGAAAAGACTGAAAACATGAGCGATACACTGCGCACGTGACGCGGTGTTGTCAGTAAACGCACGTTAATACTTGAAATAATAATAATAATAATAATAATAATAATAATAATAATAATAATAATAATAATAATAATAATAATAATAATAATAATATAATAAAGAGTTCTTGTATAGCGCTGTTCTCCAGGAAAACGCTGGCCTCGCTGCGTATGCACAAGTGTGACAGACACACGCATAATTATACACTTCTTTAACCCACCCGATCCCTTCCCAACACCTTACACCCACTTCCCTCGATAATCGGAATAAAAGGCAGTCAACACTGAGTTAGCTAAAGGTGGGCTATATGTTAAATGCCCGGCAGAAAAGAAAAGTTTTTAAGTGAGCTATGAAATGTGACAATATGGGCAGATAGTTAGTTAGTTATTTGGGTTTAACGCCGAGCAGGCGACTATGGCCATCTCACGGCGGTCAGTAAACACAAAAACGATTACAAAAGAAGAAACAAACAAGAAAGAAAGAAGAAAGACACATTTCCACCTTGAGAATCGGAGAACATTTCCTTTTACCACGAGACTGCCAGCTTTACTGTTCACAGCAAATACGCGTAGTGATAGGTAATGTTCCAAACACATAGCAATTCTCAACAAAAGGAAAAGAATCCTTTTTGTTAGCTCTTAACTCATTCAAGACGTGCCGCCTCCGGATACGCGGCTTATGCGGCACGTCTCGAATGAGTTAAGAAAACAAATTTATTTTTTCAGCCTTAGTTATTCGCGTGCAAACACTCGACATACGCAACTATAAATTCAGCGCAGTGGGTGTTTCACCACCTAGACTCGTTCAGAGAAGATCTAACATACCTGGTCAGACTAAGAGCAGCCGAACTCTCAGAACGCGGCCAAACAGTCAAATTTATGTGGGTCCCTTCCCATGTGGGAATCCCAGGCAACGAACGAGCAAACAGGGTAGCGAAGAAAGGCCTCGACCAAGAATCGACCTTCTTCAACCTACCACTTTCAGCAAATGAACGGTCAAATGCTCTCCGGCCCGCCTTCCAAAAACTATGGGAAAAAGAATTCCACCAGAACAAGAAAGGAAGACGCAAAAATCTCACGAGGGTACTGAACAATACACCCACCCTCCTAATAGGTAAGAGGAGAGACCAGTCACGACTAACAAGGATCCGATTAGGGGGCGAGAGATACCTAGTCCACCCCAACCCAATAATGTGCACATGCGGCCACCTACTCACGACGGAACACATACTGCTAGACTGCCCGAGCATAGCCCAAACCAGAACCCTAGTAGCAGATAAACTCAACGCACCTCTCACCGTAGAAGGCCTCCTAAACCCCGACCCTAAAACATGGTCCACCACCACCAAATACACAATACACCTGCTTAATAAGAACCCACTAATCCGATACATCTAACCAAACTACAGACATGACGAGAGGTAGATCAAAAGCGATGCGTGGACATCAGCGACAACCAGTCAGAACATAACTCCCCCCCCCCCCCTCAACCCCCGGCCCACCCCCCCCCCCCCCACTCCCTGGACGAAATCAGCGAGAGCTGGAAGTCCGTATCCTTTAAAAATAGCATAGCATAGCATAGTTTCACGGGGTACATGTCGACAGGCTGCAAAAGCAAAAGCATTTCTCACAAAAGCAAAACACTGATAAAAAAAATTAATGCAGTTTACAACAGTGAATTCCGATTGATGCAGTTTCTATGCAAACTGAGATATGTTCTCAAACAGAGGGCGTCACAACGTGAAAAAGAAACATTGCAACTTTTGATTTAGGATGTATGTGTGTGTGTGTGTGTGTGTGTGTGTGTGTGTGTGTGTGTGTGTGTGTGTGTGTGTGTGTGTGTGTGTGTGTGTTGGGGGGGGGGGGAAGGGGGTCTACAGCGTGAAGACTGAAAATGCAATGGATTAAATGAAAACACCGTAACGACAGTTGAATTAGCTTTTTTTTCGGTGGTATAAACAGATTCTACTAAAAAATAATGTCGAGCGTAGTTTTTATGCTAGAAGGGGAAACAAACAGTCAGGAAAAGATCCGACGTTAGTTTTTATTTGCCCGCGCTCGGCTTACCTTGCACAGCGATGTCGATATTGACATAGGCCACAGCTCGGGCCCCTAAGGACTTCACGTACTCCTGAAAAAGTTCATAAGAGTAATACATGTACTGATGTAAATAACATATGGGTGGCCAGACTTGCAGTGTTGATATCATGACATCCTAAATGATCGTGACGTGGGTTCATAACGATCATTTCATCTCCCAGCGACTTGTATACATGTACGCGAGTTTCTTAAACGTATCCAAGGTGATGTAGATGACGCATTCAGCGAGAGGTGTACAGAAAACAGTGTATTAAGGCCATCTCACGGCACTTACACACCGTTTTCTGTACACCTCTCGATGTCAAGACGTAATTGGTCGAGTGACGTGACTGGTCGAGTGACGCCATTAGTCGAGTGACGAAAGAGCGACAACAATACAATTTGCTGTAGAGGCCCTCACGCCAGCAACACTACACGCAGCACCACACTCACCTCAGCCCACTCGTTGGAGCCTAACAGCCCGTACTCCTCAGAGCCCCAAGAACAGAACATGATAGAGCGACGCGGCCGCCACTGGCCTGTAAATAATAATAATAATAATAATAATAATGGAGATTTGTTAAGCGCTTATTCTAAATGTAGTTCTAGGCGCTGATACTGACGATGAAAAAACTGAAAGTTAAAAAACACACACACACACACACACACACACACACACACACACACACACACACACACACACACACACACACACACACACACACACACTGACACGCACGCACGCACGCACGCACGCACGCACGCACGCACACACACACACACACACACACACACACACACACAACGTGGCAGTGGTGATGAACTGTGCATGGCTAGGGAAATGGACTAGTAAATGGCAGTGTTGTAGAGGTGGGTTTTAAGAAGTGGTTTGAAGGAGAAGAGCGTTTGACGGTTACGGACAGGGGCCGGGAGGCTTTTATAAGCGGCGGGGCCAAGAGGCACGACCGCCACGTGTTTACATCTGAATTTGGGAAGGCGAAATGTACACACCAATCGGACAGTTAAGGAATGCGTTTTGGCACTACCCTTGATCTGTCATGGGCACTTTATCTCCCACAAATGAACTGCACTTCGTCTCCAAAGGACATTTTCCAAACTGTATTCTTAGTGACTGAACGAGAAGCGTAATGTACGGTTTATTGTAAGCGGAACAGACTTGCAACGGACCTCAGACGATACTGCTCAGTTCCAAATTTAAAACTTTAATCGCAGTGATTGAACGAGACGCTTGATAGCTCATTTTGAGCGTAATAGACTCGCAAGATAAATTAACTCATTCCAGACGTTCCGCCGCATACGGATACGCGGCAAACAGCAAATTATCCATATGCGGTACGTCTTGAATGAGTTAACCCATTTAACCCCGAGCTTCCACAGCAGGAGATTGGTTGACCATGATGTTTTAAGGTAGTGCCAGATTAGCTTGGCGCCTGAAGGCGCCAAGCTAATCTGGCACTACCCTTGAATTATCAGGTCAATCCATCTCCTCAGTGCAACTGGTACATAGTCGTTAAGAAACACTTCCAAAATTTGGGAAATGCACCCGTGGGGGCAAAAAGGGTTAAGGCAGTGTTTTACACTGTAAAACCTCAGGCGGAAAAAGACTGCATTTGTTCAGGAGACAGATCGTCCATTACAGTTCAAGGGTAGTGCAGGCTAAAGTCAAAATCCGCCAAAGTTTGCAGCAGTCGACTGAAGAATACATTGAGGTTCAGGACACAGTTTGGTCAAGACGGTTTGAAGGCCTACAACCGCAATAACTGTTCAAAGATACACTTCTGTAACAGATGGTTACGAAACGCTACACACAGGTCTAGTTATGGTTCATTTAGACACAGGAGAATCCAGTTCAGCACACGTCGTCTTTGGATTAAATAACCTGACAATGACTCCACTCTGTTCTATAAATACATTATCAGTACGAGAAACAGCTAAAAAATATATTGACACGCTAACGGCTGCGCAGAATAAATATGTGCGATTACGCGTGTGTTTTTGCAGCGTGTCCCACCTGCTGTTAAAGTTCATTAGGTGTGTGGGCAAGGTATAACAAATGGTGCTTAAATGTGTCTTCAAATTTACGTGTAATGGTACTTTAAGGGTGGTGCTAGAATAGCTTGGTGCCTGTAGGCGCCAAGCTATTCTGACACCACCTTTGAACCATCATGGTCGCCCATACATTGCTGTAGCAAGGCAGGACACAATAGTTTTATCTCGTTTGCATGATAATTTCAATCCGTCTTTCTCAGGCGACTTGTGACCTATTCTGTGTACAGCCCATGAACCATCATGGTCGATCCTCATCTTGTTGCAGGGTGCCCGGACTGAACGTGTTGACAAGACACTCTCTCACCTGTCTTGGCCAGGTTAGCCATGACTCGAGCCACCTCCATCATGACGGCTGTACCGCTGGACGGGTCAATGGAACCGTACACCCACGCGTCACGGTGGTTGCCCATCAGCACGTAGCGGTCTGGAAACGGGTCATACCGTCATTATCATCATCATTGCACTCTCGTGACGCACGAAACGAAGTTGTTGGAGACGCTTAACCCATTTAGCCCCGACGCACAACAGCAGGAGATAGATCGACCATGATAATTCAAGGGTAGCGCCAGATTAGCTTGGCGCCTGATGGCGCCAAGCTAATCTTGCACTACCCTTGAATTATCATGGTCGGTCCATCTCCTGCAACTGATATATAGTCTTTCGGTGACCCCTCAAAAATTTGAGAAATGTGACCGGGGGGTTAAATGGGTTAAAGCGACCTGCTCCAGGCACTAAGTTATTAATAGTGCGCAATATTTTTTTTATTTTTTTATAAATGTTCTCAGTATGACCCATGCTTGCTTTGCATTCACATCAACGTCCCATAAGATACCATGATAACTCCTTTTGCTGTAGTTCGCATTTATGATAGCTTGTGAGTAGTTCACACCTAACCAAGCACTCGCTTACAGGTAAAATTCACGGTGCATGCTGGGAGGAAACCGTGTCCACTTACCGGGTTCAACGGCGCCCTTTATAATAGCAATGACGTTTTCTGATTTTCGTACGGCGTTACTGGTGGTCGTGTTGAGGCGGATTTTCCGGTTCGAGGAACTGGGTCCGAAACGATATGTTATGCCTTGCACCCTTCCTTTCCATTCCTGGGGTACATCACTGCCCCCCAGCTCTCTGTGTAGGGGAGTAAATTGAAATTGAATAGATTAGTACACAGTCTTTGTTGACAATAGACGACCATGATGCCTGCTCGGTAAAATAATGACTTCTAAAAGCCAAAATAAACCGCTGAATTCCAACCAATTCTTCTGAAGACCGCGAAAGTTAATCAGACCAACAAGAGACATAGATCATCATGAATCCCCGCAGATGCGAGGACTCATGTGTATCTATGTCTCTTGTTCGTCTCATTTTCCTACGGTTCTTCGGAAGAAGGATCTGTGCGTCTTGCAGACGTCGTTTTCTGCCGGAACAGGGATACGAGGTATAGAGACCAAACATTTACCTGAGAAAATGTGCGGCGGCCTCATATCCGATACAGTGTGCTGGAATCTTCGGCAGTTCCACCTCTGTGTCGTTCTCGTCATAGCGGAAGGCTAAGCCTGGAGAGACCGAATATCAACATCATCATCGCTGTCGTCGTCATTATATACTGTCGTCGTCGTCACTATCGTTGTCGTCATCGTCATCGTGGTTTAACGTCGTCATCGTTGCTGATGTCGTAGTCTGTGTACAGGGTGTATTATTTTTTATTGGTAGCAAGGGTTTGCTACATGGACCCTAGCAGGCCTGAGAGGGGTCAAAGGAACCATTGTACAACGAAGGTCGCAGAGGGGTACAATGGTTCCTTGGCCTACCAAAGGTCCGTGCAGCAAACCCCTGCTGCCAATAACGTATTTGTTTTCATTCCTCCGCTATTTTTGTAAAAGAAATCTACCTGGAAACTTCTGACCTGGGTCACGCCAGACATGACTGACGTCAAATGATATAAGTGCATACATTATGACTTATGACGTAAAATAATACCTGCCACGATGTTGCTGTCTGCATGGCCAGCAGCATTCTCTACAAATTGACAGAGTAATGCAATGGAAGAGATGAGTGACTGTTTGCCTCAAAAGATTTTAAAGTTCTTCAATAAAATAGTCGCATAGGACGCTCATATGCTTTTGATTCCGCAAATATTATTTATTTTGTGGCCTGTTACACACTATTGCTGCAAATGTGTGCTGCCAACAACTCCAGTATCGGTGTGCCTATTGTTTCGAACAACAGTAAGTAACTTTGTACTTTAGAACGTTTTGGCGATCTTTTATAGAAAAAAACTGACACCCATGACGCGTCACAAAGAGGGCTACAAGACGTCCGCCATTAGTCGCTGCAAGGGTTTTTTTACAGCGAGGTCACATAGTACGGTTTACCAAGAGATTGGTCGTGTGACGTAAGAGTGAAAACAAAGTATATTGTCGTCGTCAGCAACATCACAACAACCATCACCAAAGTCATCACTATCGACACCGTCATCGTCAACATGGTCGCCATCATTATTATCAATGTCGTTGTCGTTTCCAGCACCCCCGCCGTTATCAGAATCATCATCTTGAGCACAGTCTACACACTGATACAGACGTTTAGAATAGGTACAAGTTGACACGCACTCAAAGTTCTTTGCTTTTCTGCGATTTGGACATAGTGTACGACACTAACTTACGATACCAAGAAAAAATAAACACCATCCATTGCAAGAGGTATAGATCCTCATGAGCCCCCGCGGTTGCGGGGGCTCTTGAGAATCTATACCTCTTGCTGAAACCAGTTTGCATACATGTTCTATTGACAGCTAGAGATCTTTGTCGTTGAATTCACATTTCCAAAACACAATCTGAGTCCACTGGCAGTGAGGGGGCTAAGAGACAAATTACCTACAACCATAAAAGTAACAATTGTTGCTGGGCACAAAGTATGGAAGAAGAACTGACGTGTGGCGGGGTATCCTGGAGTGAGGGGGTCCCCGTCCCCCACGAAGATACTGCCCCTCTGTGCGGCGGTGCCTGGTAGCCACACAGTCTCCGGGAACACCCGCGTATCGTTAGGGTCGGTGTAGTCCGCGGGGTCAGAGTAGATTATGATACCTATGGCACCCATTCTCTCAGCAATGGCTACCTGTGTAGACAAGGCGCAAAAAAGGTCATACAAGATTTAAAGACAACAAAAAAACAACGCCGTTATAGTGAGCTTGTACTGGGCGCGCTAGAGTTCACACGAAGAAACCGTGTTATGGTATTAGCATTAACGTGTCGAGCACTTTTGGAAATAAATACACTGCCCCTTCATCCCTCTCTTGTATTTGAAAAAGAGGACAATTCAGCAGACATGCAGTGGAATGGGGATGCATTACAATCGCCGTGAGGTATTTGGTGACTTTCGCAACCGCCCGACCGCCGTTCGCTCACGCGAACAGCGGGTCGCATTTGGGGGACTTTCGCAACCGCCCGACCGCATTTTCGTTCCTGTGAACCAAGGGTCGTGTTCATGGGACTTTAGCAACCACCCATTGGCCTTTCGCTCGCGCGGACAGCGGGTCGCGTGAGTGAAAGGCGCGCGGGCGGTTGCGAAAGTGGTTTATTCATTGCACGGTGTTATAACCAACAGCTTTACCCTACGACGGATTGACCGTTCTGTCGGTAATTGACATGACAGACATGCAGTGTACAGATGGAGAAAACGTACCTTACTGCCTCTGAAGATCTTGCCGTATCTGGCGAGAACAATCTTGCCTTTCACTGTGACATTGATGCTTGGGGCGTTTCTCTCCAGGTAGTCATAGTCCTCTACCCGCCCGTAATTTACGTACACCAGATCTCCCTGCCCAAAACACGAGTAAACTTTAATAACAATAACACCACTAATGATAATGATGACAATGATGATGTTGATGACGACGACGATGATGATCATTATATTTACAATATATATGTCGATGCGAAGACCTTTTGCTTCCTAGTGACAGAGCACTCGTTATTTTGCACGCTATTCTGTGATCTGGAACCCTACAGCTAGCTCTAAGCTGTAAGATAAAAACCCACAGATCAGCACAGAAATGATGGAGTTACCATAACATCCGCAGCAGGAGAGTAGGCCAAGAAAGGGCGCACAACTCCTTCCAGATGAGAAACGTTACTTTCCGCGGTGGTGGAGTCGAAAATAACGTCGCTAGAATTGTTCAGCAGTTCAGCCTTGTTGGGATCACCTTTGTTGGGGTAGGACAGCAGAACCTCATAGGGTGCCGCCCGAACCGAGTCAAGTCCATACTCTTTTAGTTGGTTTTTCATCCATTTCACCAGATCGAAGTCTGTTTGCTCCCCGGCTATGTGGGGTTTGTCCGCCAGATGTCTGGAAATAGATACGCGGAGGTTATATGAACTGAACAGAATTTAACTCAGTACAGTTGAATTGAATTGAATTGAACTGAATTGAGTTGAGCTGAAATGAATTAAACTGGAATGAGTTTATATATATATATATATATATATATACACGTAATTTTTTCATTCAATTCTGAGAATGCTCTTGCTGTGCTAATTACGTCCCTTGGAGCTAATCTGATTGAGTGCTTGCATTGTGTCATCAAGACATCAGCTGCCCTTTTTGTGACTGCATCGCTCACAAGATCTAGAAAGAGAGAGTGGGAGAGAAGGAATGACAGACCTATCAGTTTTAGCCTTCCACTGAACACCTACTGCATAAAGCAGTAGGGACTACCCCACGCACCCGCAACTGATCCGCTGGAGAATATCCAGTCCTCCTTCCGAGGAGGGATGCTAGTAAATATTCCCAAAAAGATATTGGACCTGCTGAGTAGATTTAGGTTTTTGCCGCCTACGACCGGTTTCGCCCCAAGGGGTGGACGGTGGGGGGGTGGGGGTGGGGGGGTGGGGGGTGGGGGGGGGGGGGCTCTTCAGGTAGGCATACGGTGTAACCTGAAATTGATTGATTGATTGATTAGTTCCGGGTTTAACGTCCACGGCACCGAAGTGATAATGGACGGCCCTGACGGGCGGGTTATGGGGGAAATCTATTGCCTATGGAGCACGACCTGAACACTGATCATCTCAGGCGCACTCCAACTGTGCCACTTTGATTTACCAGGACCTTTCAACGGACATGCTATTAAACAAATCCGTCTTTTCCCCCTGGATTGCGAGTCCAGCTACTGGGGTCGGGACGGGATTCGAACCCACGACCCGGCGATTCCCTTCGCTCTCCTGCTCCGACGTTTAACCGCCTGAGCTATTTCGGACTCCTGTAACCTGAAAGTTAGTTAGTTAGTTCGGGTTTAACGTCCACAGCACCGAAGTGATCATGGACGGCCCTGACGGGCGGGTTATGGGGGACAGGGAAATCACACTGATCATCTCAGGCCTGAGCTATTTCGGATTCAGTGAACCTAACCTGAAAGTTGCAAACACAACGCATGTACTAGAAGCCGCCTCCAGAATTGACTGGTAGCACCCACCACTAGTACAGCGCGGATTGCATCCCTAAAGCTTTATGAGGTGTTGCAGTGGAAGAAGACAGACTAATTTTGAAAAGGCAACACCTAGGCAATTTTGTGGTGCAATTATTCTTTACTTTTAACAAAGGCGTCCCCCAAAGCCCAAAATGCACTCAATAAGATTAGATCCAAGGGACGTAATTTTTCATTTAATTCTGAGAATGCTCTTGCTGTGCTTATGCCATGGAATTCCAGGCTGGTAAGCTTGCATTGCGTCATCAGGACATCAGCTGCCCTTTTTGTGACTGCATCGCTCACTAGATCTAGAAAGAGCGGGGAGTGGGAATGACAGACCTATCATTTTGAGCCTTCCACTGAACACCTACTACATAAAGCAGTAGGGACTACCCCCAGTCGCCCCGCAATCCGCTGGAGAATATCCAGTCCTCCCCCCGAGGGGGGATGTTAGTAAATATTCCCAAACAGATATTGGACCTGCTGAGTAGATTTAGGTTTTTGCCGCCGGTCGTAGATAATATTTACTAGCATCTCATACTTCTAATCCTTGTGAGAACAAAACAAGAGAGAGAGAGAGAGAATTGAATTGAATTGAATTGAATTGAAACTTTATTTTCTAAGGATGAAGACAGTAGGCACGCAGGCCTTTTTACACGTCTGTCCTTAATAACATTTTAAATAAATATAACAGCAGAAAAGATAACATGACAAATAAATAAAAATAAAAAGAAGACAGGATAATAATAATAATAATAATAAACAGAAATATTTCGCGCGCGCGCGCACACACACACACGCACACACACACACACACACACACACACACAAATACACACACACACACACACACACACACACACACACACACACACACACAAATACACACACACACACACACACACACTTTCAGTCAGATGTAAGGCAGCACAAGGGTAACGCATGGTGCCTATTACTCAAGTGATGCGTTACAATCACGCACGCACCCACACACACAGACGCACACATACTCACGCATGCGCATACATTACATTTAAATAACCCTAAAAGTAATCATAGATTATATGAAAGAATATTAACCCTAAGATTTCAACTAAAAACTGAATGAGTAAAGTTAAAACTTCAAAAGTAAACTATTGAACACTAAACATCAACTGTAACTATTGATGAATTGAAAATATCATACATACACACACACAGACACATACTGACATACGGCGGCTGTTGCGCACACGTATGCTAGTTGTAAGGCAGCACAAGAATAAAGTAAAACACGCATTACTCGAGTGATGCGTTACACACACACGCACGCACGCACGCATTCACACACACACATTCAGTCAGATGTAAGGCAGCACAAGGGTAACGCATGGTGACTGTTACTCAAGTGATGCGTTACAATCACGCACACACACGCACACATACTCACACGTGCACATACAATAGATTTCAATAAACATAAAGATGATCATAGATTATATGAAAAATATTAACTCTTTAAGATTTCAACTAAAAACTGAAGGAGTAAAGTTAAAACTTCAAATGTAAACTATTGAACACTAACCATCAACTGTAACTATTGAGAAATTGAAAAAAAAAAAAAAAAAAAAAAAAAATACACACACGCGCGCACACACACACACACACACACACACATACACACACACACACACACACACACACACACACACACACACACACACACACACACACACACACACACACATTCAGTCAGATGTAAGGCAGCACAAGGGTAACACATGGTGTCTGTTACTCGAGTCATGCGTTACATTTACACATGCACGCACACATGTGTGCCGGCCAGATGCAATGCAGCGCAAGAGTAATGCGAGACGGTCATTACTCGAGTGATGCGTTGCACCACACACACACACACACACACACACACACACACACACACACACACACACACACACACACACACACACACACACACACACACTGTGAGTCAGATGTAAGGCAGCACAAGGATAACGCATGACGCCTATTACTCGAGTGATGCGTTACAATCACGCACACACACACACGCACGCACACACACACATTTGAGCGTGCAAATATGATGCAAGTTGAATGTATGATAGCAGATCAAAGTAGCATGATACGGAATCAGAATTAATGATCATCTTTATGATACTATTAATAAAGTTTGTAGAGTACATCTAATCTGTTCGATTATTTCTGAGTAAATATTGTAGTAGTTGGGCTTTGAAGGAGCTCACAGACTGTGCTGATTTAATCTTTTTGGGGAGTGCGTTCCACAGTATTGTACCCGAGTAAGAAAAAGACGTCTTGAATATGTCTATTCTGGGCTTTGGAACTACCAGGTCGTTTTTACGTGTGTTGTAGGGTGTGCTACAAGTCTTGAAAAGATTAGATATGTAAGCTGGTGTTTTTCCTACTGTGGCCTTATATACCATTACTAACTTATTAAAAACAAAGTGTTGACGGAGAGGGAGCATATGAAGTAAAGCAAGTTTTTCGTCGGTACTGCTTTGTTGTGGAATGTTTTTATCTAATATAAGTTTCGCTGCTCGCCTATGGAGTGAGTTTAATCTTTTTAAATTTGCATCGCTACAGCCATCCCACACAGATGAGACATAATCAATATGCGATTTAATGTGTGCATTATAGAATAGTTGTCTTGTTGTTCTGTCAGTGAAATATTTTAGTTTAGCAAGAAGAAACAAATTTCTTGAGACCACCTTGCATATCTTATCTGTTTGGCTCTGCCAGCTGAGACAGTTATCAATGTGTGTGCCAAGTACTCGATGTTCTTTAACTTGCTGAATTTTTTTCTGATCCCAGAAACAAGTTCAAAGGAGGGGGATTGAGCTGATGTTTTTGTCTGGTGGCGACGAGCATGCACTTTGTTTTACCAGTGTTTGGAATCATGAAATTATCCGCACACCATTTTGATGTAACATTTAGACCCTGCTGAAGGGTGAGGTTGACACTGAAAACATTTGCATCAGAAAAGTCTAATGTGCCATCATCTGCAAAAAGGCTGCAGGTGACTCCAGTGGGAGAAATATGTAGAGGAAGATCATTTATAAAAAGAGAAAATAATAAGGGGCCGAGTATTGATCCCTGTGGCACACCATGACGAATTATACCCTCTGCAGATTGTTTGCCATTTACAAGAACAAATTGAGTTCTATTCTCTAGGTATGACTGAAAAAACGCCACAGCGTTGTTACTAAGCCTATATGCTCTAAGTTTCTGTATAAGTAGATTATGATTGACTAAGTCGAAAGCTTTGCTAAAATCTAAGAATACTGTCCCTGTCGTTTGCAGTTTGTTCATTGCATCGAGCCATCTATCAATCAGATGAATCAGCGCTGTATGACAAGAATGGCGTTGTCGAAAGCCTGATTGCAAGGGGTGTAAAACTTGATGATTTTCCAGGAACTGTTGTAAATGATGGTGAATATGTTTTTCTATTGGTTTCGACAAAGTCGAAAGTAAGGAAATGGGCCTAAAGTTATTTGGCTCAGAAAGATCTTTAGTTTTGGGCAAAGGAATGACTTTTGCTTTCTTTAGGCTGGACGGAAATGTTCCCTGTCGAATACAAAGATTGTAAATATACGTCAGAGAATCAACGACATATGGGAGAGCTAGTTTTAGTATTGCAGTACTAATGCCGTCATGACCAGTTGATCTCTTATTTTTTAGCTGAGATATCGTTTTACCAACGTCATAAACCGTTATGACAGGAATGTTGAAAATACTTGACTTGAGCTTTTCGGCACAGAATTTATCAAGTACGTCTGATATCTGTGACATGTTTGGACAACTTTGTAATAGGACATCAGCAGCAGATAGGAAATGCTTATTAAATGTATCTGCTGAAACACTGGTGCATGCCGGTTTTTGTTTAGATTTTGTAAATGTGTTCAGGGCGCGCCACACTGTAACTGTGTCCCTTTTCTCATCAATGATCCTTTTAAAGTGACACTTTTGGGCTTCACGAACAAGATATTTTACCTTATTTCGCTGTTTACGATAGGCATCAAAATCCTTGTGTTTTTTAAGTTCATTACGAAGTGACATAGCATCCTTGATATTTTTATTTAACCACAAGGGTGGCTGTGCACTTTTTACACGTTTTTCTCGGTATGGTGCATGTTTATCCAGTACACTTAGAAAAAGCTCATACCATTCTGCAAGCGCAGAATTCGGATCCGTGTAATTATAAACGTGACTGAAACATACTTGACAGAGATCCGATAGGAAAACATCTTTGTTAAAGTGTTTATAAGATCTGAATTTAATAGTGATGTGTTGGTGATTTTTGGGGCGTCGGTCACCTTTCAGAGCCCAGCTACAACAGACGGGATAATGGTCACTAATAGCAACCTCGGGCACCTGCACCCCTAATACTCTAGTTTTGTTGTTTGTGTAGATATGGTCGATCAATGTTGAGGAACTGGCAGAGAGAGAGAGAGAGAGAGAGAGAGAGAGAGAGAGAGAGAGAGAGAGAGAGAGAGAGAGAGAGAGAGAGAGAGAGAGAGAGAGAGAGAGAGAGAGAGAGAGAGAGAGAGATGATGATGATGATGAAACGTTTTATTGAAGGATAAAGTTTTAGGCGAAACGCCTCTCTTACAAACTGTCCTGTTAGAAAAGAAACATTAATAGCAAAGAGTAAGATAAACACAATAAATCGAAACATGAAGAAATAAACTGAAATGAAAAAGAAAAAAAAAACCAATATAAAAGCAATGCAAATAATGCGCACACATATCAATAACAGTGAATAATATATATATAATATAAGTAGTCCGTTCAGGTATTAAGTTACTGTAACAAGATGTTATATAAACGAGTTTTAAAGGTTCTAGAGTTAGAAATGGATTTAATTTGGGGTGCTAGTTCGTTCCAGGCTTTGGCACCTGAGAACGAAAGGCTGGTTTTATATATATCGAGCCTGGCCCATGGTAGCTGTAGCAAACTGTTCCTCGTGTTTTGTCTTTGACTATCCAAAAATAACATACGAAGTTAAGATGGGGTTTTATGGTGAAGAATTTTATGCATAAGTATGCATCGATTAAATGGGAACTGTTTGTTCAGGTTTAGCAGTCGGATAGTTCTAAACTTTTCGTCGGTGGGAGAGGGACCAGGCACAGTTAACTTTACCCCTCGACGATACAATGAGTTAAGTTTTTTTAAATGTACCTCACTGCATCCATCCCAGATAGTGGAGCAGTAATCACAGTGTGTCTTAATGTGGGCATGGAGAAAGAGTCTTCTAGTGTCAGTGTTAACTATTTGACTTAGTTTTGATAGCAGGAATAGATTTTTAGATATTGTTTTGCATGTGTTTTCGATATGTGGTTCCCAGCTGAGCTGGTTATCTACTGTGACTCCAAGCAAACGATGTTTTTTAACTTGATCAAGGGGCTCAGAGTTCAGGTATAATGTTAAGGGCAGGAGTCCACGTTGATGTTTTTGGCGTGAAGTAATCAACATACTCTTTGTCTTTTGGACACTAATTATCATATGATTATGTTGGCACCAGCTTGAAACCTCATCAAGACTTTGCTGGAGAACTTCGTTTATTTTTGGCAATTCGCTGTTTGATGTATGTATGGTAGTGTCATCAGCAAATAAGTCACATGTTGCATCGGGATGTGAGATAGAGAATGGTAAATCATTGATAAATATGTTGAACAACAATGGGCCCAAAATTGACCCCTGGGGAACACCACACGTTACTAAACCTTCATTCGAGTAATTACCATTAAGCAAAACTTTCTGTCTTCTGTCACTTAGATAGGATGATATCAGATGAACGGTATTGGAATCGATGTGATACATCGGTAGTTTTTTTTAATAAGATAGAGTGGTTGACTAAATCAAAGGCTCTTTTAAGGTCAAGAAAAACTGCACCTGATAACTGAGAATTATTAATGGCTGTAAGCCATTTATCAATTATATGTATAAGGGCAGTTTGGCAAGAGTGTTGCGGGCGAAACCCAGACTGCATTTTACTGAGTAGACAGTTCTGTTCTAGAAAATTTTGCAGATGTGTATGGATATGTTTTTCAATAGGTTTTGAGATGACTGGTAGAATGGAGATTGGTCTATAATCATTCAATGAGTTTAAGTTTTTGCTTTTGGGAAGGGGAATGACCTTAGCTGTTTTTAACTCATCAGGGAAAATATTTCTTTGAATAGACAGATTGTAAATGAACGTTAGAGACTCAACTATGTAGAGCAGAGCTATTTTAAGAATTTCGCAACTGATGCCATCTGAACCACATGACCTCTTTTTCATATTAGATATATATTTACCCACGTCAAAAACAGTCATTGGGGGGAGTGAAAAAACACAACCAGCAGTACTGTTACTGTGAAATCGTAGTTGCTCAGAACATTGGTATTTCGCAGGATCATTTGTATTAGTGCGTGCTAAAGTCTCAGCTATGCTAAGAAAGTGGGTATTGAAGGTATCTGCAGTGAGCTCAGGTGCAATGTTTATGTCTCTGTGATTGTGACCTTTAGTAAAAGTGTTGATAACTTGCCAAACAGAGAGAGAGAGAGAGAGAGAGAGAGAGAGAGAGAGAGAGAGAGAGAGAGAGAGAGAGAGAGAGAGAGAGAGAGAGAGAGAGAGAGAGCCGGGAGAGAGAGAGAGAGAGAGAGAGAGAGAGAGAGAGAGAGAGAGAGAGAGAGAGAGAGAGAGAGAGAGAGAGAGAGAGAGAGAGAGAGAGAGAGAGAGAGAGAGAGAGAGAAATGAAATGATATGAAATGAAATGAAACTTTATTTTCCAAGGATAAAAGAATAGGTGCGCAGACCTGTTTTCATTCTTGTCCCTGCTACACACTACAAAACAAAATAACGTACACAAAATCACTCTCTTACCCACACACACACGCGCGCCGGTGTGCATTTGCCGCCGGCGTTCACAGGTTTGTGCCAGATTAGCTTGTAGCCTACAGGCGCCAAGCCAAGCCTGCACAACCCTCCACACACACACACACACACACACACACACACACACACACACACACACACACACACACACACACACACACACATCAGTATATCATGTACACACACATTCTATCACTTAAAACTATACTACAGCAAATATAAAGAGTATAAAGGATTTTGTACATAGAACCGCTATTGTTCTCATCATAAAAATCAACACGGCTCACTCCAACAAACATACAACACGCATACACACACACACACACACACACATACACACACACACACACACACACACACACACACACACACACACACACACACACACACACACACGCGCGCGCGCGCGCGTGCGCACGCGCGCGCGCGCGTGCGCAAGCACGTAAGGATGCGCGCGTGCACACACACACACATACACTTGCGGCACACACACAGACAAACAAACACCCGCACACACCTGCGATAGCGGCCTCCCCGTGCCACTAAACCGCGCACAGCTAGATGCTATAGTCTGCAGTAAAAGTAATGTATAGTGATCCCGCAATCATCGCGCGCGCGGGTCGACGCGAAGAAACTATAGCACTCTCACGCGGCGCGAGCGTTTAATGCTGTGTCTATCGACGGCATCCCGTCTGGCCAGTGGCCGAGTCCATGGGGTCATGGATATTATATAATGCGGCTTGCTGGAATGCCAGCGGTATATTACATGCGTTCATAAATGTTACAAGAGAATGCAGACTATCCGTGGAATGCCGCACAAGGTATGGAGTGCTACATGTAAGAATAGAAATAAAAATAAAAAATAAAAGGAAAAATTAAGTTTTGTCTAGATGTTTCAGCAGCTTGGTCTTGTAAGTTTTAAGCGATGGCGCGGCTCTAACATCCGCAGGAATCGAGTTCGATAACTTTGCACCAGAATAGGACAATGACGACCTATAAATGTCCAGTCGAGGCTGGTGTGGACCTCGTATGAGCAAAGTGGAACAAACTATTGAGATAGGCTGGTGTTTCTGAGAGGGTGATTTTGCGCATGAGCATCAACTTATTATACATAAACTGTTTTTCAAGTGGCAAAATGTCTAACAGCTTGAACGTATTGTCAGTATTAATGACTTCTGAGGGTCTGTCAACAATGAGTTTAATGGCTGTTCTGTGGAGCGAGTTCAGACTTTTAAATTAGCATCGCTACTACCGTCCCAAATAGATGAGGCATAGTCCAAATGTGACTGAATATGGGCATAGTAGAAGAGTTTCCTTGTTGGCTCATCAGCGAAATGTCTCAATTTCGACAGGAGGAATACATTTATAGATACTATTTTACACAGTTTAGTAAGAGAGAGAGAGAGAGAGAGAGAGAGAGAGAGAGAGAGAGAGAGAGAGAGAGAGAGAGAGAGAGAGAGAGAGAGAGAGAGAGAGAGAGAGAGAGAGAGAGAAATGAAATGAAATGAAATGAAACTTTATTTTCCAAGGATAAAAGAATAGGTGCGCAGACCTGTTTTCATTCTTGTCCTTGCTACACACTACAAAACAAAATAACGTACACACACACACGCGCGCGCCGGTGTGCAATTGCCGCGTGCACAGGCTTGTGCCAGATTAGCTTGTAGCCTACAGGCGCCAAGCCAAGCCTGCACAACCCTCCACACACACACATAGAGAGAGAGAGAGAGAGAGAATGAATGAATGAATGAATGAATGAATGAATGAATGAATGAATGAATGAATGATATTTTATTTCTCAAGGATGGAAACAATAGGCGCACAGGCCTCTTTTCGTGTTTGTCCTTGCTAAACGACAACATTAAAAGCAACATTAAAACAATATATTAACAGCACAAACATGCGGCTACACCCACAGGTCACTTGCGTTACATTCCGATATAAGTTCCAAAGTCACTGAAGATTACACACATCAGTTGACAGGGTCTTGGGGGGGGGGGGGGGGGGAGGGGGTGCGATGTCAAGTGAGTGTTTATAGACAGCGACTGCACGCTTATGATACAGTCTTGTGTAGGAATTTAGTGAACAGGCAAAATAATACGGTAAAGAGAGATATATAAAACGAACAAGTGCAAAACGGAGGACCACAACAATGCGTTAAAAAGGAAATCATTGACATGGCTCTTTTGGACATATTATCTACGTTTCTTTCAAGTTTCCTCTGAGATGTATTTAAAAGCTTTCGTCCTAAACAATGGAAGATGTCTCGTTTGCTGTATATGTGGAGGAAGTGAGTTCCATAAATAGGCACCCGCGTACGAAAGGCTGGATTTAAACAAGTCAATTCGGGACCGTTCAATGACGAGACTGTTCCTCGAAGTGCTGTAAACCCTTTCGCTCTCAGTGAAAAATTAGCCAGGTAGAGGGGTGCTTTCCCGTTCAGTGCTTTGTGCATAAGTACGCACTTATTTAACGTAAGGCGTTGATGTAAAGGAAGGAGCCTTGTTGCCTGAAGCTTTTTCCTCTAAAGTTAAAGAGGGGATTGGGAGGCTAATTTAACTGCGCGATTGTATAGAGAATTAATCCGCTTAAGGTTAGCTTTACTACAGCCGTCCCAAATAGTAGATGCATAGTCAAAGTGAGTTTTAATGTAGGAGTTGAAAAATAGCTTACGTGTCTTAGTATCAATGATAGATTTTAATCTTGACAGTAAAAATAGCTTCTTTGATAATGTTTTCCCTAGTTGTGTTAGATGGGGCAACCAGCACAGTTGTTCAACAATTACCCCGAGGAGGCTATATTTCTTGACTTGCTCAATGGGAACTGAATCAAAAGAGAGGCTAAGTGAATGGGGGCGGAGCTGATGCTTTTGGCGTGTTGTGATTAGAATGCATTTTGTTTTAGATGAACTAACAAGCATTTGATTATTTTTGCACCACAGTGAGACCTCCAGAAGACTAGGCTGAAGATTGCTTGATATTTCAGGTAGTTTCCCCCCCAGCGTGAAGAGTTGAATCATCGGCAAACATGTCACATTCAGTATTTGGATTGGATATATGAAGTGGAAGATCATTTATAAACAAACAGAAGAGTAACGGTCCTAGTATGGATCCCTGGGGCACGCCATACTCAACACGCTTTTCAGACGAGAAGGCAGCATCGATGTACACAGTCTGAATCCTCCCTATGATATATGAACGAAAGAATGAGAGTGTCCCTGGGCTGTTATTGTTAAAGTAGCGGTCTAGTTTCTCTAATAAAATTTCGTGGTTTATAAGGTCGAACTCTTTTTTTTCAGATCTAGAAAGATTGATTGATTGATTGTACATTGCTTAACGTCCCGACAGCAACAAGGCTTTCTCAGGACGTGCCTGCCCTGCTTGTGAAAAAAAAAAAAAAAAAAAACAAAAAAAAAAAAAAAAAAAAAAAAAAAACAGAACATTGAATGTATGTCGCCAGCCGGTCAAATACATTAAATAAACCTAACACATGGGGCCTAAATAAAGCTAAGACCATTTAGCAACACACATCCAATATCAAGAGCTACAGGCAGTGCAGACAGTAGGGAGAGTTTTAAAAAGGCAAATACAGGTGAATGGACAAAGGGTAGACAGAAACACATGCCCCAGAATAGAGAGAAAAACCCACCCTGTGGGGCTGACCAGGGTGACCCTGGGAACTAAAAAATACCTAACCCCACCCAAGTCCCCCAGGGCAGACCCGGGTGGGGTCAGATCTAGAAAGACAGCACCAGATTTTTTTGTTTCTGTTGATGTTGAGCAGCCAAGTGTCAATCACATGAACCAAGGCAGTGTGACACGAATGTTTAGGGTGAAAACCAGATTGATATTTATTCAGGAGAGACTTTTCTTCCAGGAATTCGAGAAGATGTTTGTGTACATGCTTCTCAATAGGCTTCGACAGAATAGATAATATGTATATGGGCCGAAAATTATTTGGATCAGATGTGTCTTTTGTTTTGAGTATAGGTACCACTTTAGATTTTTTGAAAACCGCCGGAAAATATTATTTTGAATACATAGGTTGTAAATACAGGTTAAGCTTTCCACAATGTATGGAAGAGAAAGTTCGAGGATAAAACCATTGATACCATCAACGCCAGCTGACTTTTTGTTCTTGAGACTAGAGATAAATCTGCCCACTTCATGTACACAGTCATAAGTACAACGCCACGGAGTCCCTGAAATTTCAGGGAAACCTCGATACCCCTTGACCCCGGGGTGAGGTCGGAAATCTCATCAAGCCGATGTCAGCGATCGTGTGTATGTTCATGTCACTCGCAACAATGTTCACCTGTCAGATTATTTCAACTACACTTGACATAGATCCCCATGCACATTCACAGGCTGTCATCTCACGAGGATCTGTGTGGCGTTTTGCGGCCCTATCACATTAGCTCACCTAAATGAGTGAATTTTTGCGGTCGTATTTACATATCCAGTACCCCCCGTCTACAAGAGGCATAGATTCTCATGTGCAAAAGGTTGTTGAAGATCATACAGCTTCTTGTAGAGATCGACCCTGTGTTCATCCTAAGGCTAAGGGGGAGGGGGGGGGGAGGGGGGTGGGGGATATTTCCGAAAGCGTATGATTACATGCGGACTAGACGGTGCACAGTTGCCTAATACATAAAACTATGTGTGGACGTCAGTATATAATTCTGAAACGTATGCGTGCACATTCATTTCTGCAATTCAGTTGCTGGAGATATAATTTCAAAAATCAGCTGCGAATTTTCTTTGTTTGTTGTGATATTGTGTGTCGTATTCGGATACTTGACGCTTCACGTCTGAGATGGCCTCCAAATTTGCGGCCGTCGCCAACTTGAACTCAGCGAAGATGTCAGCATTATCCGACGGGGAGGCCGTTGGGCCCCGAGGCTTTGGAGGCTTTGATTTTTTTAAGTCCCTTCTATTTTACTCCGTAAGGCAGTCCTGGCTACCGTGCACCCCCCCCCCTCCCTACCCCTCAGTACTCAATAAGATGGGTTTCAAAGTGTAACGTAGTATTATATGTCCTGAGATGTTTAAGCCATGTTCCCCTAAAATCCTTAGGAACACACCAGAGATATAGCCGATGGCGCAATTCACGCTCTTGGATGATGTTAAAATCAGGTTGAGAAACATTTTCCTCTAAATCAAAATTCATTCCGGAAGCCCAAATCAGGCAATATTATGTTATCTCTAGCAAACAAAAAAAAAAAAAAAAAAAAAAAAAAAAAAAAAGAATGAAAAAATATTGAATCTCTGGCTCACAGTGAAGGTATTTGTGCACCCAGTAAACGGTCATTTCCGTGAAATCGCAAAAAAGACAAAAATTAAGTGCCTTCAGACATTTTCTATAGCACTGGCAGTCCATTTTTAGGCTTACATCATTAACTTTTTCGATACTTGCGGCATCCGGATTCGCGGCTTTACGCCGCGAATCCGGATGAGGCACGTCTAAAAAGAGTTAAAACAGGATGTCACAATTATTATAAATTTGACTAGGTGATGGTGTGATCACTGTGAGTGCCACAGTGGTTGATTTTGAATCCCTACCCCAAGTTGTAAAAATATACAAATTTAATTAGAAAAAATACTAAAGTTAGTCCATTTCATTTTTACCTCTCTTTACCTATTAAGTTTCAATAATGTGAGCATAAAGTGCAAGAAAATAAGAAAGTCGGCATCCTTTACGGTACATTCGTGGTGAATGATAGCTTTTTTTCCATTTAAAATTGCCGAATTGGGAAACATACGTTGTTTCCGCTGTCCTCAGAAATTTTGTATACAACTGATAGGTCTTTTTATGTTTTATTGGTTAGGCTAGAGTACCACAGTTGATTTTATGATGCTGTGATGCATTTAGGGGCCACAGTGGCTGAATCTGCTGCCTTACCCCCATTTTACCAGTACGCAAAGGAACGCAAAATGACCATAAAAATTGCTTACGTCATACTCCTCTGTTTAAATATGTTTGTCTTTTTTTTTTTTTTTTTTTTTTTTTTTTTTGCGATTTCGCGGAAATGGCCGTTTACTGGGTGCACAAATACATTTACTGTGAGCCAGAGATTCAATATTTTTTCATTCTGTTTTCTGCAGAGGACTCATAAGGTGTGCCGTAACATAATATTGCCTGATTTGGCCTTTTGGAAATGAATTCTGATTAATTTAGAGGAGGATGTTTCTCAACCTCATTTTATCATCCGCGAAGAGGATGAATGGGGGTACCCTTGCGCCATCGGCTATATCTCTGGTGTGTGCCTAAAGATTTTAAGGGAACATGGCTTAAACATCTCAGGACATACAAAGGTATACTTTGAAACTCATCTTATTGAGTACTGGGGGGCTGGGGACGGGGGGGGGGGGGGGGGGGGGCGGTTGCACGGTAGACCGGGATAGCTTTTGGACCATTTATAGAAGGGACTTTTTAGGACGAATCGAGGTGGGGCGAATTTAATAGCATGTCCATGATGTCAAAGGCGGGCATGCTAAACCTCTAACAATTGAAGTAACAAGATAAAAATTACATCATGTCAAGTTACGCTACCCTCGCTGCTAAACACACATTTGACGTATGTATGTGCTTATGTGTGTGTGTGTGTGTGCGTATGTATGTAAACAAGAGAATCTCCGACATTTCTGTACACACAAGCTTGAAACTTGGCGAACTACTTTCTTAAGTGGGTGGCTGAAAGACAGCCTCGAGCATATTGTAATTGAATGTCTCATTGAAGACATGAACTACCGTTTATAGGAAGTCGGTTGACCCGGATTAGAGTCCATAATTTTTGTAATATTTCCTTGACCTTTTGAATAAGGCTAGTTTGGAGAAGGACGTTGCACGAGTTTGTTAGCCAGCTTTGCATCCTTTCAACTTCTCTAGTAAAAATTAATTATTTTAAGAAATAAATTAGACAGTGGCGGTGATGTAAAAGAGGCAATTGTGTGACACTGACATAATACTCTAAATAATTATGATGTCATTCTCTCTTGCGCGCGCATTAACACGAACGCACACATCGACGCGCTTTCAGAAGAGCATGCAGTTGACCCGCGTACTTAGTATATCATGTTAGTAGGTAAAGTCAACCTGCTTTCACACAAATTATAGCAAGACTGAAATTGTACCGTGAAGTTCTAGTGTTGTCACCATTTTCTCAAGCCTTTGAAGCGAAAGGGAAACTCATATCACGTAAAATGTAAAATTACGTAAAAACTAAAACTTACGTCATGACAAATGACGTTTGACAAATCAATGACGGGTATGTCCTGCGCCCCTTACAAAACTCACTGACGCATTGCCAGATCTCAAGGACTTTTTCAATAGGAGATAATTCAACATCAGAATCAGGTCAAAGACAAAAAGTACAGACCATTGACAGCGAGGGCAGCTCTCATATTGAAGGGACTTTGTGGGTTATGGTTTTTGTTTAATTTGCCAGTAAAACGTTTTCTCAGTGATGTCTTATTTCAACCAAAATCTTTTTAGAAAAATTTTTAGTTGGTTGACACCGATTCCATGTTACGAAATCAGTTATAAAGTTATATTTTCTAGCGTATTTCATGTTGGTTATTTTTATTATTATTATTATTATTATTATTTTACTAATTTGTTCCGTTCACAACAGCGTATTTTCACGTCATGTTATGTAAAGTTCCTCGCAGAACAGCCCATTGTTCTCAACAATTTGTTATATGGTGATTCGATTTAACGTCACGACTGAGTCACTACGTTGGCAATAACATGTAACATATCATGTTGTTAAGTGACTGGTGTCGGATATTTCACTCACTGTACACAATCTTAGTTCCAACGCCAAGGGAGGGAGAGGGTTGTGGTAAGGTGGTGGGTGGGTGAAGGTCAAGCTATCTAAACTAATTTTTGGACCAGCGCCTGATGACGGCATCGTATTTCAGGACCCTTCCTTTTCCCTCTTTAGCACCATCTGCGCTCAGCCGGTTTTCCATCGCCGGCATTGTCCGCTCCTGAGAGCCAGCTCAGTTTTCCTCTATCGTTATAACTGAGATAACGAAAAGGAGGTAGTGATGCATAATCGCTGAGACATCTGAACTAATAATATACCGGGTCTTTGACTGGTTCTCCTCCAGTGTCTGACGGGTTCCAATGTCATTATACAAAATTCTACTTCCGCTCCCCTCCTTCTGAGATATGGCGTGCCCCAGGGCCCAATTCTCGGACCGGTCTTATTTTCCTTGTACACCCAGCCTGTGTCTGAGGTGATCGCCAGTAAAAGATGTGAACATCACAAATATGCCGATGACACACAGATGAACTGAGAAAGATGCTCCTCTCAAACATTCCCGTCTCTTCTGCATGGCATGGAACAATGCATAGAAGCTGTTAAGTACTGGATGAAAGACAACAAGCTAAAGCTCAATGAAGGAAAAACAGATGCCATTGTGATAGGCACTCGCCCCAGGGTGAGTGTCTCCCATGATGAGTCCTTGATCGTTTGTGGACAGAACATCCCTCTCAAAAAATGGTGTGAAAAAAACTAGGTGTTTATATAGATAATGTGCTGTCCATGAACGATCATGTGTCTCACGTCCTGCTGCTGCTGTCTTGAGCTCAGGAGGCTTACTTCTGTTAGACAGTACCGTATTGACGATGCCTGTAAGCAAATCGCTTGTTCACAGATTTTGTCAAAGCTTGACTACTGTAACCCTGTAATGTCAGGTATGTCGAACGATCTGCTCTACAGGGTCCAGAAGATTCAAAACCAAGCAGTAAGACTTATACTGAAAAAAAATCAAAGCGTGACCACATTACTCCCTTGCTTAAGCAGTACACTGGCTTCCTGTGAAGTTCAGAATTGAATACAAAATTGCTTCTCTCCTTTTTCAGGCCTTTGATAAAAACACTCCCGGCATACTTGTATTCCAGTCTCCCTGTCTATACACCAGGCTGAGTATTGAGCTCCAGCACTGACCACAGAATATTGACTACCCCCAGAGTGTCCTTAAAAACCTTTGGACAGCGGTCCTTTTCTTTCCAAGCTCCCAAAGTGTGGAATGGTCTTCCCCATGATATTCGCCATGCACCATCTTTGCCCATTTTCAGGGCTAGATTAAAAACATATTTTTTTCAACTTGGCCTTTGAAAGGGATTGATAAACCCTACGTTTTCCCATCAACGTGAATATATCTGATCAGGCTCTTGAAATGTTATGTTTATTATTTTAGTATTGTGTCAGTGTGCATTTGGACCTATGAATGGTTGTGTTTTTGTACGTTGTGACTCTGTACTTTAGTTAGTTAATTTCAGTTAGTTAGATTATCTAGATGTAAAGCGCTCTGAGCCTTTCTTTATGGGGATATTGCTCTATAATAGAAGAGTTATATATTACTGATTAATATTATTATATTTTTTAAAACCAGGCTAACGGAACCGATATATTCGTTGACGGAACACAATGTGACACCAAATTTCAAAACGTAAGTTCGAAACAATATTTCGAGACAATTAATTGCAGATATCGTGGATTAAATATGTCCGCTTCATACGTATCAGCAATACGCTTTTATATGTCCACACTGTTCATATGAGTTTCATAATTAAAGTATGTGTACCTCTACATCTTCTAGTCCACTCTGCACTTTAACCAATAGTAACACCCTCAACTTTAGGATGCAAATGAGGCCAAGCTATGTAAAAGGTAAAAAAGAGCACGTCGATTCACAGCAGCCTTTACAACATGCATGGGCTCATGAAAATCTATGCTTCTTGTGGATGGAAGGCCATGTATACGCAATTAAGTCCGCAGTGGCTTACTCATCCGAGGGATCTAATAAGGATGTAAAGTGAGTCTGCAAAATGCACAGATTCCAATGAGCCGATTCATTATCTGGGGGTTCAAAGTGATCTGTCAACTGCAGTTGTACTGGTCTGACTTAGCTATTAGACACTGTTACCAGCCAAAATGAAGAGAGGACAGAACACAGACTGAACTGGAAGGGGAATTGTTGCGCCCGAAGTTACGGCTAAACAAAACAAACACGAGGCAGCGCTGGCACTGATGACAGATAGCTTGACAGATAGCGTGACCCTCACCCTCCTCACTTACCACAACCCTCTCCCTCCCTTTCGCGTTCGACATAAGACTGTACAGCGATGAAGGCGACATTAAAAGCATCGCCCGCGGACAGTTTTTGCTTACAAAAGTCAGTAAGCTTTTGCGATGCGACATGTTCCACCTGATCCAAGCCTTCAGCATGTAGTAAAGATTTCGGGTCTAAAATGAAGTGGTCGTTAAAAGCATCGGCAGTCGTATTTGAAGAATGATTTTTATTATTGTTAATTAGTAAGTTTAAAACTTTCCATATTGAAGACGGATTCCCGCCACGTATGGTTTTCTATACCAGTGCTTTTTGTGCTTCCCGGATAAGGTATTTGAGTCTGTTACGTAACCTTTTGAATTCAATAAAATCTTTGTCCCGCTTGGCTTGATTTCTGGCTTCCATGGTTTGTTTAATCTCCTCAGTAATCCAGGTGAGGCGCTCACGGCACCGGACTCGTTTTCTTTTTAAGGGGACATGCTTATTTAGCACTCAGAGAAACAACTCAAGCCACAGTGAGAGCGCGTCATCCGCGTCATTGTGATCGTAAACTTCATGGAACGGCAATAAACTGAGGTCATGAAGGAAACTATCTCTATCTAGTTTTCTAAAACATCTGTAAGTAAGGTATAAATGTTGGGTTCGGCTCTGTTTAGGAACATAACATGACCAAGTACAGGTGATAAGAAAGTGGTCACTGACAGCTAGTGAAGGGACGTCAGTTTCAGTGATAGCTTGAGGGTTGTTAGTATAGATGTGGTCAATCAAAGTAGACGAAAAGTGTGTTACTCTGGTGGCAGTGGTAATCATCTGTTTTAGTCCAAACATCATTGTTGTACATTGCCACATCGAATGAGGTTTTGAGATATCAATGTTAAAATCGCCGAGGATGAGTATATCCCTGCCTGTGTCATTCACTTTATCCATTACCTGTACAAAGTCATCAATCCACTCGTCGGTGGATGCTGGATTCCTATACACAAAGCCAACTAGCAGTGGCGAAGTGTTAGGAAGTTGACTTCCAACCACACGCATTCCACCTCCCTGGTCTCAAGATCAAGACGTCTGCGTACCCTGTGCTGAACAGTGCTATGCACATAAACAGAAAGCCCAGTATGTCCAGGAGAAGTTGCATCACGTCGAATAAGAGAGAAATTTGGAATACTGACACATGCGTCAGTGATTCGAGAGTCCAGACGAGATTCAGTGAGACCAAAGAGGTGGAAATGTGACGTCTGGTTCAGAAAAAGGGAAACATCATTTACTTTCGGATATAAATGATACACATTTAAATGTCCGACTTTCAGTCCTTGAGTGGCTGAGCCATTGGACCCACTCGCCATATTGTTCGTTATATGTAGACACTAGTGTACACACGACGATAAAATAACTTTAAAAAAAAAGTTAATAGTCGATAGTTATCCTTTCTTTCACAAGTCTGTACGACTGATCGTTGTACAGAAGAAGAAAAACAAGATAACTAAGAGTTAACGAAAACTTTCACTATACAGTCACACTCCGGCCTCAAATAAATGAGTACGTTATAACCGGCACTATTCAGTCCACACATTATTAAAAAATAATTTAAAAACAAACAAACAAAAAAAAAAAAACCCCAACAAACATTTTTACTAGTTTCACTTTCCAAAGTGCAGATTCACCGTCAGGCACAGTGGATATAACAATGAAACGAATCCTTGGGTCCCTTTTCACGCAGCTTCTCAAAATAGCCGCTTAGTGTCACACTTTGTCTAGAAACATTTCTGGCTCACTGAGAGAGAAATGAAATGAAACTTTATTTCTCAACGGATAAAGTAATTAGCACGTGTGCCATTTTTCATACTTGCCGTTGCTACTCTACAAACACAGGATAATAATTGTAATACTAATAGTACCAAAGAGAGAGAGAGCGAGAGAGAGAGAGAGAGAGAGAGAGAGAGAGAGAGAGAGAGAGAGAGAGAGAGAGAGAGAGAGAGAGAGAGAGAGAGAGACTCACCTCAGATTATTTTCAATGTTGATGGCTTTGATTGCATCAATCAGCACATCGGAGATTTTGGGGTCAGCATCTTGTGTGATTCTGTCAAAAGCCCCGGATGCCGATTCACCGCTAGACTTGGGACATGCAGCGAATCGACCAATCAGAATGCCGATAATAAAAGCCAGGACACCAGTAACCACCGCAATGATGATATAGAGACGAGTCTTACTGCTTCCCTGGGACCCCATCTTGCCACTTCTGGCTGCGATTCTTCTGAAAATGAAATACGAGCATTAGTCGTCATGTGTTTCCACTACCACACTGAAGCAGCACCGTCCACCGCACTTCGAGTGAACTCGCCGTATCACGATAGTAAAAGGGGTTAACAGATACCGTAAGTGAGAGATTTCGAATTCAGATAATGTTCTTAAGCTCTTCAAGACCAGTGGTCGCAGATTGTGTTGTTGAAACCTCAGTTAATTCAACGACGAATCAAACCCAATCAAGGCGGAACATGCATACAAACTTCTGCTGGGGCAAGGCGAATGCTATCCAGCTGCAAAAGACATAAATCCTCATGAGCCTCCGCAGTCGCGGGGGCTCATGAGGATTTATGCCTCTTGTTAGTCCTGATGTCCCTGTTGCGGACCTGTGTTTTACGCCGGCGCGAATGTTCTGCGTGCAGTCATTTCAGGCGCCGGCGTACTTAGCCATTAATGGCAGCGAAAAGGTTAAAGCGGGATCATCAAGAGGCGTAGAGAGAGAGAGAGAGAGAGAGAGAGAGAGAGAGAGAGAGAGAGAGAGAGAGAGAGAGAGAGAGAGAGAGATGAAATGAAATGAAATGAAACGAAACTCAGTTTATTTTCCAAGGATAAAAGAATAGGTGCGCAGACCTGTTTTTATTCTTGTCCTTGCTACACACTACAAAACAAAATAACGTACATCAAATCACTCTCTTACCCACGGCACACACACGCGCGCCGGTGTCAGTGTTATTGCCGCGTGCACTGTGACAGGTTTGTGCCAGATTAGCGGGCCAACAGGCGCCAAGCCAAGCCTGCACAACCCTCCACACGCACGCACGCACGCACGCACGCACGCACGCACGCACACACACACACACACACACACACACACACACACACACACACACACACACACACACACACTATATCATCAACTGTACACATACATTGCTATCACTTAAAACTATACAACAGCCAAAATGTAAAGAGCATAACGGAGGGTACATGAAACCGCTATTGTTCTCGGCATCATAAAAATCAACACGGCTCGCTCCAACAAACACACATACAACACGCATACACACACACACACACACACGCGCGCGCGCGTGCGCAAGCACGTACGGCATGCGCGCGTAGCTGTTATGTCTGCCGTAAAAGTAATCTTATAGTGACCCCGCAATAGTCATCGCGCGCGCGGGTCGACGCGAAGCAACTATAGCACTGCCACTCGGCGGCGTGTCTCAGCTGTGTCTATCGACGGCATCCCGTCTGACCAGCCGAGTCCATGGGGTCATGGATATTACATAATGCGGCTTGCTGGAATGCCAGCGGTATATTACATCCGTTCATAAATGTTACAAGAGAATGCAGACTATCCGTGAAATGCCGCACAAGGCATGGAATGCTACACGTAAGAATAAAAATAAAGATAAAAAATAAAAATAAAAATTAAGTTTTGTCTAGATGTTTCAGCAGCTTGGTCTTGTAAGTTGTAAGCGATGGCGCGGCTTTAACATCCGCAGGAATCGAGTTCCATAACTTTGCACCAGAATAGGACAATGACGACCTATAAATGTCCAGCCGAGCATCGGTACTACAAGATTGTTCCCTGGTGTTCGACTGGACCTCGTATGAGCAAAGTGGAACAAACTATTGAGGCTGATGTTTCCGAGAGGGTGATTTTGAGCATGAGCACCAACTTATTATACATAAACTGTTTTTCAAGTGGCAAAATGTCAAACAGCTTGAACTTGTTGTCAGTAATAATGACTTCCGAGGGTCTGTCAACAGTTAGTTTAATGGCTCTCTGTGGAGCGAGTTCAGACTTTTAAAATTAGCATCGCTACTACCGTCCCAAACAAATGAGAAATAATCCAAATGTGACTGAATATGGGCATAGTAGAAGAGTTTCCTTGTTGGCTCATCAGCGAAATGTCTCAATTTCGACAAAAGGAATACATTTTTAGATACTATTTTACACAGTTTAGTAATGTGGCCTTGCCAGCACAACTTGTCATCTAAGTTGATTCCATGCAAGCGTTGTTTCCTGACTTGCTCCACAGGCTGGCCGTTAAGTGTTAGTTGAAGGGGAGGGGGGTTCAACTGATGCTTTTGACGTGTGGTAATCAGCATGCATTTGGTTTTAGTGGGATTAGGTATCATGGCGTTATTTCTGCACCATTCAAATACCTCATTAAAACTGTCCTGGAGAATCTTCGCCATACATGTTACATCTGATGACGAAACGTCCAGTGTTCCATCGTCTGCAAAAAGACTGCAAGTTACACTGGAGACAGATATATGTAATGGAAGGTCGTTTATGAAGACAGAGAACAATAATAGACCAAGAATCGATCACTGTGGTACTCCGTGCTCTATCACTCCCTCAGGTGAGTTTTTACCATTCACGTAGACATACTGCGTACGCCCATGCAGATATGACGTAAGGAGGGCAAGTGTGTCTGCGCTTAGTTGATAGACAGTAAGTTTTTGAACTAAAGTTTTATGACTGACGAGGTCAAATGCTTTTGAAAGGTCCAAACATACTGCTCCAGTCATTTGACTGCTATTCATGGCAGTAAGCCATCTGTCAACTAAGTGTACCAATGCTGTGTGACAGGAGTGTTTCCGCCGAAAGCCAGATTGTAATGGGTGTATGAATTTGTGTTGTTTCTAGAAAATATGAGTTTGTGTTGTTTCTAGAAAACGTTGTAAGTGTGTGTGAATGTGTCTTTCTATCGGTGTAGACAGTGTTGACACTAGTAGCGAAATGGGCCTGAACTTGTTAGGGTCGGCAAGGTCTTCCGTTTTAGGTAGTGGGATCACTTTGGCTGTTTTTAGAGAGAGAGAGAGAGAGAGAGAGAGAGAGAGAGAGAGAGAGAGAGAGAGAGAGAGAGAGAGAGAGAGAGAGAGAGAGAGAGAGAGAGAGAGAGAGAGAGACTGTGTGTATAATTTGATAAGTTTGTCGTCGCAATTATGCGCCGTCGCGAACACTAAATTCAGCGTGTCAATCATGACTCGGCAGGGCCGGACCCAGGGGGGGGGGGGTTACCTGGGTTCCGGAACCCCCCCTCCCAACTAAAAAAAAAAAAAAAAAAAAAAGAACAGTGAATTTTTTTTATGCAAAGGGAGTTCCAAAGTTTTATTACTTTTTTTTTGTTTTTAAAACATTGCAGTTTTTAGTCACTTTTGATCCAAGGCACAAAGAGTTATTTATAGACAATTCAACGGAAATCCATTTCAAGGGATCCGTTTAAACGTCCAAAACGTTTTCCCGTTCAAACAACCAAGTAACCCAACCCCTAACCCTAAATTAGTAAATGCAGCCATATTTTCTTGTTCTGGCCACAAGCCTCTTCCAGCGCCTTCACCTTGATACAGCCCTAATCCCCCAAAAACGACTTTTTAGAAAGATTAATTAAGACGCTAAGTTGATAATTATGATAATTCGTTGTAACGAACATCCGTTGAAACGACCATCGTTGAATCGTCCAAAAACATCGTTGAAATGGATTTCCGTTGAATCGACCAGGTACCCAAAAGAGTTGCTTTCCTTCAGTGCATGTCTTTCCGAGAAAGATCAGTGAAAAGACGTCTGACGTCATTAAGGTTTGTGGGGGGAAGTTTAAATCTAGATCTATTTTCTTTGGTAACACTTCACTTTTGCTGTCTCCTCGAAAATGCCGAAACTGAAAAAAACAGATGCTGATGGCAGTAGGCGACTGTCATGCTGGTTTTCATCAAGCTCCATTTCAGAAGGTGGGTACATTTTTAAATCCAATTTTGTCTCATAAAAGAAATGTAGTCAGTAGAACTAGGTAAAATTCACCCATTCCGAATTCGATTCAAATGAGCATGTGGCGATGGCGCCGGTACTTCCTTCCTGTGAGTGTAGCCTATGCTGTAGGAGCTGATACTAGCTGCATATAATGAATATCATAGATATAAAACAGCCCCACTTATTAAAATACCAAAACAGGTAACAATTAAAGTAATGCATAGCCTAAAATTTATTTCACAAAGTATTATGATATATAACTTTAAAAATGTCAATTTAAAGAATAAAGATATCGGCATCAATGATCAATATTGCTTTTATATTTATAAAAAAAATCTTTGGACGGCAAAATATCGTTTTCAATAACAAAACCAAGGGCTAAGTTATAAGGTATCGTTTTCACTAGTGCAGCTTACTAGCTATGTATTGTGACGTAAATCTCTTCGGAGAGCAGAACAGAACCGTCTTGATGGCTGACTATGGAAACCATAGCCTATCTGACACCACTTTGACAGCGTCGCCATCAATTGTGACGGCAACATAGCCTTTCCGGGTGCGAAACCGTTATGACGACTTCGGTTTTTGGAACGACAAGAAGCCATCATGACGGCATCCCAACCACTGCCTTTTTCACATAATAAAATGGAAAATAAAAATGTGCTGAAATTTTGCCAACTGCTGAAAATCAGCAAATTTGTTAACAGTTCCTATGCCTGTGAACAGCGTGCTACAAAATAAGATTATTCACTCTTAGGCCTTTTGTTGATGAAATTTAAAATAAGCTAAGAACTAATCAGAAAACCACTGTTTTTTTATATTAAATTATTATTATAAAATTGTAGTAGACGTGTTAACACCTGCAATGCATAATCATATATAAGATGTTGAAAAGACGGTTCTATTTTATTTTACATTTTTGTTGTTGCTTTTAGGATAATTTCATGTTTTAATTTTTATGTTATGTCTTTGTTTTTGTTTTTTTTGTTTTTTTTTCTTTTTGTTTGTTGTTGTTGAGTAAATTGTAAAGCGCTTAGAGTTGTTTACAGGTAAGCGCTATATAAGAAAACCTTTAATAATAATAATAATAATAATAATAAAAGTTGTTTTTCTAAACGGCAGATGATGCAGTTCCTCGAAAGAGACAAAAATCAACCCAAAGTGAGACCACTGGCAGTGGAGTTCGAAACAGTGACATGGGAACAAGTAAAAGCAGTGTTGGTGAGTAATTTACTGCCCCGCCCCCCCCCCCCCCCCTCTCAAAAAAAAAAAATTAAATTAAATGCAACCTGAAATTGATACGTGATTGAGTGTTTCAATTTAATAATTAATATTAAACAAAATGACTGGTGTGTTCCATTGGCTATCATTAGCCTAAGAAGACTCTACGAGTCATAAGGTAGCAAAGATTTTGTCCATCATTTGGGGGGGAGGGGTCTAAAAAGAAAAGCTGTTATTTCAGATCATAAATATATATCTAAGCTTGACTGAAGTGTGTAAACGAAGACATATATATGCTTTAAATGTAATTATCTTGTTGCAGGTCTCTCTCTCTCTCTCTCTCTCTCTCTCTCTCTCTCTCTCCCTCTCTCTCTGATCTCTCTCTCTCTCTCTCTCTCTCTCTCTCTCTCTCTCAGTATGTGTGACTGTGTGTGTGTGTGTGTGTGTGTGTGTGTGTGTGTGTGTGTGTGTGTGTGTGTGTGTGTGTGTGTGTGTGCGCGTGCGTGCATGCTGTGTGTGTGTGTATGTGTGTGTGTGTCGGCTTGAGAGAGAGAGAGAGAGAGGGGGGGTGGGGGGGGGAGAGATAGCACCTGCATACATATTTGCCCTTGCTGTATGAAAAGAAAAGGGGAGACTGCCAGTGCTAATATTTTAGGAAGGTTACAAAGTAAAGTAGGTTATAGCACTGTCAGGGGAGAGAAATGTGCATGATCGACCAGTGATCATAGATCTACTGTGGCCAAAGCACAAAAAAAAAAAAAAAAAAAAAAAAGATAGGAAAGAGAGGGGGCGCTAAGAAAGTGGCTGGAACAGTGGATATGTGATACGCCCCCCTTCGGGGGGGCTTCCATATGCATTGCTTTCAGTCATTTTCTTAGCGCCCCCCCTCTTTCCTATCTTTTTTTTTTTTTTTTTGTGCTTTGGCCACAGTAGATCTATGATCACTGGTCGATCATGCACATTTCTCTCCCCTGACAGTGCTATAACCTACTTTACTTTGTAACCTTGCTGTATGAACTTTAATGTACTTAATGATTCTTTGTTTATTGCTTTACTTTGTATTTTTACTCATTTTATATTTTTGTGCGTACGCGTATGCGGGTAGGAATGTCTGGAGTGCGTGTCCGAGAGCGTGTGTTTGTTTTTGTGCGTATGTGCCTGAGTGCGTGCGTGTGTAAGTGTGTGTGTGTGTGTGTGTGTGTGTGTGTGTGTGTGTGTGTTCGTGCGTGTGTGCATGCGTACTGAATTGCGGTGTACTGAGTGTGTGTGTGTGCGTGCGTGCATGCGCGAGTTGTGATGTGCATGCGTGCGTACCTGAGTGCGTGTGTGGGTATGTGTGTGTGTATGTGCGTGGTGCGTGCGTGCGTGCGTAAGCGAATGCAGCAGTGCATGCAGCAGTGTGTGGTATGTGTATGTTTACATGTCTATGTCACTTATGTAGTAGATGTAGCAACGGCAAGTTTGAAAACTGGTCCTGTTACCAATAACTTCTACCGTTGGAAAATAAAGGTTCATTGTTCATTGTTCATTGTTCTCTTTCTCTCTCTCTCTCTCTCTCTCTCTCTCTCTCTCTCTCTCTCTCTCTCTCTCTCTCTCTCTCTCTCTCTCTCTCTCTCTCTCTCTCTCTCTCACACAGGTACACACACAATCGTTCAATCGTTTTAGTATTTCAGACTTCTCATAGACCCAACTTTTATTTGTATTTCAGACTCCTCCTCAAGCATTGATCAGCCTGCCGGGGGCCTGCTTTCTGAATCCTCTGCCATGCCAATGACCAACCAGCCTGATGTGAGCCTGCTTTCTGACTCTTCAGATTTCTCCTCTCAGATCACCAGCAACAAAAATATCGATTTTGGTGAAGTTTTCAAGAAACACACGCGAGTCGTTTCACTGTCAAGCCGTGACAAGGAGCATCTTCTAAGGCAACACTGGAGACCATCACCTGGTTTTCAGTTTCCAACAACAGTGATAAACAACAAGAACCGAAAATTTCAGCATGAGTGGTTGCAAAAGTACTCCTGGCTTGTGTATTCTCCTTTCGAGGATGGGGCTTACTGCAAGTATTGCCTATTATTTGCAAAGTCTACTGAAAACCTGGGCAAGTTTGTGAAAGACGCCATGCAAGAACTGGAATAAAGCCTGTGATCAGATCAAAAAGCACTCGTTATTACAATACCACAAAGATGCAATGGCAAATGGAGAGCAGGTTTTGACAATCATGGATAAACCAGAGCAGAGCATCGCCAGTGAAATCAATCAGAAAAATGCAGAAAACATCGCTGCAAATCGACAAGTTCTGACAAGCCTCTTCAGGATTGTTGAAGTGTGTGGAAGACAGGGGTTAGCTCTGAGGGGCAACTGTGATGATGGCATTCTTCAGAGTGAGAACAGAAGCAATTTCAATGCCCTTTTGAATCTGTGCATCAATGCAGGAGATGAAACTCTCCGGAAACATCTAGATACATGCGATAAGAAGGCCACATACATTTCAAAAAGTACACAAAACAGACTGATAGAGGTTCTTGGTGATCAGATCCGCAACAAGATTCTTGCAGAAATTATTGCAGCAAAACAGTTTACCGTGCTTGCTGACGAAGTCACAGACAGCTCAAACTGGGAACAACTTTCAATTATATTGAGATTCGTCGATGGAAGTCTGAAAGTTCGTGATGAGTTCCTGGCTTTTGTCCAGTGCAGAGATACCACAGGTGAAACACTTTACAACAAGATTGTTGAGTGTCTGGGCTTGTGGGGGCTTGATTTCAACAATGTTAGAGGACAAGGTTATGACGGGGCCGCAAACATGGCAGGAAAGTTTAAAGGAGTGCAGGCACGTTTTCAAGCAAGGAACAACAAAGCACTGTACTTTCACTGTGCTTCCCATAGCTTGAGTCTCTGCATTGTAAAAGCATGCGGCTTGCCTGCAGTGAAGAACATGATGGGAGCACTGAGGGAACTGTCACTGTTTTTCTCAAACTCTCCAAAGAGACAACGAAAACTTGAAGATACCATCGAAGCATCTCAGCCTGACACGACAAAGACAAAGCTTGTTGATCTGTGCAGAACAAGATGGGTAGAAAAACATGAAGCACTGGAGGTTTACACATCTCTCTTCCTGGTTGTTCACGACTGTTTGGGACAAATGTGTGAAGACAGTGACAATTGGGACAGTGAGACATTGACCAAGGCAACTGGCTTTCTCCACACCTTGAGCAGCAGTGTTTTCCTCGTTGCATTCGTTGTCGTCCGCAATTGTTTGCGTTACTTAAAACCCTTGACAGTGAAGCTCCAGAAAAGAACAAAAGATGTTGTCGATGCCTACAGGGAAATCAAAGAGGTCAGTAACTGCATGTCTTCTATTAGAAGAGATGTCGACACAGCGTTCGTTGCCTGGTTTGGTGAAGTCAGCAAAATGGCAAATGCTTTGACAACTGATGTTGTTGTTCCTCGTCAAGCATCCCGCCAGACTCTCCGTGACAACCAACCTGCGGCCACTCCAGAAGAATATTTCAAGATTAGCATTGCCATTCCTTTCTTGGAACACCTGTCAACCGAATTGGACTCGAGGTTCAAAAATGCTGACCTAGCAGTTGATGGTCTCTGTCTGGTGCCAAACACTTTAATAGACAACCAGGATGGTTTCATGCAGGTTCCAGAAGGGGCGAAGACACTGGCAATGTTGTGGGAGTCTGACCTACCAGACAACGCTACCCTTGATGCAGAATACCAACGGTGGGTTTGCAAATGGCGAAGTGCTGCTGAGAATGCGACAGCTATCATCCCATCCACGGCATCAGAAGCACTGAAACACTGTGACAGGGATTTTTATCCCAACCTGTTCATCATGCTAAAGAACCTTTGCACCCTGCCTGTCACTACTGCCGAGTGTGAGCGTTCAAACAGTCAGTTGCGCAACCTGAAAAACTACCTGCGCTCTACAATGGGGCAACAGAGACTCAATGCACTTGCTTTACTGAAAGTGCACAGGGATGTTGATATTGACTTCAAAGAGGCAGTGAACTGTTTTGCCAGAAGATACAATTCACAAATGGTACTAATGCCGAGGAACCTAGTGCAGCAAGACTGAACTGAAGTGAAAGCAGGGCCCTGATGTTCATAAACTACAAGGTAAAGCTTTATACCGTTAACGATCAACGAAAAGTAGTGAATAATAATAGTATACAAAACATCTCTGTTGATAAATAAATGTTTGTGTGTGTGTGTGTGTGTGTGTGTGTGTGTGTGTGTGTGTGGGTGTGGGTGTGGGTGTTTTTTTTAAGGGAGGGGCAGGTGATAATTTTTGTACCCCAGAGTTTGTCAGTTCGATTGTTCAAAAAGCTCAAAGTCCCCAGACCATCACAAATGGCTTTTTCAAGGCTCAGATTGCACCAGATTGCACCATTTTGCATCCTTGAAAAAAAAAAATTCCGGGGGGGCATGCCCCCGGACCCCCCTAGAAGGCTCGGCGCTTCGCGCCTTCGCTTTATACTGAATCTGTAACCCCCCCATCGACTTTTCCCAGGTCCGGCCCTGCTCGGTACTAACAGTAACCTCTGCCGGCGGCTCAGAGCACTCACCCAAGGTCTTTCCTAGGTGCATCCTGACCGAAACGCAGACTAACTCTTATGTCATAGTGTTGACGTTTCAGGAGGTAAAGAGTGTTTAACTGCCGAGAAAAAAGTGAACACGAGCCATCTGTGAGAGACAAAGACCCTCATGAGCCCCCGCGACTGCGGGGGCTCATGTGGATCTATGCCTCTTGCTGAGACCAATTTGCATCCATTTATCTTGGAAGGTGCTGGCTGTTGGTCGTTGAATGAACGCAAGATTTCAGAAACATAATTATGTGTACGCACAGTCGGAGGGAAGAGGTTAAGTGATAGTTTAAGAGTGGTGCTAGACTGTTGTTTATATCCGAAGTTTGTTATAAACGGAGTAATTTTACACACAAGAACTCGTGTACGGGCCTTTGGTCATATCCGGCCGACGCTGTTGTAAGTGAAGTACTTGAAACTCTACTTTGTCAGGACACAAGGGATGAAAAATGTAGGCAGTTTAGCATACTGTATTTTTAGATGCACTTTATTCACGAACATAACATAAAGGAGGGTTGGGGGTGGGGGTTGGGGGTTGGGGGTGGGGAGTGGTATGACCAAAAATCGTGATGCGTCATTGGCGCTGTTTGGATTCTTGCGATTCGTGCCGGGATTGCTGCTTTGCCATCCTCGTGACCCGTGAAGGAAGGGTTCCTCGTGAAACGCGATCGCAGAACTATCCAAAAATTAATAAGATCTTCGTGATCCGTGAAAACTCCCTGGTTATTTCACCAACTAACCCCCCACACACAAACACTATTTACCGCCCCCCCCCCCCACCCCCACCCACCCCTCCCGACCACACACACACACACACACACACGCACACACACACACACACACACACACACACACACACACACACACACACACACACACACACACACACGCACACGCACACACACACACACACTGACACACACACACACACACATACACGCGCGCGCGCGTGAATCGCTAAATAAATCGTCGTGAATCCGTTATGGTACCCCCCCCCCCCATCCCACGTCATAAAAGGTCTATGCGTTCATCTAGTTTGGTTACGATTCCTTTTTTTTTTTTTTATATCAACGAGACCTTGAAAGTAATGTGTATAGTGTACTTGTGTTTTTAAAAAAAATCGAGGTTATCCTAAGGTGACGAAAGCTTAGCAGTATTTGGGCCTGTTCCCAATTCATCTGTCAAATTTGCGTTGTTACGGTCTCTTCGTGTGAACCCTTGAGCGCCCGGCACAGATGTACCGAGTGCGCGAGAGCTCTATCAGTCGAAGAGACTGTAAAACATGTATTACAGAGCGCGCGTACGTGACTAGCATCTTCCTTTGGACAGAATTAACCCCTTTAGCCCCAAGGTCCTTTTTCTCATTTTTTTAAAAGGTTTTGCCTAATGACTATGTACCAGTTGCAGGAGATGGCTTGACCATAATAATTCAAGGGTAGTGCCAGATTAGCTTGGCGCCTTCAGGCGCCAAGCTAATCTGGCACTACCCTTGAATTATCATGGTCAAGCCATCTCCTGCTGTAGGGATCCGAGGTTGCGAGGGTTAACAAGTTTTTTAAGTTGTTTTCACTATCAGCAAACGCCTTCCATTCCTCCTGCAATAGACATAGATCGTCGTGAGCCCTCCAGCAGTCTTCTTAGCTCTTTTCAGTCACGTTGCAATGAGGGGTGTAGGTCCTCTGGGTGCCCAGCAGAATGACGAGTATCTAGGCCTCTTGCTCAGGCCGAGGCCGGGGTCATGCGCTGCGTCTACCATGACGTTATGTCTATTCTAAGGGAGCAATGGGAAAGTGTGTTCCTCTGCAAGGGGTGACAAACGAAAGAAAATTAACCCTTGCACTGCCGGGACCAGGCGAACGTTAGTTTACCCATCTGCGAGAGACATAAACCCTCATGCCCCCCCTCCCCACCCCCCCCCCCTCGCAGTCGCGGGGGAGGGGGGGAGGAGGGTCATCAGGGTTTGTCTCTTGTTATGGTCGTGTGTTATTTGCGCCTATTTTTTTTTTTATGGGTCCCATTTTAATCTGTGTTCTTCACGCGAATGTCGGCCAGTGCGCACGGCGTCTCAGAAGCGCATTTCGTGATCACCGGAAGCGAAGGGGTTAACGCTCACATTTGGCGTTATCTGCATACGACCAGATAGAAAATATACATATTTAGACATCTCTGTTATTTCTGTCGGTCCATTAACTCATTCGCGGCCAGTCGCATACGGTGCGATGCTTATGCCGCGCATCCGGATGCGGCTGGCCGCGAATGAGTTAATGTGTAATATAAACAAGCATATAGGCTAATACGTCTGTTACTTTTATACTTATGACGCCAGAGAAACATTTATTGCAAATAGGCCTAATACAAAAACAACATTTGCTGCTTTTGTTCATTTAGTCTGTCACAAGTGTTACGAACTAGAACGGGTTTTGCATGTATGGTTTTGTCCATATAGGTTAACTCATTCGAGACGAACTGCATCCGGATAGCCGGCTTAAGGTATCCGAATTGTGGAGGACTCTGTAGTACCTCCAATAAAGCCACTTCCGCAGTCGCCCTTCGCATGTTTTCTTTCACCTCTATGTTGAAAAAAGTGAGACGCCTGCTGCTGTTGGGGTTGTGTTACACTGTCTGTATCAACACAGTGGGCACTCTTTGACTGGGCATGAATGTTTTTGAATGGAAACCTTTAGAATCCTGTCTGTTCTCCTTTAGCGAAAACATGTACTACCTTAGCTTGCTGTTGTCGATCAGCCATAACCGCATAAAGTTCCAACTTTCATCCAGCTAAGCTCACTAAAATAAACAGAAGCCACCTCTTAGATGTCTTCGTTTTTGTGAAATATGTTGCTGACAGAAAGTGAAAACCCAAAATGAATACAGTCAAGAAGATAGGAAGGAAGTTAGTTTTACACATACAGCTCTGACTCGATATATCGTGAATCGTTATATCACTATCCCGGATACATGTATATCGCGGGGGGTACCTTCATTTTACAATTATTTCATGAAACAGAGATGCAAATGAACGAATTATAATGGAGTATGTCATCCAAGTACAGTTTCAACATACATATAGTCATTTAGAACAGGCTATCTGAAAACTCAGAGCTTGGCTGTTCAATTATGGGTGCGGAAACAATTTCCAGAATGATGACAATACTAGAAGAAAATGTCCTTTGATTGCCTGCATGGGTTCTTTGTTCTCAGTGCTAATGACAGCAAAAGGAGGCCGCATTTTGTGTGAAGGTGTATAATCAAAACCCGCAAGCACAGGTCAATCTCAGTTTGACTGTTCAATGCAAAAATGGCTGGCCTTTCCCAATCCTTGGCAGTTTGTAACCCTTCAAACACACACTTGGTTTTAAGCATATAGGCAAGAGGGACTATTTTGTCAAAACTTTAAAAAAAAACACGAATCTACACTTATGTTCATTAAACGGTAATAACGAATGTTAGGAGAGCTTGGGCGAGGTGGACTTGTCTAGTGAAGGGCTGGGAGCCTAAGGAACTTAAAGAAGTCATTCCTAAAACGTGTTCATGGATCTGAAATTAGAGTGCTATCACCTTAAGCCGCGTATCCGGATGCAGTTCGTCTTGAATGAGTTAATGGAGCGTCTAAAAATATATTGTATATCTAGAAACCACAACAGGCCATTAACTAACATCTTCGACCTTTATTCGAAAAAAAAAAAATCAATCAGCGATTCAAGAAGGAGATCATGTGGTTTTCCTTCATAGTCTTACTACCCTACTGCGTCTATCGTCACACTGTCACGCACAAAAGACAACTGTCGAGTCCGACAGCTCAGTCTTCAATGATGGAGTCTCCACGAACATAGTGACAACCCATGGACGATTCTTAATGAGCTTGGGGTCAAAAGGTCGCGTGCGCGAAAACGAGGCTATCTGGGGCTGGTCGCGCACTGAAATGGCTATCGGGCCGAAGTTGACCGCAGTGGGCCCGCGCACAGTCGTGCGCGGACCCACTGCGGTCGACTTCGGCCCCGGCATAGACCTTTGCTGGAAAATTGTGACGAAACACGTGGCGACAGGGAGTACCCGCTCAGTATTGTGACACAATTGTCAAATTGTCACAAATCTCGTCATAAACAACTACCTCTACCGGCACCGTGAACGTAACAGCTCAAGCCGAAGGATAAGCAGCTAGACAAAGAAACTTAAAATGCTGTATGCAGGTCAAGCTCTGTTTTAGTCAAGGGACACTTTACCTAGCGTGCCCGTGCAGGGAACATTCCTCCGGCCGGCCGACGTCGGCCTCAGCTGGCTCGAGCAGGGTCAACTCAGTATACGGTTGACATTGGCCCGAGGGTCTTTTGCTTACTGGCAGCAAATCCATAAGAGGAAATCAGCCGTACTCCTCTCTTGAAGGTGGTTATCTTTCTTATGCGAGTACAGCAGGAAAAAGCAATCTTGTACCATGAACTCCCTTGATCCCTGGTAACGCCAAGTGCAACATTTGTTGCAAAAATAAGCATCAGAAGTAAACCTAAAATGGTTATGCATCTCACAAAAGCATCATAAGCTACGCATCTTAGCTAAAGTCACACTGGTTGTCTCCCTCGATTCGCGACCACTGAATGCGGTAGCGAATCGAGGGAGACATCCATTGTGAAAAAGCACGTAAGCGTGCATTATACGACCAGCAGTGCCAGACCAAACAGGTGACTGCCAATCGAGTAAAGTGAAGAGAAGAACCCAACGAAGAAAGAAACATGCATAGAAATGACTGTTACAACACAATTTATGAATATACAATTTATGCAATTTATGAATATTTCGGGTAAAAAGGGACACTGTTTCAAAATAGACAAACAAGCAAGTATACAAATCGGTAGCCAGCGGCGAATCGGGCCCCCCAATTTCTTTAAAATGCTATAATAAAGTCCTTTTGACATGTTTCAACCCGGGCCCTCTTCCCCCCCCCCCCCCTCCCCAACCCCCCCCCCCCCCCGCACTTTGGGTCCGTCACACCGCTAAAGCGTATGCGTCGCTCAACTACACCGACTAAGCAACAGAGCAGAGGTAATAGCTATTTACAGCACGTCGGCTCCTGGTCCATGAGCACAACAGCAAGTAGGTGGCAATCTAACTTAATGGCCTTTGAGGGATTATAATTATCACAGTTAGGTGTCTTAATTAATCTGTCTGTGAGTCAAATATTATATATATTAGTATATATGCAGTTATTCCCGGAAATCAATGTAACAGGTTTGTATGGTCACCGCGAACGTATTTAGAGTTTAATGACACACTTCATCTTACTGTGTGTGCGCGCGCGCGCGTGCGCCTTTGTGCGTGCGTGCGTGCGCGGGCGTGCCGTGTGTTTGTGTGTGTGTGTGTGTGTGTGTGTGTGTGTGTGTGTGTGTGTGAGTGTGTGTGTGTGTGTGTATGTGTGCCGTGTGTGTGTGTGTGTGTGTGTGTGTGTGTGTGTGTGCTGAAACAAAAATACACTGTGTGTACTGTGTGCGGTACGTGCGTGCGTATGTCAGTGCATACATGAGTACATCAGTCCTGCGTGTGTCACAGCTCAACGAAAGATAAGAGTAGTTTTTAAGTTAATGTCTAGATTATACATGTGTACGTATAGTTAGCAGCGTTCGCCGCCAGCGAGGTTGCCTATTTTTGCGTTTCTGCTTTACGATGTATGACTCCGCCAGTCTCTTCCCTCTTGCAAAGGGCGTACATTCTTGTGTATCCTTCAGCTGTAGGGTCACATGTGAATTTACACTACGCGCTGACCTAAATCAGCTCATTCTATTCCTCTTTTGACAGAAGACACCGACAATCTGTTGGCAGCGTGTTTTGACTGACCGTACATGTAAGAGAAACACCGATTAAACAATGTGGAATTAGACACAAGATATAAATCGACCATGATATTTCAAGGGTGGTGCCAGAATAGCTTGGCGCCCACCGGCGCCAAGCTATTCTGGCACCACCCTTGAAATATCATGGTCGATGTTCGCCTGCTATGTAATTTCGTCTTTAGATGACACCTCTCAACTGCCGGCGTTGAGACTCTATATTCATTAAGTCGCTATGTTATGTGACTAAATTGCGTTCCCCCATGGCAAACGTGCTTGTAGTGTGTTCATTATTAATTCTAGCACCCAACCATTGAACTTTTCTTTACATTTCTTTCAATTCTGAAACGGAATGTGCTTCGTTCCGCCAGGTACGATATCTGCAGGTGCAGCATGAAATGGCCTACATATTTGGACACTATTATGTGAACGTTTAGAATTGAAAAAAAAAAGTGGTTGCTGAGATATCCCTCCTCAGTTTAGAGTATGCATGTTTGTATGAACAAGAACCGTTAAGAGATTCTACCCCAGGACCGAAATCCCCAGATTTTGAAGTTGTCCTCTGATGGTCTGTATTACAATTCTAGAGACAGATCGAGCATGATAGTTCAAGGGTGGTGCCAGAATAGCTTGGCGCCTATGCCCAAGCTATTTTGGCACCACCCTTGAACTATCATGCTCGATCCATGTCTTGCTGCGGGGCTGAATGAGTTAAACGTAAGGCGGCATAAGTCACACCGATGATACATGTCAAAAACAAATTGTCACTCAATGTCGAGGCTGAGTCATGCAAACTGGGGCTCGGAAAATTGGGTTCATCATCGTTTGCGTTCTGCCTGCTGAATTCATGAGTCGAAAAAGCTGCTTCACAAAAAGAAAGCCTGATCAATTGTGTGTGTGTGTGTGTGTGTGTGTGTGTGTGTGTGTGTGTGTGTGTGTGTGTGTGTGTGTGAGAGAGAGAGAGAGAGAACTCTGAACAATGTACTGTGAGGCCTCCGGCCTGTACGCATAATAACAAATTGACATGATTACTACGCACACACGCCAACAAGTCTTGGCACAGAGGTAGCATAAAGACCCCAAATTCCAGTTGTTTCAGTACATGTACTGTCACACCAACTAAATGTTCTATATATATTATTTAACTAGGAATAATTCACGGCACTGGCTCTTTCCCGTGTAGAATCTGACAACAATCTGCAACCAAATCGGACAAATAAGTGTGCCCCGAGGCGTCCCCAAACACAGTCCAGTCCAAATCAATAGCGAACATGAGAGTTCATCTCAGACAGCAATACATCTCCATTAACTCCTGAACTATAAGATGTTTCTGAACTCTAACTTCAAAATTTGTTTGTCGGATTGTGCCCCGATTTTGAAGCCGATTCCGATCCGATTGCGATCGGATGACGTCAATTATCCGATCCGGTCCCAATCGGCTGGGAATCGGGTGTCTAGAACCTGCTCTATTTTCCCGATCCGAATCGGTCCCGATCGTAAGCTTCAACCAATCAGAGCGCGTCTCGCAAAGCATGTCGTTTCAGCACGGTTTGCAAATGGACGAACTGAACACGCCTGTTGTGATCAGTACCACCGCCGTTGCCGCTGATGTTTCGCACGCCTCTTCCCGAATATGATGCAAAACTGCTGATAATGCAAGCACATCATCATCACTGTCAAAACTAGTAGTCATTTTGCAGAACAGGTACGACTTTGATCTTCGGTTCAAACCGGTCGGCTAAACTTGACAAGTCGAGAAATGCCCGTCAGTGTGGCACTGCACACGTTTTTTAGTCCGGCCCGATCACCTACCGATTCGAAAACTGATCGGGAATCGGCCTCAAAACCGGGCTCGTGTAGCGGGGCCTTTACATCATCTCTATCAGGTTCGATCCAAACCGTACGTGCAGAGAAACAAACGATAAGTTCACTCATTCGCGGTAAGCCGCATCCGGATGCGCGGCTTATGCCGCGCATCCGGATGCGGCTTGCCGCGAATGAGTTAATTAAAGCTCAAAATGAACACATTTTGTCGAAGTAAAACCTCTGTTACGTGTGCATACTCAGTGTTTGTGAAAGGAAGAGTGGAAAAGTCTCCGCGGATGCAAGACAACATTGAGGACCCGTTTTATCAGGAAAGTTTAGCAATCAAAGCACACCCCAGCGCAGATCGCCTTAACTCATTGTACCCCAACACCGAAATCCCCAAATGTTGCCGTTGCCTTCTGAAGACAGCACTCTAGTGTAGGACACAGATCGACCATGATAGTTCAAGGGTGATGCCAGAATAGCTTGGCGCCCATAGGCGCCAAGGCTATTCTGGCATCACCCTTGAACTATCATGGTCGATGCTTATCTTGCTGTGGTGTGTCTGGGGTAGAATGAGTTAATGCCTCCATTGCGTTATACTTCTTGTGTTTTCTTTTTTCTTTTCGTTAGTATTGTTAACGGTGGAATGGAGAGAGCTAGTTGCCAAGTCATCAGTGGTGCCCCAACGGGTGGCAAGACTACGGGATAGATAGATAGATAGATAGTATTGTTATATGTTTACAGCCAAACACGTCACAATTGTAAGGAACTGAGGAGAATACGGACAAAATGAGTCGGTGTTATGTGTATTCACTCCGGCTTCTTTCTTTTTTGAACTGACTTTACTCGGATGGTAAGATGGAAAACAGGTTAAATTCATGCAATGAATTTGTTGAACTTAAGTCCTGAAAGTTCTTTATTTGGGTGTAAATTCCTTCAGTCATGGATTTGAGAAAATTGCCACAGGAAACTGAATAACATCCTGAATTATAGCTGCTTTTAGACGTTTGCTTTCAGATGTCGCCGGGATAGTCCCTATATTACTCTGTCTGTCTGTCTGTGTCTTTGTCTGTCTCTCTCTTGGTCCGTATAAAAAAATAGCAACGCTTAAGTCTAACAAGTTAGTGAAAAACATCTTCCCTGCAGGTTCGACTGAAGCGTCGTCGACTGTATACATCGCGATATTTCGAATAGTGTGAGTGTTGTTATTTCCAAACAATACTACTAATGTGAATTATCTGCTTGTGTGTGGCGTGTGATGTACTTTTGCGGTCTGAGAGCCTGAGAGAGAGAGAGAGAGAGAGAGAGAGAGAGAGAGGAGAGAGAGAGAGAGAGAGAGAGAGAGAGAGAGAGAGAGAGAGAGAGAGAGAGAGGAGAGAGGAGAGAGAGAGAGAGAGAGAGAGAGAGTTGAATTGAAACTTTATTTTCTAAGGATGAAGACAGTAGGCACGCAGGCCTTTTTACATGTCTGTCCTTAATAACATTTTAAATAAATATAACAGCAGAAACGGTAACATGACGAATAAATAAAATAACAAGAAGAGATAATAATAATATAATAATAGTAATAATAATAATAATAATAATAATAATAATAATAATAATAATAAACAGAAATATTTCACACACACACACACACACACACACACACACACACACACACACACACAGGCATGTAAACCCCGTGAACCGGGGACGTGGTTGTATCCATACGAACCGGGGACCCTATGAAATAATGCTTTGCGAGCATCGCGCTTTTAACAATGGAAAGCCGATCCATAAGCAATGCTAATTGTTATATCAGTGTCTCTGTAAGTCCATAAATACCTGTTTTATTGGCATGTGTTTTCATGGGTTGTATCCATACGAACCGGGGACTTACGCAAACCGGGGACACACACACACACACACACACACATACACACGGGTTGTGTCCATACAAACCGGGGACACCAATATTCTCGCTTTGTCAAGGTTATAATCGACCTGTATATTGTATTGGTAGTATTTTGCGGACCTCATTTGTATTGTACATATTTTATTTAAGCTTTTTTTTCACTGCACCCTATTTTACTTCCAACTTTTCACTTTTACTGCCCCTCACCTCTCTCTCTAAACTCATTTTCATAATAAAGTCACATAATAATTCTTCTATCAAACTCATTCTGTCAGTTTCCCATGCGTCACTTTTGGTGTGATTTATTTGTGAAGTTGTTTTTGTGTCCCCAGTTTGTATGGATGTAACCACCCTTTGTGTGTCCCAAGTTTATATTGATGTCTCTAGCCTTTGTGTGTCCCTAGTTTTTATAGATATATCCAATCTGTGTGCATCTCTAGTTCATGGGAATCGATGAGAGAGTCAAATATTTTAAGAAAGATTTGAGTACACTCCGATATGCTGAAGCCAAAAAAGCAACAAAATTTCCATCTGCTCTTAATATGACTAATTTAACAAGGGATAATTTAAACTCACTTAAGTTGAACTTCGGATAAGTCAAACGTGTTTCTTCTCTTCAAATTTTTTTAATGCAGTCCCATATGCCTATGTTGAACATGGATAGGTAAAAAAGATAAAATGCCTGAGCCAAAACATCCCCCCCCCCTCCCCTCTGTCCAAAGCTCTTCTTATAGGACTAATTTTAAAAGGTAGTTTTTAAGTCAAACATGTTTCTCCTTTTGCTATACTCGGCAAACCCGGCAACTCTGCACCTTATGATCATGTTTTATTGTATCGTTCATGGATTACTAAGTAACACAGATTGTACTGAGATGATTGTCATGCAGAAAGAAAAAAAACCACGTAAAGATAAAAAAATAGCCTTGCAGACAGTGGTATATTACATTGTCACCCATTTTTTTTTGTAATTCCAACACTCACCCATTACTACGTTTAGTCCTTCCTATTTCCCCTTCGCATCTGTACACCTCAAATTGCATGGAGATGCATTATTAGACACATGCAGTTTGGGACATAATGCATGGATTATCAGCCATCCTTCACTTTCTTCCCAATTATGCTCACCCTCCTCATATCTTGAACATGTCCAATCATCATTAAATAATGATTTCTGCTGTATTTCTACAAGTTATCACATCATAACAACTCTACTCAACTGTGTCAGCACACTATAAAATATCAGTAAAAAAAAATAAAAGAGGTAAAAATCACCATATATAAAAAAAAAGTTCACAACTGTCAGGACAAAATTAATTTGCTTGCACAATGAGGTTCATCAGAAAAAAATAATTTGAAAGAAAACTCAAAATAACTACACTGAAAGGCTCTAAGACCACAATTTATTAACACAGAATTCTGCATGGTAACTGTTTTATTTTGGTGCCAGTTTAAGGGATATTGTAATAAATCACACAGAATGGCTTATGCCTTTACCAATGTTTGGTTGTACAATGACTTTATTTAACACAAAATACAATGTGGATTGGTTGGTTGAGCATTGCATATCCTCCCGACAACAAAAAAACTTTCTCAGGACGTGCCTAAGCCGCTTGTGAATAAAACAACAGAATATTGAACGCATGTCATCAGCGGGTCTATTGTGCAAAAATAAACCTAACACATGATAGAGATACTGTACCTTTATGCTAATTTTTACACTCTAGTTTATTAAAATAGAGTAGAAATCATTACAATAACAAAATATGTACAGGGAAATGGTATATACAAAACGCATTAACTGCAAACACATAATTTATCATTATTATCAATGGAAAAGCAAGGTGGAGCATAATGCATAGGACAGTAGAAATCAAGCCAATGTGCAAGATCAATATGGTCAGTAATAACTATAAATTAAAATGACTGTGTGTTGGCTCTTTATCCACCTGTTACTAAAGCCTGAGCAAATGACGTGAACAATTGGTTGTTTGTACATTGCATAATGTCCCGAAAGCAAGAAGACTTTTTTCAGGATGTGCCAGCACTGCTGGTGAAAGAAAAATTCAATGTATGTCACCAGCCGGTCTGATATGCTAATTAAACATAAGACATGCTTGGGATGCTGCACTGACTTGCTAATTTATTGGACCCTAGTTTACAAAAAGTAGAATATCTTTAAAATTACAAAAATATTACAGAGAAATGGTATTAAACAATACATTAACTGCAACACATAACTTATCAGCAGGTGTCGTTGTCTAAAGTGTGCGCATGTGTGCGCGAGTTGTGAGTGCGTGCTTAGAGTTATAATTATTATAAGATAAGCGCATTATAAATACCGTAATTATTATTATTCTTAGGTGCAACAGACCATTAGCAACACACATCAAATATCAAGGACTACAGGCAGTGCAGACAGTAGGAAGAACTTGAAAAAAAAATGCAGGTGAATGGACCAAAGGTAGGCAGAAACATATGCCCCAGAAGAAAACAGAAGCTTAGGCAGTGGGCTCACTATTTAAAGTGAGAATCAAATGCATTTATTATTACTTATGGCTGTTTTACCTAAAGTACCAGGCTTTTCACTATGATTTAACAAGAAAGGCAAAGCCCTTATGGCTCACATGTATGACCGATCCACACATGTGTGACAATTGCATAGATAGGTCTTACCATCAGGTATCTCTGTGCCAAGTTTGATGTTGTAAATAGTATTTGAGAAAAAAACATCTTGTCAAAATATGGCTATTTTGGACCTATTTCCTGAGCTCTTTTGACCATTTACCTTTCCGAGGGATCAACCAAATCAGTTTGCATAGAAATGTCTTACCATCAGGTATCTTTGTACTATGTTTGGGTTTGAAGTTGTGTGCATCCCATGTTCATAGGAATCTATGAGATTGATAGATTGTACATTGCGTAACATCCCGACAGCAACAAGTCTTTCTCAGGACGTGCCTGCACTGCTTTTGAAAAAAAAAAAAAAAACCCAGAATATTGAATGTATGTCGCCAGCCAGTCCAATACGTTAAATAAACCTACGACATGGGGCCTAAATAAAGCCAAGACCATTTAGCAACACACATCCAATATCAAGAGCTACAGGGCAGTGCAGACAGTAGGGAGAGTTTTAAAAAGGAAAATGCAGGTGAATGAACTAAGAGTAGACAGAAACACATGCCATAGAATAGAGGGGAAAGCCCACCCTGTGGGGCTGACCAGGGTGACCCTGGGAACTAAAAAGTAGTTAACCCCACCCAAGACCCCAGGGCAGACCCAGGTGGGGGCAAATCTATGAGAGAGTCAAATATTTTAAGCGAGATTTGAATACAGTCCCATATGCTGAAATATAAAAAATGGTGGAAACAGCAACAAAATTCCCAGTCAAAGCTGCTCTTAATATGACTAATTTAACAAGGGATAAGTCCAACTCACTCAAGTCAAACTTCGGATAAGTCAAACGTGTTTCTTCTCTCCAAAGTCTGATAAGTTTAATTATTTTTTAATGCAGTTGCAAACGCCTACCTCAAACTTGGATAGGTAAAACAGATAACATGCCTGAGCCAAAACTTTTTTCTTCAGTGTCCAAAGTTCTTCTTATAAGCAGGGCTTGTAATGGTCTGAGTTAAAAAAGAGGAAATTGGCCGGGGTCCAGGTGCCACCTAGGCACTGGTAGAGGGTGCAGGGGAATGACCCCCTTCCTCCCCTGCATACAAATTGTAGCATTTTTAACGTGCATTCTTGATGAGCAAAATACATATAACATAGTGAAGGAAAGACTAGCTTGCTTACTTACACACAGCTGAACTCCTAAGTAGCCTGTCATTATCGATGCATAGCTTACAGTTATTATTCGCCAACAAAGTCCAACTACAAATCTAAGTGTAAACACACACTGATGCTCAGCTGACAGTCACTATTCACCATCAAAGTCCATCAAATATTGTCCTAGTCGTTCATCACCCACATCTTTTTCCATCCATTCCCACCTCCACGCGTTTTTTTCACCACGCTGAACAATGCCTCTTGCATCCATTTTACCGGCTGCGATTCAGATACACGCATGCGCAGTTCCGTGTTTCAGTCTGACTTGAGGACACGCACAACAAACTTTTTGATTGGGGGAAAATCGTTGTCAAACGTTTTTGTTCTGTGGAAAACCATACTGTTCTCGGCGGTTTTTTTTTTTAAATAGCGGAAATTCGCCGGAACCGTGGAAAATTACAAGCCCTGTATAAGACTAATTTTACAGCGTAGTTCCAGACCAGTCCAGTTTGGTTTAATCAAACTTCTTCAAGTCAAACGTGTTTCTCCTTTTCCTATACTTGGCAAACCAGGCAACTCTGCACCTTCTGATCATGTTTCAATGTATCGTTCATGGAACACTAAGTGACACAGATTGTACTGAGGTGATTATCATGCAGAAAAGACATGTAAACATCAAAGAAGCCTTGCACACAGTGGGATATTACATCACCCATTTTTTTGTAATCCAACACTTACCCATTACTACGTTCACAGTTCATCCTATTTCCCTTTCACATCTGTACACCTTAGATTGCATGTAGAAGCATTATTAGACACATGCAGTTTGGGACATAACGCTTGGGTGTATCAGCTATCCTTCACTTTCTTCCCAGTCATGCAAACCCTCCTCATATCTTGAATATGTCCAATCATCATTAAATAATGATTTCTGCTGCTTTACTACAATTTTATCATCATAACAACGCTACTCAACTGTGCCAGCACACTATAAAATATCAGTAAAATATGAAATAGGTAAAAATCACCACATAATTATTACAAAAAATAATAATAATAAACAAGTTCATA
>BTPG01000004.1:115120084-115165084 GCA_036245525.1 Semisulcospira habei
TGGCGGACAATGACCAGTTCTATTCATCAGCGATGAAATAAATCTCACTATCACTGTCGTAAGTTGGAGGGAAAGCCTGTAGAATCACTGTTCATTTCGTTGCTCTCCTCCTCTACTTCTCACTATCTGCATCCATCAAGATCTCATCAGCCACTTCTTTTGCCTAAAAAAAATTGTCGATCTTTACCATCTCAAACACACAGGTTGGGAGACTAGAGTTATCTCTTTCCATAAACATCCACTAGGACAGCTGATACTGCTCGTAAAGTACTGAAAACGAAAGTACGTGTGATGAAGTTTCCTCGTTTGCAGGCGAGGGGAAGGAACTCGTGCAAACGAGAAAATGTCATTTGCAGCCAGAAATGTTACGAATTAACCCATATCATACTGAGGCTAAAAGCTTCAAATTTGTACACCGCCATATGCAAGCTACATTATAGTACTTACAGATAAGGATATAGACCAATGGCTTTAGTTCAAGGGTGGTGCCAGAATAGCTTGGTGCCTAGAGGCGCCAAGCTATTCTGGCACTACCCTTGAACTATTTTAGTCAAACTTATTTCACACACTGGTGTATTCCGAATGATAAGGGTTAAAGTACAGTACCTGTGGCTCCATCAGTCCATGCACAAGGGGATTAGTGCTCATACATTATTAACCCTTAACCCTTTGGCTGTCGGTAGCTCTGTTTGTCATGATATTCATGCATGAATCATCACCATAAAAAACGGTTAATTGTTTTAGAAGGGACTTTTTAGGACCAGTCGCGGTGGGGCGAATTTAATAACATATCCATGATGTCAAAGGCGGGCAGGCTAAACGTCTAACAATTGAAGTAACAAGATAAAAGTTACGTTATGTCTAGTTGCGCTAACCTCGCTGCTGAAAAATCAAAATACATTTGGCGCGAAGCGCTGTACGTGCGTATGTATGTATGTGTGTGTATGTATGTAAACAAGAGAATCTCCTATATTTCTGTACACACAAGCTTGAAACTTGGCGAAATACTTTCTTAAGTGGGTGGCTAAGAGAGCCTCCGAACATATTGTAATTGAATGTCTCATTGAAGATATAAACAACCGTTTATAGGAAGTCGTTTGACCCAGATTAGAGTCCATAATTTTTGTCATATTTACTTGAACTTTTGCATTATATGGTCAAGAGTACGACTAGGCGTCGAGTGCCGGTTTCGCTACCTGACTGACAAAACAAAGCCTTCAAACTCAAAATCGGGCATGCATCTCACGCAACCATATTTCAACTGGTTAGAAATTTAACATACCTTCTAATCCTGTGTCATTTTTGCATACATCCGATGGGATAAAAGAGTTATTCATTGTTTTGTGCGATCGAGCGGCAGAAGCCAAAATTTTGAAACGTGACATCACTCTTCATTCTGATTACAGTAAACAAATTCGAAATCCTTTTGAGAATTGAACGAAGGCTGCGTTTTAAACTTCTTCAACCCAAAAGTTGTAAATTTTGTGTTACGTTCAATCACGGGAAAAAATCTCGCAATCATCAACGCGCGTGATTTTCTGGAATTGTCGGCCATTTTGAGATTTGCATTTGGTCAGTCCTACGTACCTCATACCTACAGGTGACATCGATGGAGCAGGGAAACGACAAAGTTGAAGGTAAGTTTTGGTTGTAAATGGTTATGTTCATGCAAATTTGATGACTGAGCACCATAAATGTTTTTTAAAAAAAGCCATGTAAGTGTACTGTTTTTCTAATTACTTCAAATGAATGTTGACGCAAACAAATGTAAAATCAATCGGCTCAATAACCGCGTGTTTTGAACAAAGGGAGAAAACATTACTTGATGGAATTTGCCTCCATCCGACGATGACGGTTTAGTTTTGGTTGTAACATTTATGTTCAAGTTTCTGAATGCGATATTCAATATTTCAAAGGATAAAACAGAACAATGTATGTTCGAATTAGTTTTGTAGTGCAGAAACACTTTGAAACAATAATTATTACCGTTTGCCGTCACCTTGCCGTTGTGTCCGCTTGTACATAACTTTACACATGGTTGAAGGTTGTCAGCATTATGTTCAGGCAATTACAGCTTTATTTTCAAAGATTAAGAAGAACACTACGTATCACACATTTTCGTCGATTCAGTATTGTTGCCTTTATCCTTCCTGATATAAAAAATAGAGTAAATGTCTTTTGCTCCTGCTGTTTGATTGTTCATAACTTTCTCTTTTTTTTTTTTTTTTGTCCAGGTAAATCTTTATGTAAAGTTATGTTCAAACCATGAGTTTTGCATTTTGGGGGAAGGACAAGTCATACATTTTTTTTTTACAAAATTTTGTTGGTAGGAAGAGATTTTGTGCTAATTTGATTTATATATATTATAATAATCTATGTATAATGGATATATTATATATTATACATAGATTATGAGTTGCTGAATTATAGTGTTTGTACATAACATGACACAGTGCAAAAGGAAACAGACATAGCACCTTCAATCAGAAAATGGTCGTTTTTCTTATCTTAAGCTGTGATAATGTTCCCATTGTCTTTATGTACTTTATATTATTGTTTCTTTGTTATGTAACATAAGATTAAGTAAGAATAACCCTGTTCTGGCAGTAATGGACTGAACATAACATGACGTAACACTTAGGGTGGTTGAGTTGGAAAGTTCTGTTACACTGTGCTTCATGCTATTTTTGTATGGTTTAGTGTTCCATGATAAGTACAGATAGTCTGTGCATTTTTTAAAAAAAAACTTTCTGCACCCAAGAAATGACAATTTTTAAGAAATGCCATGAACATAACTTGACAACAATTATGTTGTCAAGTTATGTACAGTTAAAACAGTGCTCAGCTAACATTTTCCTTCATAGTAACAGACTCTTTTAAAGTGGAAGACTGGTTTGATTATTTTGTCTATTGTAACTAATGTACAAACTATTATTCTAGCTAGATGACTGTGATTAGTGTGAACATAACTTGACAAACTAGACTGACATGTAAAGTATAAAGTTATGTTCATTACTGTAGCACAATTCCTAGTATACTGTCTTTTGGATACCCACTTTGCTAGTTGTTATTTATCAAAATACAGCTTGGGTACTAAAATATAAATTGTTAAACCCAGAACATACATTTTTCTGTTTTAAATAGTTTGTACATAACATGACAACATCATGTGTTGTCAAGTTATGTTCAACCACAGTTATGTTTGGTTCACACATTGTCTTCCAAGTTACAGTCTGATCATGCCTTTTACTCTTTGTTGTGCTGGCCAAGCTTGACAGCTGCCATGATATATCATAATTTAATAATAACCAGCTAATTTTAGTACAAAGCTGTTGAAAAATAACCAGACATGTTAGGCTGATGCTAGCTAAAAACAAATCGCAGACATGGGCACAAATTGAAATTATTTGACCCTCTCTGTTTCAGTTCTTCTGGATTTGTTCCTGAATCGAAAGTTTCCGAGGCTAAAGGGTCTTTCCCAGCAGTGAAAGCACCCAGAAAATGGATGCTAAACACGTGTCATGGTGCAGTACCCTGACAGGTTGTACCCTGGTGAGCAAGATTATGTCAGCATACTTGTGCTTACGAATGATAGCAGCCAGGAATCTTTTTAAAGTATTTGAAACCAGAAAAATGTGGATTTTGAACATGTTTTAGCTCAATTTAAGTTTGAGATGGAGACATTAAAAAATTATAAAAGGTTGTAAGGTACGGCCTGAAACAAGTGGGACTGGTTGTCACTGGCCAATAAAGAAAAGGAGTTTGAAGTTTCCTTAGGAAACTTGATCAGCAGGAAGCTTGTTATGGGTTGCTTCAAGAAAGCGCTGTGATCATTATGAAACATAAATAAAGCAGTCTCTTTTTTCTGTTTCAGGAGTGATTGTCGGAGTACATCCTCTGAGGGTCAAATTCCTCAAGCCTCACCAGACAAAACAAGGAGTATTTGTTTACCCTGAAATAGGTGACATCCAAGAAGTAGGGGATGATATGATTGTAGCGTCGAATGTAGATTTCCTGCCACTCTCCAACAGTGCACGCGACTGGAGAGTGGTTGGGTTTGATCAATTTTAATTTGTTTCTGCCATGTTTAGCTCAAGTATGAAGCTAACTAAAGTGAGTACTTTCTGTGCCAGAGGTCTGCTGAAAACCATTGGTCGTGGTAAACTTAGGTCAATTGGTGCTAGATTATATTTGTTTGAAAGTGGTACAGAAAAGTGTTTCTTTGCGGAGGTATTTGGACAAAAGGTAGGCTCCGATGTCACACGGCCCTTAGCAAGCATGAGCAATGGCTAACTAATGTCGGTGTTCAAGAGTGTTAAATGTATTGTTGGTGTTCTAAAATGTATTGAAAGTTTAAACTTTTTTCACTTGGTGCTTTCTCACATTGTGGAACCACATTGTGCAGAGATTTCAACCCCATGTTGTAAAGTTATGTACAAACATATACAGATTTGTTTTGCTACTTGGGTTAAACATTGTAGACACAATTATTAAAACTGGTAAATGCTGGGGTTTACTGACCATATAATTTGATGTAATTTTCCATTTTTATCATTTATTTATTTATTCAGTGTTAATAATACCAACATATTCGGTTGTAAAGTTATGTTCAAACTTGCCATTTTCACACATTATTCCCTTGTATTATCAATTTCAAACCTGATAATTACATCACTGCTGTTCTGTAGTGTAGTAGAAAGCTACAGGTGATTGTGATTTTTATTTTCTGGTTCTTGTCCATTTGTGGAGGCACTTTGTTTAGTGAAATTTGAAGCTCGTGGTGTAAAGTTGTGTACACACAATTACAATATGTATTTGCTGCTTTCATTACTCGTTTAGACACAATTTTGGGATAAATAAAAGTGTATTTGTTAAAAACAAATCACTTGAGTAGTGTTAGTTAAAGAGCCTCAAGTTTGTTCATCACGGTGTAAAGTTATGTTCAAGCATTGTGTGTTTCTTGTTTTTAACCTTCATTTCATTCTATGTTGTGAATGGTGTATTTTTCCTAAATTATTCTGTAATCTACAAGAGTTTAGTACACAATAAAGGGAAAACACACCATCTTAATTGACTTTCTTTGCTGTGTTGCCAAGGATTTCAAAATTTTTGTTCATAAGCAAGTTGTCCAATTTTTTAAAAAAGTTTATAGCTACTGTGTTCACACTTATCTCAATTAGGATAGTTTAGAATCTGTGAATGTGCAATTGAAATTGTGTGTTTAATACTACACACAATTTTTTTAATATAATTTATGCATTTTTTTTTTTTTTTTTTTTGCATAAATGTATAGCTGAGTGTAAAGTTATGTTCAAACAATTTCAGTGTTGCACCATTGTGTATCTATTCACCCCATCAAACTTTCTTTGAAGTTTAAGCATAGCCTAGTAAGGAAAGAACAACATGATAATTTTGTACAGCATGAATCTACTTTGTAAGAGCTAGAAAATGTGTTTTATAAATGTGTGACGGTGTAAATGTTATGTGCAAACCATAACGGTTTTTCGCCAATTACACCAAAACGACTGCTCATGGGGAAATTTTTTTTTTTTTTTTTTGGGGGGGGGGGGGGGGGGGCATGTTACTTATGACTAAACACATCACAATAATGCAAAATGATGCTCATATGTTTAAGTTCAAAATCAGAGACCCATGTCACACTCTTTGGACACCCAGTCGTACTCTTGACCATATATAGCTAGTTTGGAGAAAGACATTGGATGAGTTCGTTAGCCAGCTTTGTATCCTTTCAACTTCTTTAGTAAAAATTAATTCTTTCCAGAAAAGAATTTAAACACTAAAAAACCTTTCCTTCTAGAGAAAGTCAGACAGTGCTGGTGACATAAAAGAAGCAACTCCGTCACCATGCAGACATACTGTAAATATGACGTAATTTTCTCTCTCTCTCTCTCGCTCGCTCTTTCTCACACGTGTGCATCTCTAAGAGGCATAGATCTTCATGTGCCCAGAGGGCGCATGAACATCTATGACTCTTGGGGATGTTTGGAGCGTGCGCATGCACACACACACATACACACACATCAATGCGCTTTCAAAAGAGCATGCAGGTGTACTTAGTATAGCATGTAGCTAGGTAAAGTCAACCTGATTTTATACAAATTATAGCAAGACTAAAATTGTACCGTGAAATTCTAGTTTTGTCACCATTTTCGCAAGTCTTGAAGTTCAGCAGAAGTAAGAGCGAAATTCATATCACGTTAAATATAAAATTACGTTAAAAAAAAAACATTATGACAAATGACGTTTGACAAACCAATGACACATATATGCACGCATCTCCAAGAAGCATAGATCCTCAAGTGCCCGGAGGGCGCACGAACATCTATGCCTCTTGAGGATGTTTGCAGCCCACACATGCACACATCGACACACTTTCCGAAGAAAATGCTGGTGTACTTAGTATAGCTTGTAGCTAGGTAAAGTCAACCTGATTTCACCCAAATTATAGCAAGACTGAAATTGCACCGTGAAATTCTAGTTTTGTCATCATTTTCCCAAGTCTTGAAGCGAAAGCGAATCTCTTATCACGTTAAATATAAAATTATGTAAAAACAAAAAAATGCGTCCTGACAAATGACGTTTGACAAACCAATGAAGCATGTGCACTGCGTGCGCCCCTTATAGAGTTCACTATGAGGCATTTGCACATCTGCGAGGTTTTTTCAAAAGGAGCTAGTTAGTTATTTGGGTTTAACGCCGAGCAGGCAACTAAGGCCATCTCACGGCGGGATGGGTAAAAAATCTGGCCAGTTTTTCAAAAGGAGATATTTCAACATCAGAATCAAGTCAAAGACAAAAGGTAGAGACCCTTGACAGTGAAGACAGCTCTCATATATATAGAAGGGACTTTGTGGTTTATGGTTCATTCCATCTTGTTTAAAAATTTTAGGTAGTTTGAATTTACTTCTGTTATTCGATAACAAAGTGCTATACATGAGAAATTGAGTGAGAGTACTCATTTAACTGGAAACTGTACTGTGTACATTTGACATATTCAAACTACACTTCAACTATAGTGTTTTAGGGGTGAACACATTCTTAAGTACAGCAACAACAAAATAATAATAATAATGCATCACTCTTATGCATGGTATCCTTTGTAAAAACTGGAAAGGCTCAGAGTGCACCACTAGAGTAGAAAAACACGTACGTACAATGGTCTCACAAAGATGAAACGGCGCAGGAACCTTAACCCTTATCATTCGGAATACACCTGTGTGTGAAATAAGTGTGACTAAAGTAATTCTGGCACCACCCTTGAACTAAAGCCATTGGTCTATACCCTTATCTGTAAGTACTATAATGTAGCTTGCATATGGCAGTGTACAAATTTGAAGCTTTTACTAGCCTCAGTATATTATGGGATAATGTAGTGATGTACACTGACACTCAGATTTGTCTACACACACACACACACTTTGCTTATTACAATGTTGGATATCAGTATACTATAAGTTCTATAACAAAATTTGTATTAACAAAACTTTTTCATTGGTCCTGACTACAATCTTTTAGTGCAAGTTACTTGGCTTATAAAAGAACTTTTTAAAATATATTTAGTAAACGCCACATTTGGGTCCTAGGACATTTTGTGCATCTAAAGTTCACTGTATTGCTTGTGTGAGCAATTTGAATGAAAGATGGAAATTTTGTTCTATTTTTGCAGGCCTATGTGGTACTTGGACAGTACCTTGTTCTGAAGAAAGATGAAGAACTGTTCAAGTCCTGGCTGCATGACACTTCTGCTGCCAATTCCAAACAGCAGAACGACTGTTACCAGTGCTTAAAGGAGTGGTGTGATTCCTTCTTGTAAAGTTGCTGTGCCATCTAATCAATGAACATGTCACCACATACATAAATACTTGGGTGACACTGACAGTTTTCAGTTCTGGACACTGATTCAGCTTTTAAATAATCCCCAAAAGCTGAATTTCAGCATTTTGGCTCAATCAAAACATCCTTTCAGTTAGCCTGTTCCATCTTCAACAGGCTTAAATTATCATGAGCCCCATCAACTGCAATTTATATCTTTTGCTGGTCATGGATTATAATGGGGCATCCCATTAGTCTGTGGACCATTTTCAGTCATTGGGGATCTGTAAATTTTGTGCGCTTCTCACATTTTTCAGTCCAAGACAGTTAAATTTAAATTGAAAGTTAATTGCACAGAAGCATGCATAAATCCTTGAATGTACAATTGGTTGAGATCATACCAGTAAATTTTTAATGTACAGTATGCAGAAAAAAAGACAGCTCCAAGTAAAATTCACTGTTCAGCTAGCGAGTCGGCATGAATTTGAAAGTATTTTCTTTGATCCTTTCTGTTGACACCTAAACTGTATAAATCACAAGGGGTTTATGCAGAGTGGCAAGCATTTTGACTGCATTTTATTCAACTAATTTGATTGTGCAAATTCTGTACATTGTCATTCTTCACTTGATTTGTGAAAGTAGCAGCATGCTTTGCTGCGAAATTGCGCATGTTTAGATGTATATACGTTGACAGCAGCATTAGATTCTCCATGTATGTTTTTTTGTTCAGCAGATGTATGCTGTCTGTATTGTTTGCATTTAAACTTTCGGTACACGTTGCTTTTAAATACATGTACCTTAATCATACGCTGTGGGTAGAAGTCACACCATACAAACATGGTGCAGCCTATGTAACTTGTGCTATTTCTACCTGTGACATACTAATGTAAAGACTTTTAGAGGATGGAAATGATCGTCTTGTTCTATACCTGCGTATTTCTCTGTGGGCTGGCGATTGGGTGCCTGATAGGCGGGGGCAGGGGATCTGTTTGTCTGTCCAGCGCTGTGATTCCCCTTGGTTTGTATACATACTAATGTGAATATCCTTAATCATGCTTTGTGTGTAGAAATTGCACCATACTGTCAATGTGTATTGTTTTCCTCCTTACGTCACACGACCAGTAAATTTAGCGCAAACTGTACCATGTGACCGTGATATAAAAACCACTGTAGCGAAAAATGGCGGACGTTTTATAGCCCTCTCGATGTCGCGTTACGACCTCGTTTTCGAGTCTTGATAGCAACTCGGTTCGACAAAATAGCAGAAAAAAACGCACTAAAGACGAAAGTAGTCCTATTTGACGTAATACACATCATCTGTCTTATTTTTTACGACGTGAGGAGCCAACTAAACAATATTTCACCACTAATTACACAGCGCAAACAGCAAAAGCCTTCCACCGAGACATTTTCAAAGTTCGGGAAACCACGGAACAAAAATAGCTTCCAAGTTTTTTTTTAACCAATCAGAGACAGCAATCCTTGCAAACCGGCAACAAACTGTCGTCTGCTCAACCACCAACAGGCAACATGCCACAATTTCACCAAAGCACAGAGCAACAAATTCAAGAACTAAAACGAAAATACACACCCAGCAACACTATACACAAAGCACGCTATTGCCAAATTTTCACGTCGCTCAATGCGGGACTATCTGAAGAAAAACATCTCCCGAATTTTCAAAGACTATCTGACATGTCTACGCTGTAAAATCTTGCCTTAAAATCCATCTCAGCACTAGTCCTGCTGTTAACAACGAGCGTTTTGTTTTGGTATTCCTTTTTCCAGATATCCCAACACACATGACACTTTAGGATATAACAACGACAATCTGCTGCACACTCGAAGCATCCCCTTCTGTCATCTTGAATCTAAAAGCACAAGGCACCATGCTAACTTGCACAAGCTGTCACATCAGTGGTCAAATGACGATCGCTTCATCAAAAAGTTCTTAATTTTTCTGAATCACACAGCAGTCAAGAAGCACTGTCACTGTAATATTTTAACGACCTTTTGTAGACATTGCAGCTTGAATCATTCTGTACACAAGCCAAGATTAGCTTTTTACTCGCGAAAACAAGACTTGCGCTTCACATCGAATCATGCTACGTCACACTCTGGGAATCCCCGGCAGAACATGTATATTCAATGGTGTCGCCTATCCGCCACAGAAGAGGCCATCTTCATAAACCGGATTTTTTTCTAAACAATAAACGGAGGAAGGAAAACAAATACGTTATTGGTCAAAGGGGTTCGCTGCACGGACCTTTGTAGGCCTTCGGGAGGTCAAAGGAATCATTGTACCCCTCAGGCTTTCGGGGTACAATGATTCCTTTGACCTCCCTCAGGCCTACAAAGGTCCGTGTAGCAAACCCCTCCGACCAATAACTTATAATGTGGCGCAGTCTCTATAAACCATGGTGCAGTTTTTTCCCACCACATATGGACAAGGGGTGTAAATTTATGCCTTTGATTTTTCTTTTTGTGGAAATACTCCAGTATAAAGAAAAAATTTTGAGTACACGGTTATGTACCTGATAGGATGCTGAAGTCATTCATGTAAGTTTTGGGAAACAAATCATACAGAAAACAAAATTGACACTCAAATTACAGCTAAAAATGTAACCATGGGTATATTTCTGCCAAGAAGTGTAGTGAACGTTGACACTAACAGTGTGCTGATATTGTACTCTGTAGCAATCATGATTTAAGTCTTTTCTTGTGGACATCTTCTTTTATCATTTTGAACTTGGAACATTATCCCTGTAAGTCTTGATACACTTTTGCATGCAATAAATTTGACCATGATAGTTCGAGGGTGGTGCCAGAACAGCTTGTTGCCTATAGGCACCAAGCTGTCCTGGAACCACCCTTAAACTGTCATGGTCAATCTATCTCCTGAACTTTAATGTAGCCTTCATAGGACAACTCACTAATCTGAAAAAAATTCAACGTCGGGATGTAATGGGATAAGTAAGTAAAACATTGAAGAGCGTAATACTGTTTTGGATGTACGCTCAACAAAGTAATCGTGTGGACATCCAAAATGGACAAATAGGAAAATCAGTAGACAATTTTAACTCAATCGAGATGTGCCACCTCTGGATACACAGCATAAGCCGCTTATCTGGAGGCAGCACGTCTCAAATGAGTTAATGTAGTGCGGTCTGAAGCAAGACACAAAGGTCCATTGGTGAGTTCACCATCGACTTCAAGGCTACATCAACGCTTTCTGCTTACCACTGCCATTTCATAGAACACTAGCACTTACGTCACATCGTTACGTATTTGCGTCATTCTTTTTCTGAAATGGTGTAACAGTAATAATTTTATTAGGGCCTGTTTTCTGCATTACCTTGCTAGTACCCAAATGAAATGATTCATATTCATAAGAAATTCAAAAGCAGACATTGGTGCCAGCTCTGAAATATGCTGTTCAAAATGAACGATTAACTTTTCAGTGTGTAATTGTTTGATCTCTGTTGGACAAAAAACAAACTTGCGTTCAAAACTTAAGGAGGCACACTTTCATCTAGTCAAAGCGTGTGCACAATCTTCCCCTGCTAGTAACATTTTCTGTGAGTATTGGCGTCGGTGGTGTCAGTGACAGGCCATATGACCATTTCAGATTGTCTTTCAAGTGCTTTTCAGTTCTAATGATGATGAATTTGAGAACAAAACACTGTTAAAAAAAGTATTTGGGCAAGTCTGGTGGCAATAGAACCACAGGCCCAAGGAGTCCACTCGGATTCAGTCCACTGACAGCCACTCGTTAATGGGATAGGGTAATGATGACCCCGAAACCAAGCCATTCCAATCTTGTAACAAGCTTCTAACCACTACCACTTAGATGGCACTACACAGCAGAAACGCAGAATTTAAAACAGCAAACTATCAAGCGTTCAAGTTAACCCAACTCTTAAGTTCCGCGAAGAAAAAGAATCGGGACCAATGTCATGGGAATTAACTCGGGTGGGCTCGCTGGATCTGTGATGGCATCAAACTGGCTGGTTGCAAGTATGTCATTTCTGTCAGACATCCACTGGTAGACTGTAGACGTCCTGGAAGTCTGAGAATGACATTTTAGTTCAGTTTCATGTAACATCCAAAATGACCACTGTAAAAGAACCAGTGAGATTCCTCGTAGCTCGCCTAAGTTGGACAATAATGTATGTTGCACTGTATTGTGTGCTTTTGTATTTGGAGCCGTGTTGATATTGGGGAGGAATTTTTAATGCTTATGTCCCCATAACTGTACAGCTTCATCAGTCATGACTTGGTATCAATAGAATAGTTTCATTTATAAATCAAAGTAGGTAAGACTAGTAAGAGAAACTGCACATCTTTTGATGCAAACAGTAGATTAAAGGCTCAGACAAACATGCAATGTCACATGTTTGTCTGGGCTTTTTAATCTACTGTTTTCATAAAAATGTGTTTATTTTTGGCCCACGATGTACTTCTGATTTCCAAATGTCTTTTCAAGCAACCATGTCTTAAATGCAGTTATTTATGCAGAATGCTTTATGTCAATTTTTTTGCCTTTTGATTAGTTGCTATTTGCAGAAAACTTCACTGATATTTTCTTGGTGATTTGGAGACAAGACTGTTGTGTTGGTTTTTTTTGCTTGTGTACATTATACTGTGTATCATTATGTACCATTGAAAATGAAATATTCATCACAAGTATCACAGTGAAGGACAAATGGATTAAATTGCTGATTATTTCTATACATCAATACTAAAAGTCTGTTGCAAGCTTCCACAGCTTCAGTCTCACTTTCACTGTGAGGGATAAAAGGGTTCTTGACCCATTTGAACTTTGTATCGGCTGTGTGAAAGTAACGGCCCATTTGCCCATTGTATCCATCATCTCCAGTAGCAGAATGCCTTCAGGCCTACAGTGGCTGCAGTGGCCCCACTGCAGCCGTCGTGGACCTTAGGACCTTTGCTTACTGGGTTGTAGCGCCGTGGCCAGTACTAATACAGCACTAGCCTTCACACTGTAAGTTGTCGCAACAAATGATGTATTGACTAGACTACATGTAGGTGAAGGATAGCTGATAATCTTGGCACCTTTAACCCATTCAGCCCTGACGCCCTACAGCAGGAGATGGGTCGACCATGATAATTCAAGGGTAGTGCCAGATTAGCTTGGCGCCTATCGGCGCCAAGCTAATCTGGCACTGCCTTGAATTATCATGGTCGATCCATCTCCTGCGACAGGTGCATAGTCAATAGATGACGCCTCCAAAATTTTAGAAAAACGGCTGTCTGGCTGAATGAGTTAAGGGTGCCATGCTAATCAGTCACTACCTTTCAACTGTCTTACTCAAATTCATTGTCATAGGCTTCTCCCAAAAGTGGGATATTACATTACTGCGCATGTGTTTTCGATGGTTTCTGACAGAAATGTTGTCAGCATTGTACATTCTTGCAATTTAGCATTTTGTTGTTTCTGCTTGGTGTATGTGTATGTAACATGAATAAATCTCATTTTTATGCATTCTTTTTGTGTTTCTATCAATATAGAATTGTCATATAAAACAACTACATTACTTTGTATTGACATTTTGTACATGTATGTACATGGCCACAGAGCACAGGATGCTGGGCACAAGCTGATAGTGAGCAAAAGAAGCTTTATCACTTACTGATTAGGCCCGGTGCATGTATTTCCCAAATGTTGGAGGTATCATCTAACGACTATGCAACTGTTGCAGGAGATGGATCGACCATGATATTCAAGGGCAGTGTCAGATTAGCTTGGCGCCTGTCGGCGCCAAGCTAATCTGGCACTACCCTTCAATTATCATGATCAACTCATCTCCTGTTGTAGTGTGTCAGGGCTGAATGAGTTAAGTTATAAAGGTCACACATGCATTCTTATTTCTATTTCCTAGTGTTTTCAGCAGCAAGAGGCTTGACAAGTAGTGTACTAACTGCATAATTAAATTTCAGTTGACCGAGTGATGCATCATATTTTGCTCCTGTAATTTCCTGTGCATGGATTTGTTTGTGGATAGGTTGGTACAATCATTCATAGCTTCGCGATGCAAGCAATTAATGGAGAGGAGTGTGATTAGAGGGCGTGACTTCACATGCACATATAGATTATTATAGACCAATGTGAAGTCACTTTTATTATTCCTGCTGGCACATACACACTCAAGCATCAAACTTACAAGGTAAGTCATTTCATGTCATACAAAGTGGAAAGGTACACTAGTGGAAGTGCGACAAACTGGTACAATTTTTGCCATAGTAAGAAATGATTTTAATGTGAGTTTGTATAAGAGACAAACTTTGATATCTGGGCTCTAATGTGAGTGAAATTGATTTCCTGTTTCGTGTTTACAGCAAGACCTGAACATGACATTTTGGGGCAGCAACTTATTATACAGTACGATTTATCATCCTGTTTTATTCAGTGATTGACGGCCACTGTCATATGTAAATTGTCATTAATAAGTTGAGGTCCAGGGACGGATCAGTTGCCTCCCAGGGAAGGAGTTTCAACATGTTTTTGTTTGGGACCTTATGACAAAAGGTCTCCCAACGTGCCAGCCTTCCTCCCTGGTGGCCGAAATATCAAGACAAAAAAAAAAAAAAGGGGGGGGGGGGGGGGGGGGGGGGGGGGGGGCGAGGGGTGTCGGACTTCCACAAAGGGACTGATATAGTTTTTTTTTTTTTTTTTTTTTTTGGGGGGGGGGGGGGGTGGAGGTGATTGGTCGCCCTACGATCTGCCACTGGCGTCTATTTTCGGTTTCATAAATTTTCAACTTTCGGTTTCGTTTGGGCTCTCCGCCCCCGATGACGTCATGCAGTGATTATCCACACGGTCAGTGCGTTTGACACATTGACAGATCATCGTTCCCACAGCCTTCTTTTCGTTTTTCTCCAAATGAAAACCGAAGTAAGTGTAACCGATAATCTATTATGTGTGATATTATTTCTTCACAGTTATGCCTTTTATCCGATTTGACGAGTTTCCGGATGCGAGCTATTGACCCATCTATGCTATTTGCACAAACGCTACTTTCGGTTTTATCTAGCGCTCACAGGTATGCTAGACCCTTCTTTGTCACAGCCCATTTGAAAGTGAACTGTAAGCCGTAACAATATTAGATTGAAGCATAACATGTATAAGTCTATGTTTCGCAGTTTGCTGTCTCTGAAATGTGTAATATGATGTCAGTGTTGGGGTTATGATACTGTTCAGTTGTGTGCAGCTTAGCCTCACAGGGTATGAACTACGAATCGGACACGTTTTTTGTCCGGCCATAGAGCCGATACACGTTACACAATTTCACCGTTGTTGCAGACATCAGTAATGACACAACACAACATTAACACATTCTGCTCCAAGACCGAAATCCGAAAATTTTGAAGTTACGTTGCCCCCTGAAGACTCGGTATTACACTTCTGGAAACAGATCGAGTGTTATAGTTTAAGGGTTGTGCCAGAACAGCTTATTCTGGCACAACCCTTGAACTATCACGCTCGATCCATGTCTTGCCGTGGCGTGTCCGGAGTTGAATGAGTTAACATTTGTACGTCAGCTGGCAGATGGACTCCTGGCAGTACGTTGAAGACTGAATTCAGACCCAATACAGTTATGACCAGCATGGACAGACAGACTGTGGACAAGATTATGCAGCTGGTCGGACCCATGGTCAAGCAGGTATGAATCTGACCACAGGCAAGTCTGATCACCTTAACCAATTACATCCTGAGGCTGATTTTTTTAAAAAATTTGCTTATTGTCCTATGAAAGCTACAGCACAGATTAGGAGATAGATCAACCAAAGCTATTGTGGCACCATCCTTGAACTATCATAGTCAAATTAATTTCAAGCAGTGGGTGTATCAGGATGAAAAGGGTTAACTCAAGCAGCAGTTGCAATATATATATATATATATATATATATATATATATATATATATATATACGTAAGTAAGTATATGGGCTGTAGTACATGTGCATGTTAATGGATGATGTTGGCTGTACTATTTTGAATTGTGAAATCTTTTTTTTTTTCAATTGCACTAAATATAAATATTGTCGGTTTTATTGTCAGTGAATATTATGTTGGCCTAGACTGTTAGCATATGTTCTGATATACACAGTTTTCTCTGCACATGTTCATCAGACACAACTTTAGACTTGGAGAGGATGAGGCAACCCCTGCTTTCTTGGCATTGAGTGTGTGTCGGAAACATTGTACCAGTAAATGGTCCCAGTGTGCAAAAGAATACTTGGGAAGCTTCGGCCGCCGTTAGCCCCTGTATGGCTTTGCGCAGGCCAATGGCAATCAATGTCAGCCCAACTGTCTTCTGTGCACTGGCTTGCTTTTTACTCACTTAACCCTCTTTTGCAGGCAGTCACCAGTACTGTAAACAGTGCCTGTTGCTCAAGCTCATAAATATTTTGTGATATTACTATGTTCGTAGCTGGTTCGTGAAGAGGTGCAAGACTACTATGATCGACAGCTTAGTGACTTTGAGAGTCGCCTGAGTGAGCTGGAGGAGAACTTCCGTGACCTTGAAGCACTGGTCAGGGGCAGTAAGGGATTGAAACAAAATGGGCCCAGAAGCACACTTGAATCATCCAGACCCAAGGTGGAAAAAGACAGGACTGATGTCAAGGTAGAACTCACGGTATGTGTCCTGGATACCTTTCAAGCTGTGTTTTCAATGCGGGTAATGGATGCTTAAAGGTAGTGCCTTTTTATAAAGGTGCAAGGCACTGCTCTCAAGCTGTTGCGTTCAATGTTTTTTCAGTGTCTTGTTCGTAGCTCTTTGTTCAAGAATGCAGCGTATGGGATATTTTGCTGTGGGCTTTATCACTTTTAAAGTGACCAGGGGATCTTTCACACAGTCGCAAGATTTTCTTCACAATCATGTATGAATTCAATACTAAATCAACCCATTGGCTGTTGGTAGTGTTGATATGATTCCTGCAAGAACAGCACTTTGGCTGTCATGAGTGCTACAAGAATCATCGTGACAAAAAGCGCTTCTGAGTCAAGATATCGCTATTTGACTTCATGGCTTCCAGGTATGCTGGTACATTCTGAGGCTGATCTGTGAGTCTCTGTTTCATGTGTTGCAACAGCAGACACAGGCATCACATCGAGCACAGGGCGTGGGTACACGTTTCACCGACCTGGAGGCAACGTATCATGACCTTCATGTACAGATTGGTGGCTTAGACAAAGACAATTCAAGTCTTTTAAGCACCATCACCACCCACAGGTCTGAGACGGACAGAAGACCAAGAGCTTCAGAGGTGACTTTGATGTTTATCATTTTGTGTGTGTGTGTGTGTGTGTCTCTGTGTGTGTGGCATGCACTGTGCTGTGATGTGATGGGATATTGTTGCATGTGAATGCTGTAACTGTTCTTAGGGCTTCCATCATGAGTTTGAACTTTAGCCCATTAAGCAGCGACACTACAGCAGGAGGTGGATCGACCATGATAATTCAAGGGTAGTGCCAGCTGAGCCTGGTGCCAGAAGGCACTACCCTTGAATTCTCTTAGATGATTCATCACCTGCAAGGCGACACCTCCCACATTTGGCTCTGGGGTTAAATGGGATAAGGTACATCTGAGTTCAAAAGACATGTATACTTGCTGTCAGTTCTAAAGCAGTTACAATTGTGTGTGTGGTCTTAGAAAATGTTGTGTTCTGTGTAACACCACTTTGAGCCTGACTGTAGGGATAATGCACTTTTTAAGTATGATTTATTATTATTATTATGATTATTATTGTTATTATTGTTATTCATATTTGCTGCAGTCCTTGACATATGCATTGAAAAGTCATTTGCAGGGGTTACTCTGATAATGTTTACTGTTGAGAGCGCTGTGCCCATTTTAACTATACACTGCCGGAACACGGCAAATATCATCCAGCTGCAAGAGGCATAGATCCTCATACCCACCTTCAGTCTCAGATGTCTATGAGGATCTGTGCCTTTTGCTGGCTTAATGTTCTTTGAAATTCAGCAGTCCGTTATTATATTTTCATCCACTGGTTAGAGGTTAACCCATATCATACTGAGGCTAAAAGCGTCAAATTTGTACACTGCCATATGCAAGCTACATTATAGTACTTACAGATAAGGATATACACCAATGGCTTTAGTTCAAGGGTAGTGCCAGAATAGCTTGGCGCCTAGAGGCACCAAGCTATTCTGGCACTACCCTTGAACTATTTTCGTCAAACTTATTTCACACACTGGTGTATTTCGAATGATAAGGGTTAAGAGGTTAACTGCTGCTGCCCTGCACGCATCTGTTATATTTATAACCACACCACTCTCATTTTGGTTATCATCAGTATTCTGTTTACTATATTCACAGCAGCATCCATCATATGGTCGCCCATCTTCCTTCACATGTGATCTTAAGACTCCATCACCCATCAACCTAGCTCCCTATGTGGAACAGATGTCTCCCCTCTTCAATGCTCCACACTCCAGGCAGCCTACTTCTTCCAGTCGTATTCCGAAGGATGAAGTAATGTAAGAATCCATTTTTCTACTTGCTCTTCTAAATGGTACACGTTGTGGCTGATTTTTGTTCCTTGTACTTCTTCTTTTTCTCAGCTGTCTGAAATTGCCATGACCATGTCATTATGGACATTGCCGGACATACAAATGGATTGGACTGGATTTGAGGTGTGGCATTACAGATGTCCTACAAACGAATTAATATATAATAATGTAGCATGCCTCAAATGCTAGCTTATTGCAGATAAAGTTAAAGCGACCTGCTCTAGGCAAGAAACGGTTAATAGTTTGCAATATCTCTTATATAAACATTCTTAGAATGTCTTCCAATAATGCTTGATAAAAATTTGAATGTTATTAAATGAATGATTTTTATGCTCTTCTTCAAGGGTACTGCAGAATTAGTGTGACCACAATAGAACTAGAAACACCTAAGTCGGTAGACAAAACAGTTGATTAATATATTATAGTAACCGTTATTATTATTATTATTATTAAAAACCGAGACAAACATTTATCATCACATGTTTGTCTTGCTTTTATTCCACTCTTTTCATCTAGTTAGTTCATTCCGTTTCAACCTACAAGTACATCTGATTTTTGAAGAACACCTTTTGAGTACATGTATATCACACTTTATCGTGCTGGAATGATTATGCTCAATTTATTTGTTCTCTGTCCTTGATGTTTGATGGGTTTAACCCCTTCTGCATGCAGCTGCAGGTACTGTCAACAATAAGCATAGCTGCTTGTACAAGTAGGTTACCCCATTGCATCCTGAGACTGATTTTTAAGTCTCTTCTATTTATAGAAGGGACATTTTAGGACGGGTTGCGGTGGGGCGATTTTAATAGCATGTCTGTGATGTCAAAGGCGGGCAGGCCTAAACCTCTCACAATTGAAGTAACAAGATAAAAATTACGTCATGTCTAATTCGCTAACCTCGCTGCTGAACGTACATTTGTGGCGAAGCGCCATGTGTGTTTGCGTATGTATGTAAACAAGTGAATCTCCAAAATTTCTGTACACACAAGCTTGAAACTTGGCGAAATACTTTCTTAAAGGGGGTGGCTAAGAGAGCCTCCGAGCACATTGTAATTGAATGTCTCATTTAAGACATAAACAACCGTTTATAGGAAGTCGATTAACCCAGATTAGAGTCCGTAATTTTTCTCATATTTACTTGAAATTTTGGATATAGCTAGTTTCGATAAAGACATTGGATGAGTTTGTTAGCCAGCTTTGTATCCTTTCAACTTCTTTAGTAAAAATTAATTCTTTTCAGAAAAGAATTAAAACAGTAAAAAAACCTTGACTTCTAGAGAAAGTCAGACAGTGGTGGTAATGTAAAAGAGGCAACTCCCTCACCACGCAGGCATTGTTATAATACTCTAAATATGACCTAATTCTCTCTAGTGCATGCTGCGCTCTCTCTCTCTCTCACAGACATGCGCGCATCTCCAAAAGGCATAGATCCTCATGTGCCTGAAGAGCACATGAGAATCTATGTCTCTTGGAATTGTTTGGAGCGCGCGCACATGCACGCACTAACACACACACACACATTCACACAATCATCGCGCTTTCAGAAGAGCATTTAGGTGATCTTCGATGTGACCTGATATAGCTAGTTTGGAGAAAGACATTGGATGAGTTCATTAGCCAGCTTTGTACCCTTTCAACTTCTTCAGTAAAAATTAATTCTTTCAGAAAAAAATTAAAACAGTAAAAAACCTTGACATCTGGAGAAAGTCAGACAGTCGCGGTGACGTAAAAGAAGCAACTCCGTCACCACGCAGACATACTCTAAATATGACGTAATTCTCTCTCTCTCTCACTTGCTCGCTCTCTCTCTCACATATATGCGTGCATCTCCAAGAGGCATAGATCCTCATGTGCCCAGAGGGTTCATGAACATCTATGCCTCGAGGATGTTTCGAGCACGCACATGAACGCACGCACACACATCGATACGCTTTCAGAAGAGCATCAAGGTGTACTTTGTATATCATGTAGCTGGGTAAAGTCATCCTGCTTTCACACAAATTATGGCAAGACTGAAATTGTATCGTGAAATTCTAGTTTTGTCACCATTTTCCCAAGTCTTGAAGCGAAAGCAAAACTCATATCACGTTAAATATAAAATTAAGTAAAAACAAAAAAAATACGTCATGACAAATGACGTTGGACAAAGCAATGACGCGTATGCACTGGACGCGCCCCTTATAGAGTTTACTATGGCGCATTGGCACATCTGCGAGGCTTTTTCAAAAGGTGATATTTCAACATCAGAATCAAGTCAAAGACAAAAGGTAGAGACCCTTGACAGCCAGGACAGCTCTTTTATAGAAGTAACTTTGTGGGTTATGGTTCATCCCATCTTGTTTAAACTTCTACCTATTGTTTACCTAAGGCACTGTTATAGATTAGGAGATAGCTCCACTATTTTTGTTCATGGGCGCTGCCAGAATGACTTGGCGCCTGAGGCATCAAGCTGTTCTGGCACCACCTTTGAACTATTGTAAAAAAAATTGCAGGCAATTGTGTATCAGGATGAAAAGGGTTAAGCTCTGTATTCTCTGATAATTAATTCTGTCAGTCACTATTTCATGTGTGGGTTCAGTTATGCATGATGACTTTTGTTTTAGTGACAGGTCCTTTGGAAGTGTGACGAAGAAACATCAGCAGTTTTTGTCTAATGTAGAAATTAGCTACAAACCAGTCACCAAACTCTCTGGCATTGGCAAGGCTTATGGGGAGAAGCTGGAACGGGCTGGATATGGCACCGTAAGTCTCTTACATCCAGATTCATAAATACAGGCAAACGTGCATAATTTTTAGTGGCAGGGGCAGCAAAACTTACTGTGATTTATCTGAATTCCTGTTTAAAAGAATTTGGATAACTCACAGCATACCATACGTAGTTAACATTATTTGAGCAGGATCGAAATTCAGATAATTTATAACCTGTGGGGAAAAAAATAGAAATTATCAGAGCAGTTATAAAATAAGAAATGCACTGTTTGTCAAATTTGATGTTTGATGCATATAAGATTAAAAGCTATCGTATGTATTGTGTGTTTTAAGATTTAATGTTTCTTGTTTACTGTACTGTTAAAGAGCACTACATTTTTTTAAAAACTCTTTGCCTAAGGCTGGCGGCTCCAGCTGCCACAAGACAACTTCTCTGTAGCACACTATGGCCGGCAAGATCTGTCCAGCCAAAGTTCACATTCAGTGAATGTGCTTGGCTATTTGTAGTGCAGAATGTGTCATTAACCCATTACATCTTGAGGCTGATTAGGCTGATTTTGTGAAATTTGCTTTTTGTCCTGTGAAGACTATATTATACTATAGATCAGGAGATACATCAACTGTTTTAGTTCAAGGGTGGTGCCAGAATATTCTGGTACCACCCTTGAACTACCAGTCAAATTTATTTCAAAGTAATGGGTGTATCAGGATAAAAAGGGTTACTAAGCCGTTACGATACTTGGCACTTGCACTGGATCCAGAATGAAATCTTGACAGAATTAGTGACAGAGTACATAATACAGAAAAGTTACTTAGTAGCAAAGAGTTAAAGTGGAATTATGACACAGGAAGAAGGACTGGAAACGAACTGGGAGGAAACTAGAAATAGTCGAGCAAGCAATATGTAAGTCACTAATTCCAGAACAATTCACATGTTTGTTTGGGTTGTTTGTTTTGTTTTATTTTGTTTAATACCCGAGTGTGTTTGTGGAAACGGCTATGTCAAATTTGGCAGTGGTCTTTAACTTCTTTCCAACAGCTTTTATTAGTTGAACTTTGCGCTTTAGCCATGGTGGCACAGATATTGTGTTCCTGAAAGCCCTCACCCCCCACCCCCACCCCCCCCCACTCCCCCCCCCACCCCCACCCCACCTCCCCACCCTCCCCCCCACGTCCCCACCCTCCCCCCAACCCCCTCCTCCCCAACCTCCCCCCACATCCCCCACCCCCAAAGCCTGTGAGGTGGCCCTATTTGCTGCTTGACATTAAACCCTGCAAACCAACAAACCATCTTTACAGCATTTTGTGAGAAAAGACGCAAGGGCAGTAAACTACAAGTTAACTGAGTATGAATTAACCCTTATCATTCGGAATACACCAGTGTAAAATAAATTTGACTAAAATATTCTGATCAACAAAAGAAACGCGAATTTTTCACCATATCGCTTTTCTTCATAAATATGCTTTAAAAAATAACCGGGATATTTTGATGTCATTTATTAGAAAATGTTATGAAGAGTGTGTTATGTCGTGTGCAAATAGAATGTTTAGTGTTAAAAATCACACATCGATGACTTATGATGTCATCAGTGACAGTACCATCACAGGATATTGAAAGTGAAATGGGAAGCATATGCAGAGGACACAGCTGAAAGCCAACCAATGTGCAGTGTCACTAGGGTCTGTGAGCATGAAAATCCGGCCTGTTTGGTCTTGACCTACTTTTCGTTTGTCAAAGGCACCTAAATAATCAACATGACCTACAAACATTAAAATCAAAAAGTTCTTTATTTTTAGGTTCAGTGGCCATATTTACCTGATAAAATGGATATGGGTGTGTGCTTTATCTGTGTGTCAGTCACTGGAGCATAAAAATTGGTTTGAAAATAATTCACATTAAATCAAATAAGATTTATTAACCCATATCATACTGAGGCTAAAGTAAAAGCTTCAAATTTGTGCACTGTCATCTGCAAGCTGCATTATAGTACTTACAGATAAGGATATAAACCAATGGCTTTAGTTCAAGGGTGGTGCCAGAATGGCTTGGCGCCTAAAGACACCAAGCTATTCTGGCACTCACCCTTGAACTATTTTAGTCAAACTTATTTCACACACTGGTGTATTTCGAATGATACGGGTTAAGGAAATGATGTGCACCGGAAGTTCTGGTTCTCTAATGAATTTTTCAAGTCAAATTTCGTTTGAGGCAGTTAATAACATCATAAGCAATCCACACAACTTGTGTGATAAAACATATCACAGGAAACTTGATTCACAGAGTGTGTCCAGTTTTGCTTATTTTCAACACTAATGAAACCCTGTGTCCTCGAAGGTAGCCATGGGCAATAACTTGTCCAATTTTTGTGTGAAGGTAGCTCAGACAGTAGGATGAACATCTGAAGTAAGCAACAAATAAAATGTTTTTGTTTGCTGTCAGGGTGGCTCTTTGTTTGGGGGTACACTTACAGACACTTTTCGCGTTTTTAATAGAAGTCAGTATAGTTCAAGGGTAGCGCCAGAATAGCTTGGTGCCTCTAGGCTTCAAGCTATTCTGGCACCACCCTTGAACTAAAGCCATTGGTCTATATCCTTTTCCGTAGGTACTATAAAGTAGCTTGCATATGGCAGTGTACAAAGTTGAAGCTTTTAGCCTCACTATGATATCTTAAACTCACATGCAATATGAAAGTGAGTCTATTTAATGGGTCATCCGTCATCTGTTGTCCAGATCCATAGGTATCCATTCCATTGTTTCGTGATAGTCGTAGTTGTAGTATGATACAGTCACACCAGACGCATACACGTAGGGTTCTTGTAAACTCAGCTGCAACTCGTCACACGAGGCATAAGGTTGTAGACCACACTGGAGTAATAGTTCCAAGTATATTTTATTGCAGCGATGCGATCTCTGCACAATGCATCCACAAATGCACCTCTCCTGTACAATGCATCAACACTTTTGACACACTGCATATCACATACAATGTACCCACATATTTCCTAACACCATCTTTTATACTATTACAGATTTCCAGAATAATCCAGCAAATTCGCACAACACAACTAATCAGAAAAGAAAACGTAACCAAAACTCATTAATATTCATGAAAAAAAACATCGCAATTCTCCGTGCAAAAGAAAATGAATCCTACTAAAAAGGTACGTAATTTTTATCCAAAATAACTCGAATGAATATCGGATCTTTCCTAGGATTTATACACACATGCTGTCAAAGAATAACACAACCACAGACGTAACATCCATCAAATGCGTACTTTTGATTCAGCAGTTCCTATTGTTTATTTTGAGGCAGACATTCTGTGCATGTTCACAAGCCTGATGTTTTGTATGTGTGCAGGCTGAAGCGGTGTTAAAGAAGTTCTGGGCTCTGGACGGTGATGAGCTCAGGTTCAAAGCATGGTTGTATGAAACTTGTAGAGCCAATAGTCTTGATCAGGACCGCTGTTATCAGTGTCTCCGACAATGGGACAGCCAGTACTAAGTTTGATGCATAACCCACGTGTGCATGCATTCACCAGTAAGGAACTGTAGCATTGGCTGCATGGACAAGGAGTTTAACCCCGTACCAGTGCCTGCATGAATAAAGGGGTTTACTCCCTCAACCCTGACTCTACAACAAGATGGGAAATGACCCTCATAGTTCACGGGTGGTGCCAGAACAGCTTGGCACTTTGAGGTGCCAAGCTGTTCTGGCACCACCTTTGAACTCTCAGACTTGATCTGTCTACTCTTCACAGGGGAACTCCCCAGTTTGGGAATTTTTAACACCTCTCATAGTGGATACTGAAATATACAATTATGCTGTAATGCATTATTACTTACGTTTTTGGACACTAGCATTTTCAGTGTGTTCAATAAGGTGGGACTGCATCATATTTATGTTTGTTTTCAGCAACATATTTATGTGTGCTGCATTGTGACTTTCAACCTTATGGCATGCTGCGTAAGGTCCAAAAACGCGGTGCTGCACACATGATCTGTCTGTTAGAGGACTGGATAGAACACGCACATGCACACACATACACTTACTGTCATTAAATGATGATGATGATGATAGAACTTTATTGCCATATGTAACAATACATTAGGAAATCGTTGCGGTGCCGCGCAACATAAAAGGAAGAACATTAAACACATCAAAATATAATTAAGCTACTAATGTGCACACACACACACACACACAAAGAAGTAACTAAGATGCTGTTTTTTAACAGAACGGTCATTTGTGTGGCTTTTATAGATCTGTTAGTGCTTTTAAAGCCCACCGGACATCATATACAGGCAATTGCGGCGTTTCCCAGTGAAATGTCATACATGTCTGTAGTTAGTTTAGCTGAGTTGGTATACCTCGCCCTGTGCCTAGGTGACATGCACCAGCGGCGCCATTGCGGCTTCGCACCTGACCTGTCGCTCGGACTGGTCCTGTGCACCAGATCGGTTTAGAGCGTGTGCTCTCTGCACCTCTCGCAGAAAGAATCACGTGACGTTTGATTGCTGCAAATTAAGATGAATTTAGAATACACCTTTTCCCATATGCAGTCCGGCAATAATGCATCCTTATGCTGGCACCAGGAAACATTACACAATTTGGCAGATTTGAAAAATAGTTTTGTTTTTTCCTAAATTGTGGTGATTTTGTGACATCTGCGTCGCTTTGCGGCAGAAGCATCGTCGTGGCCGTAGCCGTACGAGAGACGAGTGCACTACAATGGACTTCAGGAATACGCAAGTTCTGAGGAGAATGAACAACCCCTGGAGACCTATCTTTTTCTAGTAGGGACGTACACCCTCCAACATTTTATGCTCAAGGGGAGTAACGCTAAAACTGGAAATGAACCGTTTTTCGACTGCGATCACAATCTTCCGCGGAAACATACCAGACCACACTTCAAGTGCAGAAGCCTACCTGCGCACACAGTTCTGGTGCACAGGACCCGTCCGAGCGAGCGGACAGATGCGAAAATCGCAGTAATGGTGCCACTGGTGCGTTTAACCTAGGTACAGGGCGAGGTATACCAACTCAGCTTCAGTATACAGTGGGCTTTAACTTTTCTAGTCTTCTGTTACAGATTTTTTTTTGTGTACATATTTGTCATTCTTTGCATAAAATGAAATTTGGAAGAGAGAGAACGCCTAGAAATGACAATATTATTGCTACATTTGTATATGTGAAATGAAATATAGAGTGAAAAGACTGGCTGGTCTACCAGATAGTAAAGATGTATGTATGTATTAGTGTACTTTGCGGTTAAAATAATACATTTATTTATATGGCGTATTTATTATATTTATAATATAACTCAATGCGCAGGTGAAAACGACACACACACACACACATACACAGAGTCTGCAGGGGGTATGTACAGAAATACCGTAGAAGATTACATGAGCAAACAAATGTATATGTTTATGATGTTATTCAGGTCTGATTGCACAGAATCCACTGCCATTTTCAAAGATAAGTGTTTTGTGTTGTAATTAGCTAGCACCATTTTGTAATTGATAATAGATTATTTTTTTCATATGTATTTCTTCCATACACACAATTTACTGTGGATTTCAGCACAGTTGTTCAGAGTGAAAAAGCAAGTCCCTTGTTTGCAGGGTATTGTGCAGCATTGAGGGAAGCCCCATACTAGTTGTCTTCCTTGATTCGCTGCCCTAGTAAGCACAACGAATCAAGGGAGAGGACCAGTGTGGTGCACACCGTGTTTATCCCTTTGTGTATAATGCCACAGGTCTGTAAGCACTACTGAAGGCTGCATGCAGAAAGGGGTTAATGTTTTGTTAACCAGATAGTTATGTTCTATTTAAGTGTGTTTTAACCCTTTGACTGGTGATGGCGGTTTTTGTCGTGATTATTCCTGCAGGGATCATCGCAACAGAATACACCACTGACAGCCAAATGATTAAATTATAACATGCTTTTTTCTGATGCTAGGAGAGCAAAATCAATTTATTATTTTATTTGCAATATATTTATCTTGTTGTCAAAAGCATTGTTTATGATACTGCATTATTATGCAATATTTTCCTTATTCTGTTCTTTCTTTTTCTTTCTTATCATGTCTGTTGTTTCTTTTGTAGATAATACATTTTTACACTGTTCCTAATGCTTTCCAGTATTGTTTACTGTTTTATGTACACCAAGTTGTTCTGGAGTTTCGTTTTTATTTTAACATGCCAAATTTTCACCTTCCCTGGACAACCTGAGACATTTTTAACCAGATAGAAGCCAGAGACTTGTACATGTATATGTTGTATTTGATTTTGCAATGTCCTGTTGCATGTTAACATACAATACAATACAATACAATACAATACAATAATACTTTATTAATCCCTCACGGGGAAATTCACTGTCTGCCCATACACACATGGCATCATCAATCACTCATTAAATAACCCATAACACTCAAAGAACTGAACTGTAACAGACATATTGTTACCTTTGAATAACAATAATAATAATACTAGTAATAATACTGAGAGGGCTAGTACTAAGGACGGAAGAATGTTGACCGACATTATCTACTGATATTACTGTTGAAAAGGGTAACAGCCTGAGGGACAAAAGAGTTGGCATAACGTGATGTATGACTTTTGGGTACTCGGAGTCTGCCACTTCGTTCGATACGTCTGCTGTCAAATGATGTGTTTTGTCATCAAGGATGTCAGCCAATTTGTTCGTAATCCATCTGTTGTACAGTGTGTCTAAATTATCCTGTGCCCTACCAATCACCCCACCCCCTTTCCGGATTACTTTGTTAAGATGATCTTGGTCTCTGTTATATAAATTTCTCCCCCAGCACGTCAGTCCAAAAGTTAAAATGCTAACAATACTGGAGCAGTAAAACATCTGTAAAAGCTGAGTGCTTACATGAAATGATCTGAGCTTTCTCAAACAGTAAAGACAGTAAACATCTCTTGAGTTGGATTTTTATTTTAACATGTCAAGTTTTCACCCTCTCTGTGAGGGCACCAAATATTACAAACTTATGCACGTGCACTTCAGTCTGTATGTAAAAGTACTACGGTAATTTAAAATCCTTACAATTTAGTTTCCATCAAAAGTGCACATGTGTAAATTCTAATATCTGTTTGACGTGCTACATACAAAGAAATTTTCTTGCTCCTGCAAAAAAGCACATTTGATAAAATATGTAGTTCTAACACGTAAAATATATAGACTATTTGTACCTGCTTTTTGTTACCTGGTTACCTGTTACCTGGGCATTCCCCTGATGAAGCCCTCGCAGAGAGGGTGAAAAACACAACTCCAGAATAACTTGATGTAAGTATATATATATATATATATATATATATATATATATATATATATATATATATATATATATATATATATATATATATATATATATATATATATATATATATATTTGTAAGGGGCAAAGCAGAAGGCAAAGAGTAAGCAAAGGGTCTTTGGGTCAACATTAACCTTAGCTGGACTGTGGCTGACTGTGCACGTGCTGAGGCATATGACAACCTGTGACTTTTTTTTAACCAGATAAAAGCCAGCGAACTGTACATGTATATGTTGTATCTGAGTTTGCAATATCTTGTTGCATATTAACACCTCTACTGCTAGAAAATGTGAACATCACCCAACTGCAAGAGACAGAACCTCACGAGTCCCAGCATGTGCGGGGACTCGTGAGGTTCTATGCATCTTGCTGACCCTACTGGTATCCGTGTTCCTTGGATTGATGGGATTATTTGGTGTCAGATTTGCCCTGCTTTCATTGACATAATTTTGTGTCCATTGGCAGTTCAGGGGGTTAACCTGTACTATATTGTTTCTCATATTTACTATTTTACTATTACTCATAAACTTTGAGAGACACGTTTTAATATCTGTCATTTACGTTATATGTGTTGTGTCGACACAAATAACAGCTAGGGCAGTTTGGACACTAGCAGCAAATGCATGCTTGTAATCATCGTTAGATCAGGAGGTTACTCTGACCGAGCCAGTCAGCTGACAGATGGTAACTGCGTAAAAAGCATGAATGCACAAAATCCATGACTTCAGTAGCAAAGTGACAGAGGGTGTTTGAGATGCATGTCCACCACAGAAACTTTCTTGGTAGTGTGTTTCTTGTTTATTCTACGTGGCCTGTAGCACGGCAGTCTATTTTTAGATGATGTACTCACTGTCTATGAACCAAGTCATTGTTGAATTACACTAAATTATGATGTCAGGTGTTGAGCTGGATATCCCTGTTGTGTCGGAATGAAGAATAGTTAGAACTACTCATACATGTAGCGTTTCGTAGCCATATGCTTCAAAGGCATTTCTTTGAACAGTTATGTGTAGTGGTTTAGTTTAACCCCTTCACTGTCACTGAGAACCCAAATGCAAGAGGCATAAATCCTCATGAATCCACGCAGTCATGGGGGCTCTTGAGGATCTTTGTCTCTAGCTGACACCACTGCACTCTGTATCATATTTCCTTTGACAGCTGGAAATCTTTGCCACTGAATTTACGATTGCAAAACACAGTCTGCATCCACTGGCGGTGTAGAAGTTAAATTAAGATGTACGTTGGGTGTTTCAAAAAGAATCTAGAACTACATGTTTCATTTTATAGTTGTGTGCTGCAAGAAAATTCTGTTCGAATGGTTAACACTTTTCATCCCGACACATTACTGTGTGAAATCAATTTGACTTTGTACCAAGCTATACTGGCACCACCCTTGAACTGAAATGGTTGATCTTTCTCCTAATATGTAATGTATTTCTAATGGCAATAAGGAAATTAAAAAAAAAAAAAAATCATCAGACTCAGGATGTATTGGTGAAGGCAGTTCTTGATTCATGTTGTTCAGTCCCATTTGCACTATGTTCTTTTCCTTGCAAATGGAGCAGGCTGTTTTGTTGCCACTTCAGTTTGTGAATTTCAGCATCTGCCTCCATGCCTTAATAGTGCTATAGATTTTTTGTGAGTCATTTTTTATTGTCTGTGCAATACTCCAATACTCTGCACAAGGGTCGCTGGGCTGACGTGGGCCCTCACAGCCGTGCACAGGCAGACTGCACCTGACGTCAGCCCGACTGCCTTGTACTTACTTGGTAGCGATTGAATATCTAATTAGCCTTCCGTAATAAGATAAAATAATGCACATTCATCCATTTGTGGTAAACTATATCGCCAGCATTTTCTGTTCTTGGAGAACAGACTTCAACATTTGAAAATAACTTACCCAAAATATACCTCAGAGAGCTCAGACTTCAGCACTTGGAAATAATAAGTCGAAGACAGAAACACACCTCAGAGTATAAAAAAGAAAACAGTTTTCTGTTTTGACTTCATTATTCCGAAGCATGTGTCTTTCTTTTTTGTTTATTTCCTCATTTTTTACGCAATTGGCAGTTCCCTGAATGATCTGAATGGGAAAGTTTGGTAAGTTTGTATTGAAACTCCTCTAAACATGCCCATTTGAGTGAGGTCAGACACCCCGCATCAATACCTGTATGGAAGTGTACAGCGTACTGCACCTATGGATTTAGGTCGCCTTGAATGAGCTCATGGTCGTGGGTCATGATTGACACATTGTCTCCACCTTGCCATTGTTCTGGGGCCTTCAGATTTCATGTTCACAGTCATTTTGTTTCTTGAGCACAATCGAGCAGACATTGTATGTTGGTCTGTTATTTTGGACCTTATGGCCTAGAGCAGTAAGATCCAAAATCACAAAACAGCAGAAAACTGGTTTTCACACTTGGCAGAGTTCTTACTTTTGTAAGCTATTTTTAACTCAATGTATGATAGTTTCATTCTTGTAGACCATATTTAGTTTACAATATTCCACAATTTTGTCAGTATTGATGCATTTTGATACTGATTCCATGTACAATTCATCACATGTATTTTCAGTTAACCTATTGACCGCTGAGAACAAGTGATCTTAATCTCACTGCAAGAGACATAGATCCTCATGAGCTAGCTTCCACAGTTGCAGGGGCTCATGAGGATCTATGTCTGTTGCTTACACCACTTTGTATTCATGTTCGTTGGACAGCTGAGACTCGTGGAATTTTTCAGTAAAGATTTCAGAAACATGATCTGTGTCGACTGGCAGTGAAGTGGTTAACCCATTTCATCCTGAGGCTGATTTTGTCAAATTTGCTTATTGTCCTACGAAGGCAGCATTACTGATTAGGAGATAGATCAACTGTTTTAGTTCAAGGCTGGTGCCACCTTAGCTTGGCGCCTTAGGCGCCAAGCTATGCTGGCACAACCCTTGAACTATCAATCAAATTTATTTCAAGCAATGCGTGAATCAGGATGAATAGGGTTACGCTGACCAGATGTTTTCTGATATTGATGTATCCAATAAAAACTAACCGGTTCTACCAGAAAGAGTGTTTGTGGGTGGATGACGTGTTTCACGGGGGAGGGATGGGTTATCATCTGGATTTTTTATCAAGTGCGTGTGTGTGTTTCATCATGTGTGTCATCATGTGCGTGTGTGTTTCACCATGCGTGTGTTTCATCATGTGTGTGTGTTTAATCATTTCTAGAGGTAGGTGTGTTTCATCATTTGTATGTGTGGATAGGTGTGTTGCTTAACACCGCATTCGAGACGACCAGCATGCGGACGCGCGGCGAACCGCCGCGTGTCCACATGCTGGCCGTCTCGAATGTGTTGATATGGGTGTGCCTGCGTTTAATGTGGGTGCCGGGTGGGTGTGTTTCATTGTGTGTTGTGTGTGTGTTGATTATCTGTACTGTCCACAATCCTCGAGCATTTCAGTCAGAGGTCTCCGTAAAGTAGCACCAGCAGTAGGGGATGGATCGATCATTTCTTTTATGATACCGGTACTTCAAGGGTATTGCCTTATTGGCTCGTCTTCTTTCCAGGTGCCATGAGGCTAATCCGGTACTGCCCAAAATATGGTTGATCCCGGCATCTCCAACTGCAGTGCGTCGAGGCCAAATGAGCTGGTGATGGAAAATTGAGGTTAACCCGAGAAAATCACACCACCCAACTGCAAGAGGTATCGATCTTCATCATCCCCCGCCGCTGCGGGGGCTCATGATCTATGCCTCTTGCTGGCGCCACTTTGAATCCATGTTTCTGGGACATCTTGGGGTTTTGTCTTTAATTAACGAAGATTGCTAAAGTATGACAGTCAGCGTTAGCTGGCACTCAAACGGGTTAAAGCTAACAGCTGTGAAGACGCCAAGGTAATATGATACTACTCTTAAACTATCAAGGTTGATCAATCCCACTGTAGTGTGTCGAGGCCAAACGAGTCGTAATTTTAAAAAAATAAAAAGACGTTTAATCACACTCAAAACCTGCTTCGTGTAAGCAAGCTAGGTGTAACATCTGTGTGCGCCTATCACATCTCGAGCGCTAACCTTGATATCCCCAAACGTTTAAGTTGTTCTCTTCGGGCTATTAGTTCATGGGCGGTGCCGGAATAGCTTGGCGCCAAGCTATTCTGGCACCACCCTTGAACTCACAAGTATCCTGCGGATCTGTTTCCAGTTGTAGTGTCGGGGAGTGAATGGGTTACTAACGCAATCCGTCGCAAAATCCTAAATTAATCAGCCGCTTAGATTATCATGATCATTTGTAGATAGGAGCATTTTTCTCTCCAGTAGCGGTGCTCAACACGCTTTGTGGGGAGAGATTTTCAAAAGAAGAGGCCCGCAGCAAAGCACCAATTTAGAGACAAGAAGGCGCGCTAACCCATGCGCCGCAAACAACACGTGCGCTACGACCGGTGGGCCCCTATTTAAGGACACTCTGAAACAACCAATACGCCGCAAACAGTGCCCCCCTTGTTACGATAGTGCAAAATAGGAAGAAACCCCTGGCGACGGACGGAAGCGACTCGGCTTGTTTGGTAATATTGAAGAAAACAAAGAACCCAGTGCGCAAAGGGCCATCCGGGCCGACGTTGGCCCGCGCACGGCCGTGCGCTGGCCAACGTCGGTTGACGTCTTCCCGATGGCCCTTTGTGCATTGGGAAGAGATTATGTATAATATGTCAGTGATGTAAACTGAAGTTTAGTAACTACTGCTTGGTTAGATGATCTCGAGCAACCATATCGATTGTTGCATACTTCCAACAGGGCCAACAAATAATTAATTTTAAAATCAAAGTTTGCCCAACGAACACCCACATCGAACTTCAAAACTTAAGCCAAATAAGAGAGGACCAGTACAATAATTTAGGAGCCGGCTGTGCTGTTAATTTTGGAGCATGGCTCTTTTTTTTTTTTTTTTTTCGCATACCCAAAAGTAATAGTTCCTCCTTGGTGACTCTTTCTGAATGTGCAGCGTGCGGATATGAGGCAGGTTTGCACTTATCCGTATACGGCACGTCTCATTCACTCCTAAGTATGACGTCACAATTTTAATATGATTATATGGCCGATATATTGAAAATAACTCTGGGATACTTCTTGTGTTTTGCTTATGCCGAGAGTGAGTGAAGCCGGAATACTGAACACTTCAGTTAACGGTAGAGCTGGGTGGAACTCGTATCCCAATGCGCAAAAGGCCATCGGGCCGACCTTTTGCGCATTGGGATGGGACTTCCTGAGTGCAGGTCATCGGTTAAAAGAACTTATGCTGAAGTAAACTGACCGTTTGGGGGGAGGGGGGGGGGGGGCTTGGCCATGACAGCTCACAAGAGCAATGTCGGATTAACTGACTTTGGGCGGGCCTCCCCAGAGACAAACCTTGAACATTCATAACTGACCCCGGCGTCTCCCTTTTGGTGTCCTACGGATGAATGATCGTGTGTGCACCACCCACAACCATACCCAGCCTCACACACACACACACACACACACACACACACACACACACACACACACACACACACACACACACACACACACACACACAGTGTCTGCTCCGACTAGAAATATGACCTGCTGAGATGCCAATACTTGGTCTTATTTGTCGTTAATCATTTTAACTCGTCCAACCAATCGGCTTAGGAGCCAGGCCGGATCGACACCGGAGCAACCCTAGACGTATGCGTTGGTCTGTGATTTTGGACCTTGCTGTTCAAGAGCCGCGAGGACCAAAATCACAGGCCAGCAGCACACATTTCTGATAATTGACCCTCATGGCTGTAGATGTCACACTATTTAATTAAATCTGGCTGTTTCGCGATAGTTCGAGACCATTCTTTGGGATCGATTCGATCACGCGCAATGATCACAGCAGGTCCTAATTGTTTTTGCTCCGCCATATCGAACTAGTCAACCAGTGACCAAAAGGTACTCGAGCCCGCGAAGTCGGCCGCAGTCGGCCCGCGCACGGACGTGCGCGGGCCGACTGCGGCCGGCTTCGGCCCGGGGAGGTTTTGCTTACCAAAACCCGGCCTTTATTGTTCAGTTTGACTCGTCTGCGGCCGTGAATCTCATAATATGTAGCTACTTCCCCGTCAGGTTACTCACAGTTGCATCTGACTGAGGGTGTCGTGCAGAAGAGCTAATTTCGTGTCGTTTGACAAACCGCGTAGCTTGCATCAGAGTTTCCAGCTTGCATCATAGCTTAGCGAGGTACGCATGTTCATGTTTTATGTAAAGTATTCAGTACTATGTTTTAGTGTGGTTTGATTCAAAGTTTTGACAAAGATTCCACACTCGCACTAATTGAATCTAGGTTTGTTTGTTTCATTTTTTGTATTCAATAACTAAACGAAACGAAATAACACAACGCAACGTAACATAACGCAACATAAAACAACATAACATACATTGCATAACTAGGTATCGGCAACATGACGTTCTGCGCGGGTCCAACTCGCTGAGAGTGCGATTTATACTTGTTTTTCAACTCGCTCTGAATGCAAATAATTTGACTTTGAAAGAAAACTTTTACATCGTGATAAAGTTTGTCTTCTCCTCCTTCCAAAGATGTCATTAGTTTTGTTCTTAGTGCACTATGTCATTAACACGACTGTGTGGAAGACAGTGAGTGTCGATATGTCTTTCGTCGCGTGGCGTGCTTTTTGCGGGGCAGATAGCGTACGCGCAATTTATGTTGAAGCACATACTCCTTTCTACGGCCGAAGGCGTCTCCGCCATTCAGCCTGTACAGATTTAGTTTTACACCATAGGAAAGGTCATATTCTTGGCTAAAAGCAGCTCGTTGCCTTTTTTGAACACTTCAATGACTCACAAGTTACGCTGCAGAACGTGCGTTTTTAGCGAATTTTCCATGCCTTTTTGCGAATATCATAAAATCCACTGAAAATAATACATATGTTCTGAGACTCGACGTAAACATCATTCAATTTCCAGTAGATCTGTGTAAGTTGTATGGTTGTAGAGCGAATGGCGGAGACGCCCTCCGCAGAAGAAAGCAGTAACTGTGCCGTGCGTCGTCTGACTCAATAACGTGAAAAGACACGTAGGCCTTCTTTTCAGGCTTGTCTGACGTGGTAAGAAAATGAGGAGAAAAAAAAATACTGTTTATTTTATATCTTTTTCTTTTATTTATTTATTATTTTGTTTTGTTTTGTTTTGTTTTGTTTTGTTTTGTTCTGCGAAATATGTCATTAAAAACGAGCGTGTGGTAGGCAGTGAGTGTCCGCGATATTTTTCTTCACGTTACTTTTTTTTCCCCCGGGCCGATCAAGTACACCTCTATGGCCTAGGGCATCTCCGCCGGTCAATCTACAAATCTGGTTTAGAATCATTGGAAAGATCAGATTCTTGGCTATAAGCAGTACGTTGCCTTAAAATAAATCATAGTCATTTATGAGATATTCTGCAAGGAGTGCGTTTATAGAATTTGTTTCTGACTTTTTATGATCATCTTATGATCAGGAAAACAACATGCGTTCGAGGTTCCAATCAAATGTCATTCAGTTTAGGACTGTCTAACCTGCATGGATCTAGAGACAACGGCGAAGACGCCCTCTGCAATAGAAAACAGTCAATGTGCTGTACCGTCGTCTAACTCAATAATATGAAAAGTCGCGTCAATTTTCCGTCGTGTCTGAAATGTGTTATGAAAATTCAAATAAATCATATGTTTTATTCGTGTTTACTGTCACCGGGCAGTTTGTTTGTTTGTTTGTTTGTTTGTCCTGGTTGCAGTGTGTACATAGTCTGTTTTCTTGTACCGTGAACTTTGTTTGTTTGTTTGTTTGTTTGTGCTCGTTGCAGTGTGTACATAGTCTGTTTGTGCTCGTTGCAGTGTGTACATAGTCTGTTTGTGCTCGTTGCAGTGTGTACATAGTATGTTTGTGCTCGTTGCAGTGTGTACATAGTCTGTTTGTGCTCGTTGCAGTGTGTACATAGTCTGTTTCCTTGTAAAGTGAACTTCGGACGTGACAGAATCCCAGGACAAAGCGGCAAATGTTGTTGCTGTTTGAAGTTTGTTCCAGTATAAGCGGAGCAATGCATGGTTCCCAGTGCGCAAAGACCATCGGGCCGACGTCGGTCCGATGGCCATTTGCGCATTTGGTAGGCACCTCTGAAAGTGAAACCAGCTTTGTTGTGTCTGATGTTTGTCATACTGCACTGTATACAACTCCACTGCACGCATTGTTCCATTCTTGACATGTGGCTCAGATGGCGATGGAGAAACACCAGCAGCAACTCAAACAGTTCGTGTCTGAGCCGCTGGGCGATAAACCGGTGACGGCACTTGTCGGCATCGGCAGTGAATATGCTGAGATACTTAAAGGGATTGGCATTCAACATGTAAGTACACTTCTGCCACGTGAAAACAAAATTACAGCAAGTCCATTTTTTTTTGTGAAAAGCTAGATTTTCATTGTAATGCAATAAACAATCTCGCTTTTCACGACAATGGACTTGATGTCTTGTGCCTTCACATGGGGCGAGTTCACCGGTAGCCGTCCCTGTCACAAGCCCTTGGTCTCCGGAAATCAGAATTAGGTCAAAATTGCGCGTGTGTCGAAGAAAACAGTGGATTAAAGTGGATATCGCATGTTTGTCCGGACTTTTAATCCACTGTTTTCGTCGAAACGTGCACATAATGACATACTTCTGATTTGCGAAAAAAGTCTTTTAGTCTTACCCTATACTGTCATCCATCCCCCTTCATTTATGTTCGATGATGTGGCCTCTATTTTCTCAAATAAAAATCAGTAACTCGGATATAACAAAGCGCCCGATTTGTTTTTTTTTTTTACTTTGTTTTATCCCAAGTCTGTTTTAAGCGGCAAAGTAAACGACATGGGGGAAAACAAGTTGTAATATCCGACTTTCGCTATATCCGACCGTGTCAGAAGCAAACTTTGCAATATAAATTTGTAATTACAATTTAGTTAGTTACTTGTTACCTGATAGATTTTAGAGTTTAGCAGGGTAAATATAGTTGAAACGTTCCCAAACATGCATACCAGCTAAGTCAAAAGAAAAGAAAAGAAAAAAATTGTTGATACAGCAAATCAGCATATTTATCATTTAACATATCTGCCGTTGTGTAGCAAAAACCAGAATGTCAATCCAATTTTTTTTTTAACTCATTCAGCCCGACGGCCGTATTTCCCAAATTTGGAGGCGTCATCTAATGACTATGCACCAGTTGCAGGAGATGGATCGACCATGATAATTCAAGGGCAGTGCCAGATTAGCTTGGCGCCTACAGGCGCCAAGCTAATCTGGCACTACCCTTGAATTATTATGGTCGACCCATCTCCTGCTAAAGTGTGTCAGGGCTGAAAGGGTTAAAGAAAAGCGACATTTTGCCATATAACGGCAGATATGTTCGGCACTTCTGAACAGCTTATTCTCTATGATGATGATGATGATGATGATGATATTATGAAACGAGCTGTTTCATCTTTAAACAGATAGTCTCCGTCTCAGTCATGAGCTGGGATTTGTTTGTAAATGTCTAATCCGATCACCAGGCATACCAGCTGCTAGGCAAGTACCTGCTTGTGGACAAGGATGAGGCCAAGTTCAAATCCTGGCTGCGCAAAAAGTGTGGGGAGGGCTTCGGCCAGAACCGCCAAGACAATGTGCACCAGTGCCTGAAGGACTGGGCCGCCCGCCACATCAAGTGAACTCTGTCAGACTGACGCAGGGGCCGGCTGCATGAGGGATGTCGGTCCTGCGCCAGCCTTTAAGCAAGGCCGTGCTCCGATATTGCGGAGCACCTTGCTTAGTGACTGGCGCAGGACTTGCTGACTCACGCGACTAGACCCTGATGTTTTAGTATCTTCTGTACTTATAGTTTAGTGCCGGTCTTGGCTTGTGGGTCTTGCGGGCGGCTTGTATTTGTGTGCTGGTCTGTGATTCCGGACCTTACGGCGTTCAGCCGTAAGGTCCAAAATCACAGACTAGCACACACTTAGGTCTGTACGATGGTGCGCGGATGATAGTCAGTCTCTTTTAACTCATTCAACTCCGACACGCCATGGCAAGACATGGATCGAGCGTGATAGTTCAAGGGTTGTGCCAGAATAGCTTGGCGCCCATAGGCGCCAAGCTATTCTGGCACAACCCTTGAAATATCTGCTGCTCGATCTGTTTCCAGAAGTGTAATACAGCCTCCAGGGGGCAACTTCAAAATTTGCGGATTTCGGTCCTGGAGCAGAATGAGTTAAACATAACTGTACTAGACAGTTTTGCCAGGGTCGAATTGCACGTCATTTTCTATAGCCAGGAACAGTCTGCCATGGTCCTATAGCAGCTTTTTTAAAACCTATTTTTAGTCCCATGCAAAAATATCGCTGCAATGCAGAGGGACATTTGGCTGGCAGTTACTTGTTTGGAAAAGCTTTTCAATTGGCAACTGGTCCCTTTTTTATACTTCTTTGTACCGTTGTAAGAGTTTAGAGACCATTTACGTTATTTTGACACGTTTAAGGTGTAATCCTGCTTTGTTGTAGTATTTTTCATTGTTAGTTCAGACGTCTTTGTGTAACCCCGGCCCGCTTGACTGCTGCTGAAGATATCCACATGTAAAATAAGGAAAACTACGCAACTTATCCCCAAACTTGGTTTTGACGTTCAGACAGTTTGTACTCGTCAACCAATATCTGTCTCGAGTGGATTGAACCAACATTTATTTTTTTTCAAAATGTGTGAAATGGTCATGTTAAGCGCACAGCGCTAGTAAGCGTGAGCCTCTCAGTGAGGGTGCCGTTCGGCGAAAGAAAAAGCGCGTCTTTTTCGGTTAGCGGTATCATCGGTAACAGGTAGTTTTTTTTTTGTTTTTGTTTTTTTTGTTTTTGTTTTTTCGGGGGGGGAGGGGGGGCAGTTTTGTAAGTTATACTAATTACATGCCCAAGTGAAAATTAACGATGCGATATCCATGAGTGTAAGTTCAAAGCGATGCAGTCACAAAAAGGGCAGCTGATGTCCTGATGACACAATGCAAGCATACCAGCCTGGAATTCCATGGCATTGTTAACCCCATGGCTGCCGAGAAGAAAGTGAGAACGATCCAACTGCAAGAGACATAGATCTTCATGAGCCCCCGCGACAGCGGGGAGCTCATGAGGATCTATGCCTTTTGCTGAGACCACTTTGTATCCTTGTTTCTTGGACGGTTTTGTCGTTAAATGAACCAAGATTTCAAAAAAAGAAATGTACGTGCAGTGTACGTACAGTGGCTGGGAAGGGGTTAAGTAAAGAATTTGAGCTTGTTCTTCCGAAGCGTGTTATTATCGTGACTGGTTATTTTTAGTGGTATTATGCGTTTATCGGCAACCGACAACAGATATCCAGCAAAGCCAATAATTGTATCTCGACTCAGGTTGATTGTCTGGTGTACAGATGTCGTGAACAAGCGATCAAATATTCGCATGTTATTGAGCTGTTTTGTGACTGTGAACAACAGACCGGCTGATTCATTTTTAAAGCTGTCACAAAGCCAGCAGCACGTGTGTGCTGGTGTGTGATTTTGGACCTTACGGCTGAAGGCCGTAAGGTCCAATATCACATACCTGCACACACAATGCACACATACAGAGGGACTGAAGACAGCAGAATGAATGGCGCGCGTCACTGACTTGGAAGAGCCTGCACCAACGTAACAATACAAGGGTTTTTAATTCATACTTTTTTGTGTAAGGACATCTTATTTTATTCTTTTTTAATTTGACAATAAACAACTTTGAAACTAGTGTGTTAATAATTATGTGAGTGTTTTAACAGCCGGTCTTGTGTGATTTGGTTTTGACGAAAATGCTCTCTCTCTCTCTCTCTCTCTCTCTCTCTCTCTCTCTCTCTCTCTCTCTCTCTCTCTCTGTGCGCGTGCGTGTGTGTGTGGCGTGCGTGTGTTCATGCGCGCATGCGTGCGTGTGTTTGTGTGTGTGTGCCGTTTGTGTGTATGATGAGAGAGAGAGAGAGAGAGAGAGAGAGAGAGAGAGAGAGAGAGAGAGAGAGAGAGAGAGAATTCTTTTACGTAATAACGTACTCGTAAACCATTTATAGTTTTGCTATTTAAAAAAAATTCTGGACAGCTGGGGCAAGTTGCATGAATTAGCTTAGTCGTGCGGCAGCCACAAAGCAAGGAGCACCTTGCTTAGTGACTGGCGCAGGACTAAGCTCACTCATGCAACTGCCCCAGATCTGTGATTTTAGACGCTAGGGCCTATGTGCTGGTCTCTGATTGTGTGCCTTACGTCGTATAGCCGCAAAGTAAAAAATCACAGACCAGCCATAAACGCACACTTACAAAGTGCATGCATTCAGCCGCCTGTCACGCATGAATGGCTTCAAGATTGACACGACCCTACCCGCCTTCAACGCATTTCAATTCATATAGCTTGGCTTTTGTTTGTTGTTTGTTGTGGTAACTGTCATATCCACACGGGATAAAATACCAAGCTCACGCTGGTTGTCTCCCTCGATTCGCTGCGCTGATCAGCGCAGCGAATCGAGGGAGACAACCAGTGTGACACAAGCTCTCACACAGAAAGTGGGTAGGTGAAAGCGAAAGCCGGGTTTGAAAAGAAGTATTTAAGCCCCATAGATGAGGGGAATACGCGTTAAATTCATGACACGTTGTATTCTTTCACGAGTCGCAAACTCCCAAAACACGGCGACATATCAAACCGTGCTTTGCATTTTCGTGACTCCTAAAAAGCCGTCGTCGTCATTTCGTGAAGACTTTTGCCACACGATCGTAGATGGCTCAGATCTTAAGACTGAGAAGACAAAAAAAAGTTTTTGTGAAGCCGTGACAGTAACCCCCCCCCCCCCTCTACTCCCCCTCTATCATAGGAAGGTTAGTTAGTTAGTTAGTTATTTGGGTTTAACGCCGAGCAGGCAACTAAGGCCATTTCACGGTGGTCATAGGAAGGGAAAAGCCAAGTCCATTTTCGTGAAATGCGAGATTTTCATTGTAATACAATGAAAATCTCGCTTTTCACAAAAATGGATTTAATGTCTTTTGCCTTCATTGGGCAGATTAAGTAATTCCTATTTATGCCCCCCCCCCCCACACACACACCCCCCCCCCCCCACCCCTTTGCACATGTAGTGATCGGGGACAAAAACACAGGACACATCTTCATTGAACAGTTAAAATACCCCCAAGCTCTTTCCCTTCCAGCGACTTATGCCGGGGATCGATTGATCTTGATAACTCAAATGTAGTGCCTGGTAAGCGTTCAGAGATAATGCTTAATAAACAAGGTGATTGGAGAGGCACCCACAAGCTAACCGCGCACCGCCTTTGAGCCATCACGGTCGAGTCATCGCCCGTATGCAATGCTTTGCAGAAAATTCTAAATTATGAGCCGTTGAGCCAGTAAAAGTTGACCCCAGGACCTCACTCTCTGGGCTTGTTGTGACATTCGGGATCTTGGGTCAAGTTGCGTGCCTGAGCTTGGACCTGTGCCAGCCACTAAGCAAGGTGCTCCGCTATAGCGGAGCACCTTGCTTAGTGGCTGGCGCAGGACTAAGCTCGCTCATGCAACTGCCCCCTGGTTGGTAGGTGGGTAGGCTTTTCTGAATGCACCTGCTAGAAAGGCATTCAGGTTTCTTTCAGTTCGATCTCTACTAGAAGGACGGGAGAGAAGAAGAGAACTTTGAGAACATTGAACAAGTCGGTGTAAGTAGTAAGTGATTAAGTTCTTTATGCTGTAAATACGGTCGACTGCTTTTCTGTTGTGGATGTTGCTGCTGTTGTTGTTGGTGGTGGTTGAAACAGTCTTTATATCACTAAATGACCGCAGTACTTTAATCCATTCACTGCCAGTGGACGCAGATAGTGTTGTTTTTTTTTAATCATCGTAAACTCAACCTCAAAATCCCCGGCCGTCACAGGAACATGACCACAAAGCGGTTTCAGCAAGAGGCATAGATCCTCATGAGCCACCGCAACTGCGGGGGTTCATGAGGATCTATACCTCTTGCAGATGGGTGGTGTTCACTTTGTCCTTCGACACTGAAGGGGTTAAATCAAAACAGTTTTTGTTCTTGTTCTTCTTCTTGTTCATGCCAATGTCCTTATTTACTGCAACCGCCTAGTGATTCAGAGTCCAGGGCTTCTTTTTCTCAAAGAAGTACCCAACGGAGAAAGAAACACGCTTAGAAAAGACGGGTACAACACAATTTATTAATATTTCGGGTAAATACCCTTTGTCAAAATAGACAAACAAACAAACAGAGAGATAGAGTTGCCACATTCCTTCTGCCAATGAAGATAAGTAGCGGCTAAACTCTCTGTTTGTTTGTTTGTCTATTTTGACAAAGGGTATTTACCCAAAATATTAATAAATTGTGTTGTACCCGTCTTTTCTCAGCGTGTTTCTTTCTCCGTTGGGTACTTCTTTGCATATTACACGCTTGGCAGTCACCTATTTGGTCTGGATTTCTTTTTCTCAGTTCAGTTCGCAGTATTTATCATTGAGTTGTTGAAATGGTCATGCGTTTTACTTTCTGTGGAGTGTGTCACACTCAGAAAAGATTTTGAAAAATAGAAGACTGTATTCGCAATATGTGGCATATGAGCCCTGTTAAATTAACACATTCTGCTCCAGGACCGAAATCCGCAAATTTTCAAGTTGCCCCCTGAAGACTGTATTACACTTCTGGAAACAGATCGAGCGTGATAGTTCAAGGGTTGTGCCAGAATAGCTTGGCGCCTATGGGCGCCAAGCTATTCTGGCACAACCCTTGAACTATCACGCTCGATCCATGGATTGCCGTGGCGTGTCGGAGTTGAATGAGTTAATTAACCGACAGATCAACAGTCGTTACCATCTCTCTTGAACAGCCAAGCGATTCACAAAAATCAGCTTTTAAATCTCGGGAGATGGAAAGACAGTCCACTTCGCTTATAACGAGGTCGGATACAACATTTTTTCCACTAATTTTATGTAATTATTTTGCTTATAACAAACTCCGGATATAACAACGAATTGAAAAAAAATGATCCCCTGGCGATTTTTTTTTTCTATCCGAAGTGTACTGTATATGAATCTTTTACGGTCAGTACCCGATTAGCTCAACATTTCGCCGTCTCCTGCATGCGGCATGGGGGCTTGAAGTACTCAATGTACTGATATGCGAGACCACCAGTACGCCACCGCGCGCGCGCATAGTCACCACACTCACTTAACCCCTATCATCCGGAATACTCCAGTGTGTGAAATGAGTTTGACTAAAATAGTTCAAGGGTAGTGCCAGAATAGCTTGGCGCCTGAAGTCGCCAAGCTATTCTGGCACCACCCTTGAACTAAAGCCATTGGTCTATATTCTTATCCGTAAGTACTATAATGTAGCTTGCATATGGCAGTGTACAAATTTGAAGCTTTTAGCCTCAGTATGATATGGGTTAACATCAGTTGTCTCGCATATCAGTACACTGAGTCCGTCAGGCCCGTATGGAGGAACTATGATGGAGGCTACATGACTGATAAACCTCTCTATATACAAGTTTCGGGAGATGGACTCACCGTACTCAGTCACTGGCAGGGCGTGACTAGCTTGACACCTTTCCATCTTCTGCAGAAAAGAAAAGAAAAATCAGCTAGCTATTATATTCCAACAGACCTCCACCGTGAGACGGTCTCAGAAGCATTTCAGACGTTAACCCCCTCGTGCATTCCTCCACCGGTACTGTAAACAGTACCAGTGGTTGCATGCAAGATGGGTTAACCACTTCACTGCCACTGGTTGCAGAATTTGCTTCTTAAACCATTGTTAATTCGACGCCAAAGAGCCCCAGCCAGCCATAGCATGACGTCAGCAAGAGGCATAGGTCCTCAAGAGCCCCCGCGACAGCGGGGGCTCTTGAGGACCTATGCCTCTTGCCTTTTGAGCGTGTCCAGATTTTCTCGAAAGACTGTTATCTATACATCCGAAGGCAGATCCGTGAGGCCTCCAGTTCTTCAAGATGACTCTGGTCAGTAGTTTCTTGTCATCGTCCCTCTTCAACAAGCTGTCATTCATCTTCTCCGTCGTCTGCATGCTGTGTGCCTGGATCTCCTTCGTCATGCCTGCCTGGGGGTACACCGGAGACCCTGATGTGGCAGGCTATCAAGGCTATGGGCTGTGGAGAATCTGCGCCGAAGGGAAAACGTCCTCCGGGTGTGCTGACATCACCGGCTGGAATCTCGGTAAGTGCGGATCAGTCTAGTTTAGCCCCATTTGACCCCAACGCCCTACAGCGGAAGATGGATCGACCATGATAAGTCAAGGGCAGTGCCAGATTAGCTTGGCGCCGTCAGGCGCCAAGATAATCCGGCACTACCCTTAAATTATCATGGTCGATTGGGCCGTTGGGCTGGGCGGGTTAGTCCAGTTCAGTTCAGTTCAGGTCAGGTCAGTTCAGACTGGTTCGGTTCAGTCTAGTCAAGATGAAGATCGAGATAAACGTTATTGCCACACGCATACGCACATTATAAGGATATTCTTGTGGCATATGAACAAG
>BTPG01000004.1:115170084-115220513 GCA_036245525.1 Semisulcospira habei
CCATGATAATTCAAGGGTAGTGCCAGATAAGCTTGGCGCCTTCAGGCGCCAAGCTCATCTGGCACCACCCTTGAATTATTATGGTCGATCCATCTCCTGCTGTAGGGCGTTGGGGCAAAATGGGATAAAATTCCTTAGAGCTTGTTTTGCGCTGTAAAATTTTGTCAGTATATTTTATGCCTTGAAATGAAATAAACTGCTTATACCAAGGAGTTTATCTGTTCAACCCTGGCCAAACACTAGACTGAACCAGACATGGCACAACCACGATAGTACAAGGGTTGTGCCAGAATACCTTGGCGCCTCTTGCAGGCGCCAAGCTATTCTGGCATCACCCTTAAACTGTCATGGCCGATTTGTCTCAAATACTGGTATGTTACCTTTTGGAGGACATCCAAATAATGTCAGAACTTACGTTATGCTCAAAGTGGCTTGCGCAGGACGAAGCACACTCAAGCAACTGACACTAGGTCATTCAGCTGGTTCAACTCAAGTGCGGCATTTTTACAATGGGGGAGGATATGCGTCAACCCGATTTACTGCCAAGTGGGCTAGAGTGTGTTTCTGGATATTAAAAAAAAAATTAAAAAAATTCGGGACATTGGCAGAGAACAGAGTGGAATGGAGGGAGCTGGTTGCCGGCAAATCATTAGTGGTGCCCCCAATGGTCGGCAAGACTACGGGATAGATAGATCATCATCATCAGTCCCTTGCCCGAACTGGGCGTTGGGGGGACTGAAAGGCAGCAGCAACAGACAGTGCTCTCCACTGAGTTCTATTTTGGGCGGTGGCAAGCAAGTCTGGCATCTCGAGTTCGGTCCATTCTTTTATGTTTGCGACCCAACTCTTTCTCTGACGACCTCGCCGACGACTTCCTTCGAGAGTGCCTTGGAGGATAGTCTTGGACAAGGTGTTGTGTCGGGTCACGTGGCCAAACCAAGCAAGCTTGCGCCGTTTCACGGTTGCCAGAAGGGGTTCATGTGGGCCCACCAGGGAAGTGACGATGCTCCGTACATATTCGTTGGTCTTGTGCTCGCGGTACGAGATGCGGAGCAACTTCCTCAGGCACTTGTTCTCAAAGGCCTGGATTTTCTTTTCTGAGTCTGCAAGCAGTGTCCAAGTCTCACAGCCGTAGAGTAGAATAGACACTACGAGGGACTTGTAAAGCCTGTACTTGATGGTGAAGCTGATGGAGTTACTTCGCCATATCCTGTCCAGCCTGGCCATTGCGGATGTTGCTGTACCTATCCTGATACGGATCTCTGCTACGCAACTACCGTCTTTGGACAGGGTGGCTCCCAAGTACTTGAAGCTATTGACCTCTTCTAGCTTCTGGCCGTTCATGTGAATGTTGCTGCTGCTGTCGCTTGTGGTGTTGATCATCACTTTGCTTTTATCCGTACTGATCTCCATGCCATAAGACCCTGCGCTACTTGAAAGTTTGTCTGTCAGGTTTTGGAGCTCACTATTGCTGCCTGCCATAAGGTCAATGTCGTCTGCGAATCGAAGATTGCACAGGGATCTGCCACCAATAGAGATTGAAGTATGGTGGTCGTGGAGGGTTTCCTGCATGATCTTCTCCAGGAATATGTTGAAAAGGACAGGAGAGAGCAGGCATCCTTGACGGACACCGATCGTCGTCCTGAAGAACTCGCCTGACTGATTGTTAAGTAGAACCGCGCTGCAGGCGTTCTTGTAAAGCGCTTCTATCATTTGGATCAGTCCCTCCTCTATGTTGGACGATCTCATGACTTGCCAGAGTCCGTCGTGCCAGACGCGATCAAATGCTTTCCTGAAATCAATGAAGTTGTGGTAGAGTTCGCGCTGATGCTGCAGATGTTTCTCGATCAGGACGCGGCAGTTGAAAATCTGCTCTACAGTGCTTCTTCCAACTCTGAAGCCAGCCTGTTCTTCTGCCAGCAGTTCCTCGGCGAAAGTTTTGAGGCGGTTGAGAATGATTCTAAGCATTACTTTGCTAGGGTGACTTATCAGACTGATAGTTCTGTAGTTCTGGCACTGTTTCATGTTTCCTTTCTTGGGGAGCGGGATCACTAGAGACTGTGTCCATTCTACTGGCCATTTCTTTTGCTCCCAGATCTTTTGACAGAGTGTAGTGAGGACCTTCGTTGTTACTTCTCCTCCATGTTTCAACAGTTCAGCAGGTATGTTGTCTACACCTGGAGACTTTCCTCCCTTCAGGCCGCGTACGGCTGCTTCCACCTCTTCAGCTAACACTGGCAGGTCTTCAGCCTTCCTGGCCCCAGCCTGGTTGTTTTGGAGGATGCTGGTGTCTGGCTCAGCCTTGTAGTTATACAAGTCTCGGCAGTACTCAGTCCATCTGTTTAGTACAGCAGTGTTTTCCGTAAGGAGTTGGCCGCTGCTGTCTTCGATGACTGTGGCTGTTCGCTGTTGAGTCTTGGTGAGGGTCCTTAGCGTTTCATAAGCCTTCTTGCTGTTGCCGTTTGCCATGCCCTCTTCCACGCTACAACACTGGTCTTCAATCCAATCTTCTTTGGCTTCTTTCATCCTCTTCCTGATCTTCTTGTTGACAAGTCTGTACTTGTTTGCTGATGTGAGGTCTTGGCCTCTCTTTTTCTTCCAGGCTCTCCTCTCATCATAGATAGATAGATAGAGATAGACTTAGACACTGAGCCGGTTTTCTCTTATGTTTGTTTGGTTGTTTGGTTGTTTGTTTGATTGTTTGGTTGTTTGGTTGTTTGTTTGATTGTTTGATTGTTTGATTGATTGATTGATTGATTGATTGATTGATTGATGAACGAACGAACGAACGAACGATCGAACGATCGAACGATCGATCGAACGATCGAACGATCGAACGAACGAACGAACGAACGATCGATCGATCGATCGATCGATCGATCGATCGATCGATCGATCGATCGATCGATCGATCGATCGTTCGTTCGTTCGTTCGTTCGATCGTTCGATCGTTCGATCGTTCGATCGTTCGATCGTTCGATCGATCGTTCGATCGTTCGTTCGTTCGTTCGTTCGTTCGTTCGTTCGTTCGTTCGTTCGATCGTTCGATCGTTCGTTCGTTCGTTCGTTCGTTCGTTCGATCGTTCGATCGTTCGATCGTTCGTTCGATCGTTCGATCGTTCGATCGTTCGATCGATCGATCGATCGATCGATCGTTCGTTCGTTCGTTCGTTCGTTCGTTCGTTCGTTCGTTCGTTCGTTCGTTCGTTCGTTCGTTCGTTCGTTCGTTTGCTTGTTTGTTTATTCGGTCGGTCGGCTGTTTACTTGGTTGGTAGGTCAGTCGGTTGGTCGATTGGCTGGTTGGGTGGTTAGCTGGTTGGTTGGTTGGTCTGTCGGTCGGTCGGTCAGTTGTTTAGTTGGTTGGTTGGTTGGCTGGCTGGTCGGTCGGTCGGTCGGTCGGTCGGTCGGTCGGTCGGTCGGTTGGCTGATAAGTTGGTTTATTGGTGGGGATTTTATTTGTTTGTTGCCTATAGGTAGGGGAGTTTTCGTCTGGTCCCTGTTCACTATAAAACTTGATTCGTGAACCACTGTGAAGTCAGACCGTCACTAAACTGCAGTGTCAGCCTTGTAGGCCCCACAGTGAAAGTAATAATGCCAGGTACACTGGCGAGTAAAAGAAATGCGACACTTCAGTGTTTCTGATGATTCCAAAAATGTCGCATTTCTTTGCTTGTTTGGTCTATCGGTCGGTCATTTGGTTGGTTGGTTGGTTGGTTGGTTGGTTGGTTGGTTGGAAACACTACAGTGTTTCAGATGATTCCAAAAATGTCGCATTTTTATTGCTCGCCAGTGTACCTGTAATTTTTTATGACTTCCCCAAAATGTCGCAGTTCTTTGTTTGGTCAGTCAGCGAAATCAGGAAATTCTTGAGTCTCCGACACAGTTTAGGAAATACATGAATTGCGTGTGACCTCCAAACATGACATGTGATGGCTAAAATGGAATTTAATGAATGTCCTAAAATTACATTTCAGGAAGTATGTATGAATCGCGTGATCTGTTAACAGCAAATGCAAACCCAGAGCTGAAGTTCTTTTACTGCCATTTAATAACAAAGGCAGAGAATTCATGTTGATATTTGGCTCATATGCTATAGCAAAGATGAGCTGACCATCCGTCGTCAGTCTGTGGTAAGCTTTTAACGTTATGTTTTCTCAAAGCCTATTCAACCCATAGACTTTAAAACTTAAAACAAGAATGTACATGAATTGTTCCTAGTCATTACACGAAATGAAAAAAAAAAATCCATCTGTTTGACAGAATTATGGTCTCCTCACGGGTACTACCTATCAAACATATCTTCCGAGTGAAGTATCGTTTGCAACGAAACTACCATAAACGTGGGAGAGGTGTCCCAGTAATCAAAAGGTCTTCGGACCGACGTCGGCCGCAGTGGGGTCGCGCACATTTGTGCGCGGGCCCACTGCGGCCGACGTCGGTCCGAAGACCTTTTGCTTACTGCGGCGGTGAAAATTTCTGAGACGGAGTCGTTTCTCACCCATATACTCGTACCCTTGCCGGCTGGGACTGTTGCACAAGCTGTATTGACAGTGTGACTATGAATATAGTCTATTTGTGGCAACGCTTGCCTCGTGTTCTTTTGCAGATAACTTTTGAACGCAGATGATTTCAGCTGTATAGGGACAGTGTGGCTATGAGTACAGTCTATTTGTGGCCGGCAACGCTTGCCTCGTGGTTTTATTTTATTTATTTTTTTTTAAATTATTATTATTTTTGCAAATAACCTTTGAACGCAGATGATTTCAAGACAACTCTAAGAAGAATAGATGATCACCAACCTTGGTCCTGATTTATTTTAATTTTCCTTTTGTCATAACAACGATGGTAGCCGCTGCCCTCCTGACATTTTTACTATGACCTATTTAAACCTGATAAAATATAAGCCCCTACCCTAATCGAGCCCCACTCGGAGACAATGACATATATACTAATGGTCAAAACTTAAGGGCCACTTTTTATCGCAGACGCACCGACAACACCACACAAATAATGTAACAATACTTGGAGTAAGTACTTTGCTAATTTATTCAGTAACAATTTCATTTAAGTTTTGAGTAAATCAAGCACTCGTAACAACAGCAGTACTTAGAATGTTCATCCACACCTCATTTGAAAAGTCACACAAGACTGGTCCAGTTAGTAGCTAGTGTACCCACCGCCGTTTGCAGCCAAGCATTCAATGCAGCGTTGACGCATGGAGTTCACCGAACATGTTGTGGGATCGCTTCCCACTCTTGATGCAGGAATTGAGTCAGCTGGGGGACGCCTTAAGGTGGGGGGTGGTTGCTGACTACACGTTGCCCCAGCACGTCCCAGAGGTGCTCGGTGGGAACCAGATCAGATGAACGAGCTGGCCACTCCATCCTCATGGTGCCCCGTTGCTCAAGGTACTCATCCACAACACGAGCGCGATGAGGTCGAGCGTTGTCGTCCTGCAGAATAGCATTGTCGCCTATGGCTTGGAGAGCTGGCTGGATGAGGGGCTGCACAATCTCGTCCCGATCGCGCAGTCCAGTCAGGGTGCCTCGGATGATGTGAAGGGAGGTCCTGCCTTCCCTGCTGAAGCCTGCCCAGACCATGACTGAGCCTCCTCCGTAGCGATCCACCTCTTGAACGCATCCATCCGTGAATCGCTCGCCCTGGCGTCTCCACACCCTCACCCTGCCGTCGTTGAAGGACACAGTGAACCATGACTCATCAGTAGACAGAACCTGAGTCCACTGGAGTCCGTTCCACCTCACATGTTGACGACACCAGGCAACCCGGGCTCTGCGATGAGCTGGAGTGAGGGACATTCTCACTGCTGCTCTGCACAAAGTCAGGCCAATTTCGCGCAGACGTCGGCAGACTGTGCTTCTGCTGACGTTAACGTTTGCAGCTTGCATCAGTTGACGTCGCAGAGTGGTTGACGCGACAGTTCGGTCGCGCAGAGCCGCTACACAGAGTTATCTGTCCTCCCTTCTGCTGGTGCAGCGCGGGCTTCCTGAGCAGGTTCGTCGTTCTGCCCTTCCAGTTTCTTGGAATCGTGCCAGCAGCCTCTGGATCATTGAATGGGACACCCCAAGACGTCTCCCAACTTCTCGTCCGGACTGCAGCCATGCCGCTAGCACACGGCCTTGATCTACTGGCGTTAGGTTTCGTCGTGGTGGCATGGTTAGGAAAGTGACAATTATGCCCCTACTGTACCGGTATTTGTAGCGAAATAGAAGTGCTCAGTCTTCACGACTGACCCCTCTAGCACGTGCATCACGACTTTACCGAGTTTTCCACCTGCCTGCCTTTGGTTTTCTTGCCAATATCACACAGCTTTTCACAAAAACTGACGATGTTTCACGTGCATTTGACACGTTCGTGGAACTTGATGAATTGTTGTCTATTGTTCCCTGTACAGTGGACTGTCTAAGGTCAACTTTTAACCCATTTGGATCGAAAGAACATTGTATTTTATTAGCGTACTTGCCACGATAAACAATGACACCAAAAGGTGGGGTGGCCCTTAAGTTTTGACCATTTCCTGTAAATTTTACGCTGTCCGTGTTGAATATTCAATGCCTTGGTCTTGCAAGGTGTCTGATCCGTGCATAGCTTGTCATACACCAGTAATGCAGGTCAGTGGTCACTGAGGCCTGAACGGGGTATATATTTTAACTTTTAACCATGCCCTCCGGAGGGTAGTGGCTAAACCGTTGGGTTTGAAGCCAACTAAAATTTGGTGATCACTTTCCGTTCTTAAAGCCCCGCTACACATGGCCGGTTTTGAGGCCGATTCCCGATTAGTTTTCGAATCGGTAGGTGATCGGGCCGGACTAAAAAACGAGTGCACTGCCACACATTTCCCGACTTGTTTAGCCGACCGGTTTGAACCGAAGATCAAAGTCGTACCTGTTCTGCAAAATGACTGCTAGTTTTGACAGTGATGATGATGTGCTTGCATTATCAGCAGTTTTGCATCATATTCGGGAAACGGCGTGCGAAACATCAGCAACGGCGGTGGTACTGATCACAACAGGCGTGTTCCGCCATTTGCAAACCGTGCTGAAACGACATGATTTGCGAGACGCGCTCTGATTGGTTGAAGCTTACGATCGGGACCGATTCGGATCGGAAAAATAGAGCAGGTTCTAGACACCCGATTCCCAGCTGATTGGGACCGGATCGGATAATTGACGTCATCCAATCGCAATCGGATCGGAATCGGCTTCAAAATCGGGGCACAACCGGCACGTGTGGCGGGGCCTTTAGTGTCGTCCTGAAAAATGTCAGTCTTGTTAAAAAATTTCGGTTAAAACAACACGAGGCAAGCTTTGCTCAAACGGACTATACATGAACTATAACCCAGAGTACAGATGATTTACACAAAAAGTGTTACCTCAAGACAAAACGCCAAGCAACTACGATACATTAGCGATGTCAGCTTTCATGTGCTGTGTGCGTGTGTGTGTGTGTGTGTGTGTGTGTGTGTGTGTGTGTGTGTGTGTGCGTGCGTGCGCGCGCGTGCGTGTGTGCGTGCGCGTGCGTGCGTGCGTGCGTGCGCGCGCGTCTGTCACAGTTTATTTCTGTGTGTGAGTGACTGTGTGCGCCTGTGTGTGTTTTTGGTGCTGAGGGGTGGGGTGGGGGGGGGGGAGGGGGGGGTAGCAATCTTTAGAGTGCTCTTCGAAATCCCCGGATGGCTATGCCGAAGTACGTACAAGTACCTAGTTGGTCTGACAGAGGTAGGCCTTCACACGTTAACTCATTCAAGTCGTGCCGCCTCCGGATTCGCGGCTTTAAGCCGCGTATCCGGAGTCGGCACGTCTCGAATGAGTTAGGACGCAAGTAAGGGTGCAGGTGTAAGAAGAACGGGGGAGTGGAGATTGAGGGGGGAGATATCGGCCGGGCTGTTACCCATAGGCTTGCTTTCTTATCTGCATCCAGTCCGAACACCACACATCTCCCTTAGTCTCCCTCAAACATAAACCTGCATAGGGCCACCTGCAAGAGGCATGGATTTTCATGAGCCCCTGCATTCGCGGGGGCTCATGAGAATCTACGCCTCTTGCAGACGGTAGATTACATACAAGTCAACGAGTAATAATCCGGGCTACCCCGGTGACCCGTCTAACGTGCGACACACAAACACCGCACGCACAAACGACACTTCATACCGAACGCTGGAAGCCGGGGCTAGTTTGTTGGGACGCCGCACTGAGACAGCCACCATTCATTGATTGCTCCTTTATTTGTTTTCTTTTTTTGTATGTGATAAAAGGATTAAATTAGGACAGTCATCCCAACATATGCAAAGCAAATCACGATTGCACAGCCGGATTGACCGATAAAACGCAAGAATTGTATTCAATAGACATGAGCACAAGTGATCTATTTTAGGTCGGGTAGATTTATGTATATACAACGATGTTTCCTCAGAGTTACAGTTCTCACGGTTGTTCCATCCAAACTGTTTCACCTCACCTGCAGTGACGTGAAGCTCAAAAAATAAATGGCGTCAACACTATGCGGCCGTCAATGCCGGTTTATGGCATCTCTACCCTTGCAGTCAGTTATATGGTTGAACCGCCAAGTAGTCAGCAGCCTTAGCGGAGATATAAATTGTATGTCCGCATCACGTTACATAGTCCGAAATAGCAGGCGATTAAGCGTCGGAGCAAGAGAGCGAAGGGAATCGCCGGGTCGTGGGTTCGAGTCCCAGTCACCGGCCCTCGGTCGCTGGACTCGCAATCCAGGGAAAAAGAACGGACTTGTTCCATAGCATGTCCGTTGAAAGGTCCTGGTAAATCAAAGTGGCACAGTTGCAGTGCGCCTGAATTGATCAGTGTTCAGGTCGTACTCCATAGGCAATAGATTTCCCTGTCCCCCATAACCAGCCCGTTAGGGCCGTCCATTATCACTTCGGTGCCGTGGACGTTAAACCCCGAACTAACCAACCAACGTTACATGGTTTACAACTTTAGCAACACACGTGTGATAAACTTGTTACCATATGCACTGTGTGTTTCTGACTATGCCATTTATTAACCCATGTAAACCCTACGGCAGCCGCATTTCAAGAAATGTTGAATGTGCTACCCCGCAACTACTATGTACCATTTGCAGGAGATGGATTGATCACGATAATTAAAGGGTAGTGCCAGATGAGCTTGGCGCCTCTCATCTGGCACTACCCTTTAAATATCATGGTCAATCCATCTCCTGCTGTAGGGCGTTGGGACTAAATGGGTTAAACTAAGAAGCGGGTGCAACTGGGCGGTCTTCGCATTATGAATGCAGCGGCCATTTGTCGCGATGTGACAAAAGCCAGAATGTCCAGTTCACTGAGAAAAGCGATATTTTTATTGTTCTCCAATGAAAATCTGGCTTTTCTATAAAACTAACATACTCAGTGGTTTTTTTTTTTTTTTTTTTTTTTTTTTTTTTTGTCAAGTCATGGCAGCGTTGGCGCTGTAAAGACGGGCCTCTTCTGTAAACGACTACATTTACTCGGGTTCCTCGACTGATATCTCTCAGTTGACGCTAAAACGAAAAGGCTGACGATTCCTTATCATAGTGTGGTTGTGACCAGTGAATGGTGCTGCTCTGACGCTACAGAGCCTACGGTATCGTCACTGTGGCGGTACTTGCAATGTATAGGGGCCTGACGGACGAGTGGTGCTTTGACCAAATGCAAATCCGCTGCGCCACTGGGTGCGCACCAGCGCGTTCTCTAGCTCCAGTTTACGCGGTGGCCGCGCGCACGCGGTGGCGCAGCGGATTTGCATCATTCAAAGCACCACTCGTCAGGCCCCTATGTTTCAAAGCCGGCTCTCTCGAATACATCTAGTTGTAAATCACAATAGTTTGCTGTCTGCCATGTGTGGGTTATTAATCGCTGCTCCTTATCATCTCCTCAAACTCAGGAAGATGAAGGGTGGGTGATCAGTGAAGATCCTTGCAGGCAAGAGGCATGGATCCTCATGAGCCCCTGCAATCTGCAGGGGCTCATTAGGATCTATGTCTCTTGCGGATGCGAGGTTTTAACGCGAGAGTGAGACGATAACAGGCTGCACACAGGGACCGTAAAAGTAGAGAAACTCGTGAGAGCCTCTTGTCAGACTGACACGGTGTTACTGGGAAACGGCCACGCTACTGAGCTGCTCTTTGTGACTGTGAGGAACAGGTAAGTTTGAACTCCCTCCTTTTCTGATTTTTCTCTCTGTGCTTTTGTTGCTTTCAATCTTGGAGAAACAAATATGACAACTTTTGAAAAGTTTTTTTTTTTCAAGTGTTACGATTGTGGTTGTGTTATCCTGTGAGAGCGTGCGTGTGTTGATCGTAGGTAACGATCCGTTGTTTATTTGAGCTATCACGGTTACGATTCACGTGCCTTTTTAGTAAGTTTTTCTTTTGTTCGTGAGTAGAGCCGATTTCATTTTGTTGTGTTTAGTCCGGTGCGTTGTAGAAGGGTCGCATTGTCTGGTGGCCTCGTAAGTGTCACGTCGGTTAGTTGACATCGCAACATTTTCGCTACTTTTTGTTTTCCTATGCGCGTGTATGTTCTCGTACTTTATAGAGCTACCAGGTGATAGGGATACCATACTTTTATGTGACTTAATTATACGCTAGAATTTAGAGCTGAAGTGAGCAGCCGAATTTTTGTAGCCTGTTATATTGTTTCTGGAAAGTTCATGTTAATGAGCTTCGGCTGCGTGTTTCGTTCTGATTGGTCGCGTTGTATGATTTGCATAGACGGTTCTGGAATTTTGTAGTATTATATAAGGAGGGCGCTGGGAAAGCCCGGGAGTACATTGTCTTGCTTTGTCAGTTGTAGAGACACACAGTTATTGCGAGAGACGCTGTGTATGAGAAACTTTGAGTCGTAGTGTGGACATAGCAGAAGAGACTTTGTATCAGTAGTTTGTGCATTTGAAAGTGCATTATTGTGTGGATATCGCATCGCTGAATTAAATATTGTTGGAACTGTTACTCCAGTATTGTCTACATCCTTAAGCCACGTGTGACGGATTGCAGCTGAACGAGGTTTATTTTAAAGAACTCTACGTGTGTGTGTCTGGTGTGTTTATCATACTTCGACTACAACTCCACCACGTAACATCAAGACATGCACCGCCACCATCCTGCGTCAGTACTGAATAGGAGCCGCGACATACTACGCAAAAGGTCTTCGAGCCGACGTCGGCCACTGCGGCTGACGTCGGTCCGAAGACCTTTTGCTTACTGGGTAGGCCGCGTATCTTTTCTGTGTATGTGTAAGTTTTTAAAAAGAAAAAAACTGAAAAGCCGGCCGCCGTTGACTGACGCGGCAAGAGTGATTGCAGATATCTGCTGCTAGGGTGGGCTTTGATTGTTAAAACTAAGAATTGTCTACCCTTCTTTTCACAATCCATGCGAGTAGCCACACGCAGCTGAGATTTTCTACTGGTCAAAGCACACAGTGGGCCTCCCCTGCAGTCCCATCTGTTACAATGCCTGGACCTTAGGCTGTCCCATTCATCCCCTATTTTTTCAATCCCTAACATTACCGCCCAATTGCTGCACATTTGCCGTGCACCAAATCCAAAAAAAAAAAAAAATAAGGACGTCACCCTTCTCATTTCCTGGCTATCAACATGTTTCTGTACCAACCCTACATTCAAGCGCAGCCAAACTGAACTGGTACCTCAAATCACCATCCGCTTGGCAACTCAAATTAGGCCAAAAAGAGTCGCTGGGTAAACCAATGCTGGTATGAATCAAAGCACCAAACATGTCTTTCTCATCTATCAAGAGATTTTAAGCAAATTTCAACATACTGCCTGTGTACAAAATGCCAAAGAAGGCAGAAGACTTTTATTATTTTTTTTACAAACACCTGTCCTTGCCCTGCTTCACCTTCCTCATTTGAATATGTAACGTGACCTACTGCCAGTGGTATTTGTCAGTAGAACCACTCTAGAAGAACTTTACGCTCAGTCGCCCTTTTGCCCGCCATTATTGTAAGACATACACAACATGTTTAAGTGAGATGTTGCGAGCCATCGAACCCTTTATTGCCTAGCGCAGGTCGCTTTTAAGTTTTAAAACCACACTTATAGCGGATTTCCCAGGCGGCCTTCAATGACTGACGAAGTCCATTTGTGTAGCGGTTGTGTCAGTCGCATCATGTCTCCTCAAAAGCGATTTGGCGAGAAGTTAGAAAAGAAGGCCCGGATAGAAGAAACTTTGAAAGCAAAACAGAAGAACACAATAGTAGAGGGGAGCGTCTTTCGCGGAGTCCGATTATGAAGGGCATATAACCCATTACATCCTGCGGCTTTTTAAAAATTTGTTGTTGTTGTAAATGTGCTTGATTGTCCTATGATGGCTTCATTGGAGATTAGGTGAAAGACAAACCGTTTTCGTTCAAAGGTGGTGCCAGAGTAGCTTGGCGCCTAAGGCGCCAAGCTATTCTGGCACCACCCTTGAACTATCACAGTGCTACCGACAGCCAAAGGGCTAAGAGGTGGTCGATCACGCAAAGATCATCCCGTGCCTGTGATAAATATCCGGTACGCAGACCGTGACCTTAAAGGCAAGTGAGACCGATGCAGAGTAAATCTGAATTTCTCAAATTATTTCTCGTATCAGTTTGTCACCGTCGTTTCCTTTGTCTGATCTTTATAGCTTGAGAAGCCTGTACTTGTCTTCTGCAATAATTGTTTTTTTTAAAGGCCCACTATTGCCGTAACTGTTCAAAGATGCACTTCTGTAACAGATGGTTACGAAACGCTACACTACACAGGCTCATTTAGACACAGGTCAATCCAGTTCAGCACATGTCATCTTTTTATCAAATAACCTGACAATGACTCCACTCCGTTATAAACGCTATCAGTACAAGAAACAGCTAAAAAAGATTGACACGCTAACGGCTGAGCAGAATAAATACGCGATTATGCGTGTGCTTTTGCTGCGTGGCCCAACTGCTGTTAAAGTTCATTAGGTGTGTCGACAAGGCATAATAAACACAAATGGTGCTGAAATGTGTCTTCAAATTTACGCGTAATAGTAATTTAAGTTCTTTCTTCTGAAGAAATTTTGATTTTTTTTTTTTTTTTTTTCGATTTTTGCAGTTGCACACATTACCGTCTTGTCAGATTGGCTTGTTATCCTTTCTATGTCAGAAGATGCGCATTGCGTGTCTTTCAAAACCAGGGTCAGTTGGATGAGTTACGTAGTCCTGCACCAGACACCAAGCAGGGTGCTCTGCTCAGTTTAGCGGAGCACCTTGCTTGGTGGCTCGCGCAGGATGTAGCTCACTCATGCAACTGGCCCCAGGCCATAATCAACGCCAAACAACCCCATCCGTGCAAGGAACAAGGATACACTAAGACTCACGAGGTTCTTTGCCTCTTGTGCAGTTGACTTGAGTTTGCATTTTCTTGGCAGTTTACGAATAAAGCCCTGACGCACTGCAGCAGGAGATGGGTCGACCATGATAATTCAAGGGTAGTGTCGGCGCCAAGCTAATCTGGCACTACCCTTGAATTATCATGGTCGGTCCATCTCCTGCAACAGGTGAATATTCGTTGGATGACGCCTCCACTTTGGGAAATACGTGCGTCGGGCTGAATGAGTTAAGCTTTTAAGCGTACTTTGGCCAATATGCGTGCAAACCTGTGAATATGGACTTTAATGCCTCCGGGACAAAATAAACTAAACTAACCCCTTCGCTGACGACAAAACTGCACACGTAGCCTCTTGCTGGTTCCATTTCGTAACCAAATTCCTGGGACTGATGGGGTTCGCTGGCCCTGAATTTTTACAATGGTTTCAGTACACACTGACTTGAACTTGTGGCCATTGTTAATAAAGGGGTGAAAGCACGTTGCAGCTGATGACGCCTCGTATGTGAATTCGAAAGCTTGGATCCGGGTTGACAGCAAAATAGGAGTGCAAACTTACAATCATTTTTTTGTTTGTTTGTTTTCAACCGGAATCCACGCGGCATGCTTTCGAATTTACTTCTCGTGAACACCGCCGTGAACCCTTTGGCTGTCGGCAGAAATCACCTCGACAAGAAGCGCTACTGACAGCAGAAGGATTAATCTAGGCGGCCGGTGTGTGTGTGTGTTTGTTTGTGTGTGTGTGTGTGTGTGTGTGTGTGTGTGTGTGTGTGTGTGTGTGTGTGTGTGTGTGTGTGTGTGTGTGTAAAGATGAGTGGTTAAACAGTCATGCAATATACGAAATCATATTGCTACGGATGTCTAGGAATCAGTGCGATACCAATCAAATAAGCCACAAAAGTCACACACACCACACACACACACACACACACACACACACACACACACACACACACACACACACACGCACGCACGCACGCACGCACACACGTGCGCGCGCGCTCTCGTGCGCTATGTGTAAATGATTACAATGCAAGCTGTTGTTGACAGTGCGTTTGTCAAGTTCAGGTTCTCGAGACTCTGTGTTCGTAAACATCTAGGCTTGCGATGACCGTTACCTAACTGATCACCTCAAATATATTTCCCACTACCCACGTTATAGAGGTGATCTAGGGGCGGATCTGGGCAAAAGGGGGGGGGGGGGGGTTCTCGGGGTTCCGGACCCCCCCCCCCCTCCCCTCCGGCTATAATTTTTTTAAAAGGCTATAACAAAGGGTTGGGTTTTTTTGCAGTTTGGAACCCCCCCACCCACCCCCAATGCTCCCCTGCTGTTTTGATCCCCCCCCCCCTTTCTTTCTGTCAGGTTAATTTAGTTATTTGGGTTTAACGCTGAGCAGGCGACTACGCCCATCTCACGGCGGTTGTCTTTTTTATTGCAAAAGTTAATAAATACAGGTGTTAATGGACAAATATTTTCGGTTATCCAAAATATGTATGCCAGAGCTAAATCTTATGTCAGGGTAGGAAACAATTGTACAGATATTTTTTTTTTTTTTGTGCAGAGTCGGTGTATGACAAGGTGAAAATTTATCGCCGCTTCTTTTTGCCATATTTTAAAATGATATGTACTCATTTATATCACAAACGACAGTAGGTCTTATAAGCTTCCAACACGATGCCCAAAATGTTAACCTAGACGTAAATGATTGTGATGCCCTGCTTAAAATATTCATTTTGCTGTATGCTGATGAAACAGTCCTATGCTCTGAGTCTGTAAAAGGTTTGCAGGCTGCCCTTGATGCACTGTCTGAATATTGTTGTAACTGGCACATTAATGTAAACATTGACAAGACTAAAGTAGTTGTCTTTTCAAAGGGAAAGATATGCAAAAAAACATCCTTCATTTTTAACAAAGAAATTTGAAGGTAGTCTATGATTGACTACAAATATCTTGGGCTGAAACTTAACTACAATAATAAATTTACAATTGCACAAAAAGAATTACATGTTAGTGCAACAAGGGCAATGTTTGCACTGCTCAAGAAAAGTAAAAAGCTTATGCTTCCTCTAGAAATACAAATTGATCTTTTTGACCGGCTAGTGTCACCAATACTGTTGTATGGCAGTGAAATATGGTGCACATCTATGTCAGAGCTAGCCTCAAAATTACAACTAAGGTATTATAAGATAGTGCTTGGCATAAGAAAATCTACACCCACTTTATTTATCTATGGGGAACTTGGAAAATTTCCTATGGACTCATGCCAAATCAAGGATACTGTGGTTTTTTTTTATACAGAATTGTCACAAACAGTAATACTAAAGTGCAATTTTTTTGGTATTATGTACATATTTTTGCTGAAGGTGTTTGGGGAGGGAAAGTTTGAGTCTGCTTTTATAAAGTGTCAAGATTAACTTGGAAGAACTCGGCTTCAGTGGATTTTGGATTAATCAAAATAATTTAGATTATGGTTACACATGGTATAAAGTAAAGATTAAGCGTTGCCTCCAGGACCGGTATATTCAACAGTGGTATATTGATGTGGAGCCATCCGAATGTTGTTATAATCATAGAATGCTTAAGACAAAGTTTGGTATGGATGACTACATTTGTAAATTACCTAGGTCTGGAGGACCTGCGGCGCACGGCAGCATTTATAGAGGAGACCGGGCTGTTCATATAAAGAGTGTTCGAGGAAGAAGAAGTAAATTACCTGAAAACCTAGCAAAATCAATGTTACACTTTAGAACACTTAATCACTCTCTACCTGTACAGTCACTCAGATACAGAGGGATTAGTAGGGAAAATAGAGTGTGTGATAAATGTAACAACAGTGGGGGCATTGTAGATGAATTCCATTATTTATTTTGCTGCCCTTACTGTGCTGAAAAGCGTAAACTGTGTTTAAAGAAATACTATTACAGCAGACCAAATGCAGTGGGATTTGAACAGCTACTTACTTGCGGCAGCAAAACTGTTCTATTGAAATTAGCTCATTTTATAAAGTTAATTCTGATGGAATTCTAACGTCCAAATTGGGTAGCTATTTCATGTTCTCCGGCCTCCTCATACCCGCACACTAGTTCTGATGGCTTGCCAGATTATACCTCATGTATGTACATTGATGTGTTATCCCAGTGACCTGTGCCAGTGATGCTGAACTATAACCAGACGAATGACGGTCGGTTATCTGTGTTTGTATTCGGGTTTGTATAGGCGCCAAGCTGTTCTTTCTACCACCCTTGAACTATCGTGGTCGAGCCATATCTTGGTGTGGTGTGGTGTGTCGCGGGCAGGATGAGATGAAGCTGGCTGAAGCTCGCACCTACACTAGTCCGTTTTAGACTTACTTTTGATTATTTTAATTTTTTTCCTCGCGCTCACTGTCAACCAGGTTGTGTGGCTTATTTATCATTAAGTCAGAATTGCTCTACAACAAACAAGAAGTGAGTGTGCGCGTCATGTAGAGTGCATCTTGAGGGTTTGAGAGGTTAGCCATGGCTAACAGTTCTCGAATTTTCAAGATGTATTCTGCGTGATGCGCATACTTTCATTTCCTGTCTGTTACACACACACACACACACACACACACACACACACACACACACACACACACACACGCGCGCGCACGCACGCACGCAGGCAGGCAGGCAGGCAGGCAGGCAGACAGACAGACAGAGACAGACAGAGAGACAGACAGAGAGAGAGACAGAGAGAGAATAACCTTATCTGAGTATGATCTATATGTATGTCAATTGTTCGTGCTGTTGAAAGTTCATGTGTTGTATTTTTGATATATAATAACCTAATGCACACTTTAGTTTCAATGTCATTGTTATATTTACTTCTTGAGCACATTTAGTGGGTTTTTGTTTTTTTTTTAATTTTATCATTGCTCTCATGCCCCCAGTGGGTCCGAGATTGAATAAATGAAACTGTCTGGTTAAGGGTCCCAAACAACACGTTGGAACCCCCCCCCCCCTCCCGGCACCCCTCCTGGAGGTAACTGATCCGCCCCTGTGATCGATTACGTAACGACAATCCGATGAGCGAACTTTGACGCATCAGTCAAGTCGTGCACTGAACTGGTTGTCTCCCTCGCGGTAGCGAATCGAGGGAGACAGCCACAGTGGTCGTGCACTTGATCCAACCTTGCCTTTTCAGACACACAGGACAAACCCAGTGCGCAAAAGGCCATCGGGTCGGCATCGGCCGCCGTTGACCCGCGCACGGCTGTGCGCGGGCCAACGGCGGCCGATGTCGGCCCAATGGCCTTTGCGCACTGGGTACGGACCTGTCTGGGCCTCTGCGACATATCTTAAAACAAATCCTGTAGTCTCTCTCTCTCTCTCTCTCTCTCTCTCTCTCTCTCTCTCTCTCTCTGTGTGTGTGTGCGTGTGTGTGCGTGTGTGTGTGTGTGTGTGTGTGTGTGTGTGTGTGTGTGTGTGTGTGTGTGTGTGTGTGTGTGGTGCAACGCATGACTCGAGTAATGACAGGTCTTGCATTACTCTTACGCTGCATTGCATCTGGCACACACGTGTGTGTGCATGTGATTGTAACGCATGACTCGAGTAACAGGCATCATGCGTTACCCTTGTGCTGTCTTACATCCGACTGAATGTGTGTGTGTGTGTGTGTGTGTGTGTGTGTGTGTGTGTGTGTGTGTGTGTGTGTGTGTGTGTGTGTGTGTGGATGGACACGAAAGAGCTCAAATGGGTGACTGTCTTTACCATCCTTATGAAAAATGGGTGTGTGTAAAAATCTGGGTGCCCAAGTCAGACACCCATTTTTTCTGAGGGTTGTTTCTGCATTGTCTTGGGGTAAAGATTCATAAAAAATAAAAAGATCAGTTTTTCTCGTTTTGGCGTTAAAACATGCACTTTTGTGTTTAACAGACACGCCTGTAGTGTGTTTGAAAACTTGTCCCTCCCAGCAATGTGTGTGTGTTGTGCGCACAGAACCCTGAAAATGGGCGTGTATGTGTGACATCACCCTTCTCAGCTATAAATAACTTCATAGCTGATATGGGTCAGGAAGGGTGTGTGTGTGGGGGGGGGGGATTTTGTTGTTTGAGGGAGTAAATTGTTTATGTTCCTACAAAATTAGGTTTGTTATTTGAGGGTGTGGTTGTTTTGTTAAAAAAAAGTGTTCAGTTGTGATGTACTTCCGGGGTGATGTGGAGAAAGGTGATGTCTAGTGAGAAATTTGAGATTGATGTATACGTTCACCAGCGACTTAGCCTATACGTTTTCTACGTTTGTTTCCATGTCAGATGAAGAATATTAGATCTGAAACGTCGTTCTTTGTTTCTATTTTAAAGGGTTTTCCACCACTATCTTCTGTTTTTCTTTGACTTAGCCTATAATTATATTCGTGCGCCGGTTGCTAAGAAGTGAAGTGATTGTACGAGTGCGCAGTGTGAGAGAGGACGTATAGACTTTGGGTGAGGCTGCTGTTGTCTTGTGTCTTTTGGTTCAACCTGTTGCTTTGTTTGTGGGTTTGTTGGTGTTATGCTTTCGTTTTGACTGCAACTCCTGTCAAATTGTATGCACAAATTGATTGAATGCAAATGACGTCACACAGTCAGTGTCGTTAGTTGCGTCGTCTGCTGCAGTCGGTCGTTTAGTGCAGTATGTAGGCCACGGACCATAGTGCTGTTTCCGTACTGTCCAGTCTCTTAGCCTTAGTCAGTCCCAGTCATCCCCTAATTGTTCAATTCCCTAAAAAAAAAAAACACTACCGCCCACCAGCTGCACATTTGCCATGCACAAAATACAAAAAGAAACAGCACATGACCCGTCTCATTTCTTGACTATGAAACTGGTTCCTTACCAACCCCACACCCAAGCACAGCTGAAATCAGCGTGCCCCTCAAATCATTACGTCAAAGGCAACTCAACATAGGCCCACAAATGTCCACTGGATAAGCTCAGGATGGTATGAATCAAAGCACCAAACATGTCTCCTCTCAGCTAACCACAAATTTCCAGCAAATTCCCACATTCAGCCCAACTGCAAATTTTCAAACAAGGCAAAAATTATTTGTAAAAACACGGGACCTCTTACTGCCTCAACTTCCCAATTTAAATGTATACCGTGACCTGTAATGCTAGGTCAGAGAGGAAAAAAAAACACCTAATGTTGCCAAAGGGTGTAACAGTAAAGTATTGTTTGTGTGAATGCTGCGTGTTTGAGGGAAGGACTGGAAAGTCGAGTGCTGAGTGAAGAGAGAAGGCGACAATGGGAAAACTATGATATCCAGCACTATTACGTTGGAATAGATGCATAACAGTTACGACACGCCTGTAAATGAAAACACTTTTAACATTAACAAAAGTTGAGTATAAGGAGAGGTTTTAAAACAGTTTTAATAAAAACTGTTGCCCAACACGCTTCTAAAAACAACAGTTTCTTAGTTTTAAACCTTGCACCGCGCCATAAACGCCGCGATTGCTAATCTCAGTCTTAGCTGTCCTATAGTGTGGAATGTGGGACTTGTCCAACTGGATCCATCTGGTGCACTCCAAATGTGTATTTGTGGGTGGTTTGATGTGCAACTCGTTGCGTGCCTCAGAAATTACCTCCTGATTCCAAGGATAATTAAAATCTTTCATTCATAAGAGAGCATTCAGCAGCTCTATAAAACCCAAAGTGATGACCCCCCCCCCCACACACACACACACACACACACACCTTCACCCCCACCCCTCCCCTCCCCTCTCCTCCCCCCACAACCCCACCCAAACAATCATTAGAAAATCAACCAGAGGTATTTTTAGTGAGGTATTTGTTCAGTGCGTGTTGTGTCATTGTGCTTTACATTTTTAATGCAGGAAAAAGAAGGAATATACATTAAGTTGAAAAAAGAATGACAACAATCAAATAAATGTGGAAAAGAAGCATCAAATATTCCGTGAACTTTACCTTATTACAGACACCTAATTTTCTTGAGATGTTCATGCTAAAAAATGAATGATTTGACAAGGACACCCATTTCTACTGTAATGCGAGTGAGAGGCACCCACTTTATTGGTAGAAACCCATTTTTTCTCCATCCAGTGGCTCTGTTTCTAGAAAATGTCTTTTTTATTTTAAGTTGTAGAGCTTAGTTACAAGGTGAGTTCTAAACATTCGCATCAACTCCAGAGCCCTAGAATAAATAGAAATATGGGAACCCATTTTCACATAAAATGGTAGGTAACCCACTCTGATGGTTTTGTCTCCCTCTGTGTGTGTGTGTGTGTGTGTGTGTGTGTGTGTGTGTGTGTGCGCGCGCGCGCATGTGTAACGCATCACTCGAGTAATGGGTGTTTTACTTTATTCTTGTGCTGCCTTACAACTAGCACACGTGTGCGCATGTGCGTGTGTCAGTATATGTGTGTGTCTGTGTATGTGTGTGTGTGTGTGTGTGTGTGTGTGTGTGTGTGTGTGTGTGTATGTGCGATATTTTCAGTTCAATAGTTACAGTTGACGGTTAGTGTTCAATAGTATACTTTTGAAGTTTTAACGTTACTCTTTCAGTTTTTAGTTGAAATCTTAGAGTTAATATTCTTTCATAAAATCTGTGATCACTTTTAGTTTTATTTAAATCTAATGTATGCGCACGCGTTCGTATGTGTGCGTCTGTATGTGTGGGTGCGTGCGTGATTGTAACGCATCACTTGAGTAATAGGCACCATGCGTTACCCTTGTGCTGCCTTACATCTGACTGAACGTGTGTGTGTGTGTGAGTATGTACATCCCGTGAACCGGGGACACACACGGGTTATACACCCACGAACCGGGGACCTCCAGTAACCGGGGACGTCCCCGGTTCCAGACGATTTGAGTTATCATTTGCGACGTATATTATGACTCAAAACAATGTTACTGGTGAAATATGAACAAAATCTGACGAGGTCCCCGTTTCGTATGGTTACAACCCATGGTGTGTGTATCTGGACACACACTTTTATAGGATTATACACACGGGTCCCCGGTTCGTATGGTTACAACCCATGCTCAAATACAAAGATCTGATAAAAGATATTTTGCTTTCAACCTCTTTAGCACATAGATCTATGTTCATTTGTTACAAATATATTAGTACTGGGCTGTGAAGTTGAAAACAATGGGCTTTTAAGATGATGAAACTTTGTACACACACGTCCCCAGTTTGTAGGGATACAATCAGACGTCCCCGGTTTGTATGGATGTAGCCGATGATTAAAAACAGATAAACTGTTATGAACTTTGCTAAAATCATTTGATAACATGCATTTATGTTGGTATTTAAGCATGATAAATGTGTCTGGGAACTGATTACCATTCAAAAGATGCTGCTATTCACGTGTCCCCGGTTCGTATGAATACAACCAGCTCGTGTGTGTCCCCGGTTCGTATGAATACAACCAGCTCGTGTGTGTCCCCGGTTCGTATGAATACAACCAGCTCGTGTGTGTCCCCGGTTCGTATGAATACAACCAGCTCGTGTGTGTCCCCAGTTCGTATGGATGCAACCAGCTCGTGTGTGTCCCCGGTTCGTATGAATACAACCAGCTCGTGTGTGTCCCCAGTTCGTATGGATGCAACCAGCTCGTGTGTGTCCCCAGTTCGTATGAATACAACCAGCTCGTGTGTGTCCCCAGTTCGTATGAATGCAACCAGCTCGTGTGTGTCCCCGGTTCGTATGTATGCAACCAGCTCGTGTGTGTCAGCAGTTGGTATGGATCGAGCCAGCTCGTGTGTGTGTTCATATGAACGCAAGCAGCTAATGTGTGTTCTCTTGTTATGAACTAATTAATCTGTACATCAATGGAGAGAAGATTCCAAAAGTAACAAGAAATGGTCTTAAACAATACAGTGCTGTATCAACGCAAATGTAGACGGTTCTGAGTCACAACAAGCAAACAAATGGTAAATTTGATACCTGTTAAATATACAGTCTGTTCCCATTTTAGCTATTTAAATGACTGCAGGATCACCCGATCAGACAGAAGATGTCAGGGTAAAAAAAAGGCTAGCGTAAAGCACTTCATCTTTGTTCATCAGATCAGAATCCTTCAACAGAGAAATCAAATCACCTAAATCACAAACCAAAGGAGATTCCCCAAGAACAAAGAGAAGAAAGAAATAAGAGAATCCTTCCCAGAATCACACAGCTGAACACCTAATCCTGCTGAAGCGGAAGAAGGATACCCAGTGTAATGCAGAACGCAAGTCCTACAAGAAAGATCACATCCAGACCTACTACCCACAAAATGTCTGGACCAACGTCTGCAACTGACTTCACAGACAGAAGATCTGGAATCTACATCCAATACCCAGGAGATAGAGAAGCAGAGATCTATGTTGCCACCAGCAAGTGCACCACCAACGACAGTTCACAATTACAAGCCCTAAAGACTGTTAGTTAGTTATTTGGGTTTAACGCCGAGCAGGCAACTAAGGCCATCTCACAGCGGGTTAAAGACTGGCGCTACCATAGTGAAGAACTTTCCAGAGACATCTGATGCGACTGCGTTTTTCACTGATGCCCTTCTCCATCCTGCGGACCAATAAACACGCGGATATAAATACTTGAATGTTTTGTCTTTGACTAACCTCTCATCTGCACACAGCACACAGTTGTGTTCCATATATATACTGCAGTGTGAGAGGTAATAAAACTGCAGACAGACTGGCAATGAAGAGATCCGCAATAACTCAAGTGGATAGAACACTGTCCTATGCACGCGGTGATATGGCCTTAGTCACCTGCTCGGCGTTAAATCCAAACAAATAACTAAACTGTCCTATGCAAAAGAAAAACTGTCAAAACAGCCCAGCAGAAAACAAAGTAGCTGTCCTTTCAAAGCGTTCTTCTTTCTTCTTTTGGGTTATTCTCTGCATTGTAAACGCTTGACAGTTACCTTGTTGGTCTGGATTAAAGTAGCCGCATGAACATTCCATCTACAGCAAAACAGTTACAAATGTACCATTTGTTGATCACACCTGAGCCCGTAGGGTCGTCTTCCGACTATTCACAGGGTATAACAAAGTGAACTGCCATCTCCACAAGAAGTTCGGAATCGGCCAGTCAGATCAGTGCCTGTGCAAATCTGGTAGCTTGACAACAGAACATATGCTTTAAGATATTCTTCCATAACAAAAATCGGACACGAATTCAATCCGAATCCAAAGCGGGTCCAAATCAGAAACGTTTGTGCCAGTCCTTATCTTTATCTGTTTCCATATGCCTGTCAGGGAAATAAATTCACATCTAACTTCGATCAAAGATGACGTATTGGATTCGTGCTTACGAAACTGTAGCTTAAAGTTACGCTTCCACAAACACGAATCCGATACGAATTCGATCTGAATACGATGCGGGTCCGAAACAAAAAGGCTCGTGCAAGTCCTAATCATGTTTGTGTGTTTTTATATGCCCAATGTATCCGACTTTGAACGATAAAGAAGCATTTTTTAAGAAAAATTGCATCACCGTAATGGGTTTGCGTATTCGTATCGGATTGGTGCTTACGGAACCGTAGCTTAAGACCTGCTCCATGCTCGTAACCCTCAGACGAAGGTACTGGTTGGTGGCAGCATTCAAAGAGGAGACTGTGTTGTCTTCAATGCAGAGGAAAAAAAAAAATAATAGCCTGTATCAACCACCTTTACAGCGATGGTTTAGAACCATAATACATAGTGCAGTAAATTTTGAACAAATATAGTAAGGAAGTCGAGTGGATGGTACTTAAAAACTTCTGAAATTTCTACACTGGAGTTACATTTTCAAGTCTTCCTTCATTTACTTGTATGATTTGCAGGGTTTGACACTTTCACTCTTTTAGCCATTTTGATCTGATTGGTACGTAAAACTTTCACAATGACCACCCTAATTATTTTGGAAATAATCAGCAACATTTTATTTTATCCCATGAATCTAGTTACGCTCAGACGTTTGGTTTGCGAGATCCACGCATGTAAAGTTATCCAACCAAAATCGACCGCCATATCTCCATCTGTTAACATTGTGCATTCCAGACAACATGATTACCATGTCTTTAACTCCCAATGTGAAGCTTTTCCTGCTGAAGGTAGTGTTTTCTGTACACTGTTCAGGTTTTGCATCCATGACAGCGCCGCCATTAAGATCATCTTAGTCGCTTGCTCACTATAAAACTATAATAACTAACTAACTAACTAATTAGCTGAAGTTTCAGCTTTGTTGGCAGCATGATGTTGTGTTGGTACAACATATTAGCACTAAGTCGACATGGCTCATGACTGGCCTTGCTGATTCATACTGCAATCCTGTTGTGCAGGGAACTACCTTAAGCGATAACTCTGCCCAGTTGTTTGTATTTAAGTAATTTGCTTGGATACGTCACAAGTGCTTCACAAGCTACTGTGTGGTGTACTTAGTAAATACAAAATGACCCAACGTTGCGCCCAGAACGGGTCCGATTGTTGCTTGATTACAAACAAAGCTGCCTAGAATCATGAGAAAGTTTGGAGTTAAAACCATGGCATGTATACGTACGTAATCACTTAGCCATGCACGAACAGTTGGATTCCTTAGCCATTTGATCCTGAGGGCATCAAACTGACAGCCCATGATAAAATATTGCATACAGTACAAGACATTTCACATCCCTAAGCACAATGTTTCGCATGAATGCTTACTAGTGATTAAAAAAGAGCTTTCTCCATTTCCTTGACCTCAACTCCGGCCGCCATCAAATGTTGTTGGACACGTAACATTTACTGTACGGGCCTGTGGAGGCGCTACAGAAGACCACAGATTTCATTTTGAGAGCCAAACTCCAAGTGTGACGGCGTTCGAGAAGAAGAAGAAAAAGAAGACGTAACATTTAAATTCGTTTGGGTGAATGTCAAAGAGGATTAAAACGTAATTATAAGCTGGACTGTCGTGACAGTCTTTCACATTAAGAGCATAGCTGAGCGTGAGGAAGACCCGGCAGAGCTCCAGAGATGGTTTTCTAACCTTAGCGTACAAGCTATGGAGTGGAGACATCCCGAAAGCTCTAAGACAAGCCTGAAGACACCATTTAAGAATCGCATCTGAAACTGTAAGAGTAAACATTGCTGCAGATACATAAAATATAGATCAAAACTAGGACCAAAATGGACAGAGAAGGGCTGTTTTTCCCTGTCAGCCCTGGCAATCAATCATCAATCAATCAATCAATCAATCAATCAATCAATCAATTAATCAATCAGTCAATCAGCCAGCCAACCAACCAACCAATCAATCAATCAATCGATCAATCAATAAATAATCCAGACCAAAAAGGTGACTGCCAAGCATGTTAAATGCAAAGAAGTACCCAACGGAGAAAGAAACACGCTTAGAAAAGTCGGGTACAACACAATTTATTAATATTTCGGGTAAATACCCTTTGTCAAAATAGACAAACAAACAAACAGAGATATTAGTCAATGAAAAGAAAAGGGGAGACTGCCAGTGCTAATATTTTAGGAAGGTTACAAAGTAAAGCAGATTATAGCACTGTCAGGGGAGAGAAATGTGCATGATCGACCAGTGATCATAGATCTACTGTGGCCAAAGCACAAAAAAAAGAGACAGGAAAGAGAGGGGGCGCTAAAAAAGTGACTGAAAGCAATGCATATGGAAGCCCCCCCGAAGGGGGGCGTATCACATATCCCACTGTTCCAGCCACTCAGTGCATGGAAATTTAAATCTAGGTCCCCCCGAGGGGGGTCCAGATATTTAGCCGGTGTGGACAGCTGTTTCGGTCTTGGCGACCTCATCAGCACACCATCGGCGATACTGGAGGAGGCAGTGTGTGCTGATGAGGTCGCCAAGACCGAAACAGCTGTCCACACCGGCTAAATATCTGGACCCCCCTCGGGGGGGACCTAGATTTAAATTTCCATGCACTGAGTGGCTGGAACAGTGGGATATGTGATACGCCCCCCTTCGGGGGGGCTTCCATATGCATTGCTTTCAGTCACTTTTTTAGCGCCCCCTCTCTTTCCTGTCTCTTTTTTTTTTGTGCTTTGGCCACAGTAGATCTATGATCACTGGTCGATCATGCACATTTCTCTCCCCTGACAGTGCTATAATCTGCTTTACTTTGTAACCTTCCTAAAATATTAGCACTGGCAGTCTCCCCTTTTCTTTTCATTTACTACTACAATATCGACTGCAACCCCTTCCCCCCTTTTGGTAGGTTCTCTTTTAGGGTGCATGGAAATTTGGCTCTAGGTGGTGGCATGGAATGTATGCCCTTGCAGACACCACAGTAAAATGTGGTTGTCTTTGCAGGTAGGCAGAAATTCCTGCCTCCTCCAGTATCGCCGATGGTGTGCTGATGAGGTCGCCAAGACCGAAACAGCTGTCCACACCGGCTAAATATCTGGACCCCCCTCGGGGGGACCTAGATTTAAATTTCCATGCACTGAGTGGCTGGAACAGTGGGATATGTGATACGCCCCCCTTCGGGGGGGCTTCCATATGCATTGCTTTCAGTCACTTTTTTAGCGCCCCCTCTCTTTCCTGTCTCTTTTTTTTTTGTGCTTTGGCCACAGTAGATCTATGATCACTGGTCGATCATGCACATTTCTCTCCCCTGACAGTGCTATAATCTGCTTTACTTTGTAACCTTCCAGAGATATTAGTCGCTACTTATCTTTATTTGAGGAAGGAATGTGGCCACATATTTGCATATTTGTGCATGCGCGTTTGTGGTTAGCTATGGAATGTGTGGCTGGCTCTAATGGTGTCAGTAGAACGTTCTTGGATTATGAATTAGCCAAAGGGATTTACCAATTATGGTGGCCATCGTCCGACATGGGGAGATTCAGGTAATTGATTGATACTATTTAACATATCAGTACCTCTTACTTTGCGAGTTACTATTTATGTCCCCCTTGCACATGTAGTCATCCACGTCCTGAGAAAGTCTTGTTGCTGTCGGGACGTTAAGCAATGTACAATCATTAAACATGTAGTCATCAAGGAAACTTTGCGATACCATCCTCATTGCCATACCATTCTCAAAGGCAGCCATCCGGTAATAAGCTGGTGACTGTGGGAAAGTGGGCAAGTGTTCAATCTCTGCTGATCTGGTGCCCCGACCAGTCCCTCAGCTAGGCACAAAGCTTCATGTTCGCCTTCAGCCACAGGGGCTTACATGAGCCGATACTGCTTTTTGTGCGATACTATCCTCATTGTATCGTCGGGCAAGGCAGTCATCTAAGTACAAGTATGCAATTGTGGACACGTCCACTGAGGCAATTGCAATTATCAATCAGAAATCTAGAAGTCCACTGTGCCCCTTCCGGCGGCGGTGTTAGCGGATGACGGCCGGGTGTAACTCGTGGGGAGGTAACAGAAGTCCAGTTTACCGTCCCTACTCACGCTAATGAGCGTATGAGGGACAAATCGTGGGGAGGTGGCGGGGGCGGGAGTTATATCATCCGTTGCTCAGATCACGACCCATGATAAAGTCCTTTGATGTTTAGTAACGGGCTGCTAATCCGGTAATCCCATTACGACTGAATGCAGCCGCATAGCGGATCGCCAGCCACTCTCAAAGTGCGGTCTTTGTCTTTTGCGGTGAGTGTTAGTGGTCATGCACCACTGCCCATCAGAGCATCATTGTAATCATCGAGACCTGCATTGTCACCAGATAGATGTGTGAAATGTGCTTGTTTTGTTGATGTTGTATTCTGAAGGCCCTAATCCTTCAGTAGTCGTCGTCCCGTGTATACGTCGTTCGAGACCACGACTCCGCTTATTTGATCTACATCAGTTTCCTCACATGAGGATATTGGGTATATAGCGCAGTATTGTGGTATTATTCACATGGTGTATCAGCGTAGTGGTTAGCCGGTTGCACTGTTCCTTATAAGGAATAGATGATTTGGGAGAATGCAATCTTATAAGATAAACCAGCTAGTCCCTCATGCTTCAATAGTAAGTAGGGACAGTAAGCCAGATTCAATCAGGAGAATGCAATGTTAAGATATCGGGTATCGGCGTCGGAATTTTCCCTCTAGTACGTGTCACCGTTAATTCGGGCGGACCGTCAGGCCTTCTTTCTCCGGGTACTCCGGCTCTTTCTCCCCCTCCACTTTAGTACCGGTTTCAGACCACTTTCTAAACATCAAAATTAATACAAGCGATCAAACTTTCCGAAAATATTTCTGATAGCCTCTGATCACTTAAATAGTACCGAGGGACTCTAAAATGTAATAGTCAACACTGGGAGAATACAGTAACTATATTCAGAAACTAAAAGTGCAATTAGTTTCTTTTATTCAGGAAATTAGCACCACAGAAGAATCAGTACTGCCCAATTACATCCTGTTTTGTCATCTGTCAACAAACAACCGTTTTTAGCTATAAAACTGTAGGTCTGTCTGATTCCTTTCAGGCTAAGTGTAAAAACACTACTTTGAGAAAGGCTGCTTAATTAGGAATATCCCAAGCACACCTGTTTTTCCCATATTCATATAAGTGAAAAGTAACTCACTCGCATTGGCCGTCAGTTTAATCGGATTACTGGCCCTGTTGGCGACTTCAACAAAACACGTTAGCAAGTGTTAAGATAAAGCTGAAGCAAGGAGAAGTTGTCAAGTCTAGTGTCGAACGGCCTTTTTGTTCAAAACAGCACAAGGAAACCCGTAGCATTTTTGACTGGGAATGGATGGGAGGTATGATAAGTACATAAGTGAAAAGAGTATCTCCAAGGTTTGGGGGGGGGAGAGAGGGGGGGGGGGGCATTTGAATCTCAAAAGTTAGCAACTTCTACCTGAGACAAACCTAGACTTTCAGATGTCATTGGCCTGCCACAGGGCCTTTTCCTGCATGTATATTCTTCGTGTGGAAGAGGTCCATGAGGGTTCAGTGCAGTGTCAATCTAGTCCCACCTGCCACTGAGCATCTTAACCGCTGAAGTGGAGTGTGGCAACAGACGTTCATTGCATATTGATTCTGCGCTTAAAAACCATAATCATTTACACTTGTGGTCTTAATCTGAAGGAGGTAATTCGGAGTTTAGTGTGTAGCGAGGTGTACGCGCCGTAAAGAAGAGAAGTTACAGGAGGGGGGGGGGGGGGGGCGGTTTGGGCTGGTGACAAAGGTTCACTTGCGCCCGCGATCGGATCCATTTTTTTCGGGATCCAAGTTCCCTACCGTGATATTTCTGGGATCGCGATATACTGTCAAAGCTGTAGTATGTTCTGAATATTGAGTTACAAAACCCTTGCATACATAATGCTGATAACGTCTTAGAAATTCTATACAAACCACAGCAGCGCATCTCTCTCTCTCTCTCTCTCTCTCTCTCTCTCTCTCTCTCTCTCTCTCTCTCTCTCTCTCTCTCTCACCTTTAACATTGCATTCTCTCAAATCATCTATTCCTTATGATCTGAAATAATGCATGTTTAAAAAACACAGATATAAACACTAGTAAATGTGTCAAAGGACCCTCCTAAGTCCTCCCACTGCCAAGAACTTTGATAGCTTTACATATTCAAGTTAATAGAGTCCAATTTTATCTCTTCTCCAAAAGACGTAGACCAACATTATTCCATAAAACAGTCAAAGGTCTATTTAGATCTAAAGTAAATGTTGGTTTTAGCTACATCTATGTTGTTTAGGTGAGCAAGGAGCACTGTGTGAAGTGGAAATCTTTGTGACTACCTTGCACTGTCGTGTCAAAGGCACGCTGAAATGCATAAACACCTGATGACCTCCCCTTGAGAGAGGAAGTAGATGTAAACACTATTGACCAATAAGTATACTCTAGCTAGATGCCTTTCTATGTCTGTCTGTGCCTTTGTCAAGTGCATGTTAGTACAGGAAACGTATCAGTTGTTTGCGCCCAATTGCGAGAGTTTGCCATTTATTTTTATTGCCTCCACCTTCTCTACTTAGGTGAATGCAAATGGGTCCTATCTCCGCCAGTAAGACACGTAGAGTATGTTTACCCCTTCCGTCGGAACACATGCGAATCTGTGCCTCTTGCAAACAGATTCGGTTGAATGGACAAGTGGGACGTAAATAGTCAGGGCGTGTCTACTAGACAACACACGCCGCTCCCAACTCCCCATGTCAATGAGCTCATCAAGTCTGTTCAGCTAACAGTGTCATAGATGATCATAGTTCACTTGGACCGCAGGGCATTAATTGAATTTGCTCCTCCTGTTTGCAGAACTAGGTCGTACAAAGTATTTGCACCCTAAGATTATTCGCTTTTAGACTACAGCGCATCACAAACGCCGCCACTGCAGGGGCTCACGTGAATCTGTCTTATTGTGAACAAAGGAAGGTATTGGACTGTTTTGATTAGTTCCATGTTTAACGTCCACGGCACCGTTGTCTCCTGTACCACCTTGGACCCTCCTTGCGCCAACAATCCAGACTGAAGTTGTAGGCATTAGTAAAAAAAAAAAAAAAAGCGATCCACATATACAAAGAGTTTCTACTTTGGAATATCTTGACGCCAACTATCCGCATGCTATTATAGCTTACACCGATGGATCAATTGATGATTCCGGAAATGTTGGGTGTGGCGTCTTTATTCCATCTCTGGGAAAACAACTATTAGTTATAACTTAGGCAGGGACTGGTCCGTATGCACGGCGGAGCTAACTGCGATTCTGATGGCATTAGAATGCGTGTTGGCTCTGCCACTGCAGATGTACCAGTTCCTTGTCTGCGCTGACTCTAGGTCTGCCTTGCAAAGCATAAAACATGGGGACAGGTCTAGTCGCCAAGATATAGTACTAGAAATAAAACTGAGTATACACCAGCTAATGATTAGAGGCATTGACACTGCCCTCCAGTGGATCCCGTCCCATGTTGGTATCCTTGGAAATGAAACTGCAGACGGTGCCACCCGGGCTGGCGCCGCAAACGTACCTGGCGCTCAGCCCGTGCGGCTCCGCATGACTACCAAAGAAACACGAATCATCATAGCGAAACAAATTAAAAACAATTATTCTAGTGAAAAGAGAGTTTTGGCGCGGGAGCACCCGGGCGTCCTAGCATATAGACTTCAGAAAGAACACAGTATTTATAAATTACCATTCTCGTTGGAAATTATTATTGCCTATGGAGTATGACTTGCACAAATAGTTGGCTTGTGCGATGGTCTGACCCCGTCTGTCGCTGTGGCGAGGGCTTCACTCCCAATCACGCTGTTCTTGGGTGTGGGGCCTTCGCCGCAGAATGCAGGGTAATCAGAGAGTCGTATCCAGGGGTAACTACTATTCATGACATCCTGGAATCGGCCAGTACCGATGTCATCATAATGGTCGGCGCGGTTCTAGGGACTACTAGTATAAATAGACTGATCTGAGGGCGCGCGTGTTGATTCGCGCACTCTATTTTTCACCCTATTCACACAGTCTCTGATTGTAATCTTTTTAATAAATATCTCTTTATGTATTTTAATCTTGTTTCTATGTAAGGCTGGAATAGATTTAACCCTCGCTCTTAACCTTCAGGCCCCCCCCCCCCTTTTTTTTTTTAAAAACCACTTAATGTAAAGATGCTACTATTAATCTTAGTCAGTCTTAAAATGGAACTTTCTTTTTTATCCTATGGTCCAAGTGGCCTGTCGGTAGGTTGTAGGATCAGCAGACGAGTGTGAAAAATTCACAACTGATCTAAAACAGTGATGCCGCAGGTCACACCAGGATCTTTAACACTTATCTAATCATGTCTCTTATTTATTTTACAATTTATTTAATCACGTCTCTTATTATCTTAAAATGTTAATTTTGATAAGAATAAAATACAAGGACCAAACTTTTATGGCGAACGTCTAAATTGGTTTTAACCTTTTTTGAAATTATAGTAGACGTATATATATATATAGACTCTTAATTAGAATTCTTAATTCCTTCTACATAAGTGGTCCTGAACTTTAACCCTGATTTTAATATGAAAATAAATTATACACACCATTTTTATATATAAGGACCGTTGTTGGCTATTAAATTGCGAAGACCTAGTGTGGTGTATTTTATAACAATAAGGACAGAATGAAAGCTTTACCCTTTTATGTGTTCGTTATCTAAAGTAAACAATGTTAGTCCCCGATCACCTTGGTGCCAGTGGGACAGTAAACTGAATGAACGAACGTCCACGGCACCGAAGTGATAATGGACGGCCCTGACGGGCGGGTTATGGGGGGGGACAGGGAAATCTATTGCCTATGGAGTACGACCTGAACACTGATCAACTCAGGCGCACTCCAACTGTGCCACTTTGATTTATCAGGACCTTTCAAAGGACATGCTATTGAACAAATCCGTTTTTCCCCCCTGAACTGGTTGGTTAGTTCGGGTTTAACGTCCACAGCACCGAGGTGATCATGGACGGCCCTGACGGGCGGGTTATGGGGGACAGGGAAATCTATTGCCTATGGAGTACGACCTGAACACTGATCAACTCAGGCGCACTCCAACTGTGCCACTTTGATTTATCAGGACCTTTCAAAGGACATGCTATTGAACAAATCCGTTTTTCCCCCCTGAACTGGTTGGTTAGTTCGGGTTTAACGTCCACAGCACCGAGGTGATCATGGACGGCCCTGACGGGCGGGTTATGGGGGACAGGGAAATCTATTGCCTATGGAGTACGACCTGAACACTGATCAACTCAGGCGCACTCCAACTGTGCCACTTTGATTTACCAGGACCTTTCAACGGACATGCTATTGAACAAATCCGTTTTTTCCCCCTGGATTTTGAGTCCGGCTACCGGGGCCGAGACGGGATTCGAACCCACGACCCGGCGATTCCCTTCGCTCTCCTGCTCCGACGTTTAACCGCCTGAGCTATTTCGGACTCGCCCCCTGAACTGTCCATTTCACAACTGTTTTATAATCAGTGGTACGCATACTGCGCCCCCGACCCCCGACACCTCCCCCCACCCCCCCCCCCCCCACACACACACCCTCCCCCATAAATGCTACAGCTAGCATGACGTTTCGGGGAGTTGGTAGGCTCGGTGGTCAAGTGTTTAACTCTCGTCAGAAAGGTCGCGGGTTCAAATCCAGCCGGAGTCACATTTTGTTCAAGCCCTACTCGGTGCCCCGTCTTTAATATCACCTTCGAGTTTAACCGAAGATAATAAGTCCTAAAAGTTTAACCCTTAAAAAAAAAGCTTCTCATGTATTTAAAAAATATTGTCGCAGGCACACACGTAAATACACATATATTGTATACATCAGTGGCGGATCCAGGGGGGGGGGGGGCACGAGGCCTTGGCAACAACAAAAAATTTGGATGGTTATTTTGGGAAGTTGTGTTTTACTATTCGATTCTTCATCTTTTCTTGTATGGTGTATTTTACAATTATCTCACGGGATCGGTGGGTGAGCATAGTGTGTTCATGGACCTATAGTCAAATATCATCACTTCCTTACCTGCACCTGTCACAGTACTTCACGCAGACATAGAGTGCCATGTACCCCGCACTCACATAGGCTCCTGTAAATCAGTGCCTCTTGCTGTGCGATACAATTTTCATTGCATCCTCAGACTGAGGCAGCCATCTGGTAATAAGCCGCTGACTGCTGGTCAAACCCTAGCCTTGAAAAAGTGTCCGATCATTGCTGAACTGGGGTCCATGTCAGTCTCTCAGCCAGGCATAGAGTTTCATGTTCCCCATCAGTCACAGGGGCTCGTGAAAAGCATTACCTCTTTTTGTGCCATATAAATGATATTGCATCCTTATACGCGGCAGTCATCTAGGGTTAAGTCTTCGCCGGTGTACACGCCAACTGTGAGCAGAAAGTGAGAAATCAATTGCGCTGTGAGTGTCTCCCCCGGGGTGAGCAGCCGACTGGCCCCGGTGTCACAGGTAATTGCTAATCCCCTAATCCTGTCACACAACACTCTCTGAGCACAGTGGGTCTCCAGCCTCACACAGATTGCATAGCTTTGTCTTCCGTGGACATGCACAAGTGCCCATCAGAGTAGCAATGTGGTCATTGATGCGTGTCACCAGAGGGGATGTGTGAAATGACTTGATTTTGATCAACTTTGAACTAACCCTTAAGTAATCGTCAGTAAGAGGTATACATCATGAGTTACTTACTTACTTACGCCTGTCACCCCTACCCGGGTATAGGCCGTCGACGAGAGACCTCCAGCAACTCCTGTCCTGTGCTTCTCCTTCGATTCTACTCCAGGTGGTTCCCAGTCTCTTGATGTCTGCTTGGAGGTCTCGACGCCAGGAGTTTCTCGGCCTACCTCTTTTCCTCTTTCCCTGGGGGTTCCATGACAATGCCTGCCTAGTGATACTGGAAGCTGGCTTTCTCAGGCTGTGACCGATCCATCCCCCATCTTCTTCGCCCAATTTCATTCTCTGCTGTTCTCTGCTCTGTTCTGTCCCAGAGTCTGACGTTGCTGATCTTCTCTGGCCAGTGGATTTTTAAAATTCTTCTAAGGCAACTGTTCATGAAGGTCTGTACTCTGTTGACTGTGGTTTTTGTCAATCTCCAAGTCTCTGCTCCATATAGGAGAACTGCTTTTACATTGGAGTTGAAAATCCGGACTTTGGTGTGTTGTGACAGCTCTCTGGAACTCCACACTTTTTTTAACTGGAGAAAGGCTGCTCTGGCTTTACCGATTCGTGCTCTGACATCTGCATCAGTGCCGCCTTTTTTTGTCTATGATGCTCCCAAGATAGGTGAAGGACTCCACCTCCTCCAACGGGGTGCCAGCAAGCAAGATTGGTTCTTCCCTGGTTGTGTTCAGCCTCATTGTATACATCATGAGTGATAATGAATATTTCTGTGATCTGACCCTGTGTTCCTCATATGGAGGAGTTTGCGAGTGTATAGAACAGTATCACAATTTTCACAAATTTTAATGGCTGTGTTGTTTATCAGACGGAGGAGTACTTGGTAGTGTAGTGTTGTTGTCAAACACAAGGTGATTGCTCCTGCAGAAACTCCCGGTAGAACATTCCTTTCAATAAGAAAATTAACACCATATAAGAATCAGAAGTGCCCGAATAATCTTGTTTTTTTAGGTAGGTGGTGTGGAGGACCGGGAGGAGGACAAGTGCATGTAGATATCATTAGTCCTTCCTTTTAAAATTAAAAAAAAAAAGTGCCAAACGAGGTGCTGTGTCCCGAGATGAAAGAACAAGCGTTTTAACAAATAAAAATCGTAACCTCTGCAAACTCTAAATAATTATGTTTCAGAAAACCCCATCAACCAAAAAAAAAAAAAAAAAAAAAAAAGAAAGAAAGAAAGAAAGAAAGAAACACGCGTAGAGAGAACGGTTACAAAACTATAGTACAATTTTAAAGAAAATCTCAAAAAGAAAAGAATAACAAAAATAATGTCAACACAACTTATTTGTAATTGTTTTTAAGCGCGTTTCTTTCCTTGTTATGAATTTATGCTCGCATGATAGTCACTGTTTTGGTCTGAATTTCTTTTGTATGACACAGTTTTGAAAACGTGGGACGGGCGGGGGAGGGGGAGGAGAGGGAGGACTGTCGGGCCCCCCGTCGAGACACCCCTGGATCCGCCCCTGTACAAATAAATTTTAATGTGTATCCGCACATATCAGAGAACAAATCATTTTCTCAGGTCTAAAAGCTCTAGGAAAGAAATCATAAACTAGCACACATTTGTACAGGCGCTTTAGGTTTTCAAACGTCCTGCACATCAGTGCTGACCTGAGATTCTCATCTCACGGCTTCAAATTCCTTACTCAGAAGCGCGAGCAGGTGATAGTTTTAATGTAAGCCCCAAAGACTCGCCGAAATGCTCAGAATCACATACCAGCACCCACTAGGTTATGAATACATGAAAACCTCTGTGTACGTGTGCCTACAGTCCCATGGATGGGAAAGAATGGTAGAGGTGGTTATTAGGGCTAACACCGAGCTGACTACTAAGGCCATCTAACGGCGAGTAAAGAAGGATAGAAAAGTCTCATTTGGGGTAAGACATCAATTAGTTGTGTCGGCAATTTTCAGCAGTCAAATCCCGCCCTTGGGCAATCACTTTGATGAAATAAAACACATCTTCCTCTATCTCTACTGTTGCGCGGGTCTTACAAGGTTTAATCAATCCAGACCCAAAAGGTGACTGCCAAGCGTGTAATATGCAAAGAAGTACCCAACGGAGAAAGAAACACGCTTAGAAAAGACGGGTACAACACAATTTATTAATATTTCGGGTAAATACCCTTTGTCAAAATAGACAAACAAACAAACAGAGAGATTAGCCGCTACTTATCTTCATTGGCAGAAGCGGGGAATGTGGCAAATCTCTCTGTTTGTTTGTCTATTTTGACAAAGGGTATTTACCCGAAATATTAATAAATTGTGTTGTACCCGTCTTTTCTAAGCGTGTTTCTTTCTCCGTTGGGTACTTCTTTACAAGGTTTAACACTGGCACGAATGAGTACACCCCACAGGAAAAAAATGAAACGCAAAAAATCTACATGTAATACAATTTTGTTTCCATAGTATGTTCTTTGCTGCTGTAAGTTGCGACGGTGAAAACACCAATATCTTTTCCATCGATATTAATGTAAACCAAAGGGGAGGAAGGGGGAGGGGTGGGGGTCGGGGTGTAGAAACACTTTGAATTATTCGAAGACACTTATAATTATTTTTCGTCTCCTTTGTTTGCTATTTTCATCTTTATTTTTCGTGGTTATTGACTGATTGCTTGGTTGGTTGGTTGGTTTCTCACTTATACACAGAAGATTCATTTGCATTTCATTTTTTCATTGCTGTTCCGCTTTTAACGACGGTGTTTTATTAAGGCTTAGACTGCTTTTGTAATATATATTTTTCTCTAGCATTTGAAACATGTTCTAATATTGAGTATACATGTTGGTAGCGTGTATAAGCGCCTACGGGTGTGTTGTGTAGAGTACTACAGCTGAACCTTCTGCGATAGGTCACCCATTTTTAAAAAAAAGACAGCAGTAAACATGTGGCCGTTTATGAGGGGTTTGATGGAAACGGATGAATGTTGTGTTCGCGCTTATTACACCAGAACGCCGACCTTTTCACACCTCGACCTCTTCACACCTCTACTGACGTGTGATACATGTACTAATAACGCCTATGTTTCATTTCCTTTAATGATGAAAGAAAATAAAGTTGTGTTTGTATGTACTGATAGTAAGGCATGTCGTGTGTCGCTGCCGTGTTCTATAGAGTAGGGGTCGGGGGGGGGGGGGGGGGGCAGGTGGGAGACACGAGCTTGGGTCAATGTCTTAAATAACGGAGAAAAGAAGCGTTCAACTTCTTTTCCATTTTTTCCTCTTACCATTGTTTCATAGGCTAAGCAAATGAAACGCCTGTTGCGTGACCACTTTAGTACCGGCTGTTTACATTAAGTGGGCGCATGAAAACTGCTGCAAGTCATTTATTTTACGATTGACCTCCATTCATTTTGATGCCGCAATTTCTTGATGGTTGGTTGGTTAGTTCGGGTTTAACGTCCACAGCACGGGCGGGTTATGGGGGACAGGGAAATCTATTGCCTATGGAGTACGACCTGAACACTGATCAACTCAGGCGCACTTCAACTGTGCAATTTTGATTTTACCAGGACCTTTCCGGCAACGGACATGCTATTGAACAAATCCGTTTTTTCCCCCTGGATTGTGAGTCCAGCTACCGGGGGCAATTTCTTGACCTACAAGCCGCGGAATTTATAGATCTCCTGAAAAAGCGAACGTTCTGGACACGAATCCACCTCTTAAAATTACAAACGGGTGAGACACGTGCATTGCCGCATGTACGCATAAGTTTCTCACGAGCCCTTGCACTCTGCAGGGGCGCTTGAGATTGTCAGTTACGCTGATGCCCGGGGCTTTACGTTACGTTTTCCGGCTTTAAGTCCCCCGGCACCCAGGTGATCGGGGACCGCACTATCAATAGAAGTAAACCGACTTGAATAGATAGCACTACCTCGTTAGCGTATAGCCGCGTTGCACACCTGGCGAGCCAATGGCACGTCCGATTCGTCAGAGCATGGCGAATGGCAGGATGGCAAGGTCAGTGATCCGTCACGCGTGCGGTCAGTGATCCGTCACGCGTGATTGCCCATCCTGAGCAGCTTGGCCGTAAATTGCAGTTGTTTTCTTCTTCTTCTTTTTTTTTTTGTCTCTCTCTGACCCTTTGTGTGTCCTAAGGATTCATTGCCTGGGCTATGATGAAGTCGCGGACTAATCGGGCTCAGTGGTAATGATATGCTACATAATTCGGTGATAAAAAAGAGTCTTTTTAAAGACCTTGAGGCGTAAAGCTTGATAAAAGTGTACACTGCAGCTGACTGAAGACCTTCTACATCAAACACGTAACAGCTCCATTCATTCATGTATTATTCGTTCGTTCGTTCGTTAGTTAAGGGTTATTGTCCCTATGGCATCAGAGATGACCAGAGACTAGCCATTTTAAAAATTTAGGGTGCATTATAGCAATTTTTAAGGTATTCATTAGTTCGATCTGGGACACTATATACCCCTGGTTCGATTTTATGTCCCTTGGCACAACTGGTGATCACAGACAGCCTGTCTGCGCCGCCCACTTTGACCTCTTTCGTTGCGCAATTGCTGCACGAGAGAGCGGAGCTAAAATTGACACGCCTAGGCGGTCTGCATGTGAACACCGTTAGCCATACGCCCCAGCTGTACTAATGGCTCTATGCCCTGATGCGTTTACACAGCTTGAGGAACAGATATACAAAAACACTCACATCAGACAGGAGACATTGGTACATGGATTTATTAAACATCCTCAAGCTACAGTGGTTGAGGAATGAGTTCGAAATAGCTCAGGCGGTTAAACGTCGGAGCAGGAGAGCGAAGGGAATCGCCGGGTCGTGGGTTCGAATCCCGTCCCGGCCCCGGTAGCTGGACTCACAATCCAGGGGGAAAAAACGGATTTGTTCAATAGCATGTCCGTTGAAAGGTCCTGGTAAATCAAAGTGGCACAGTTGGAGTGCGCCTGAGTTGATCAGTGTTCAGGTCGTACTCCATAGGCAATAGATTTCCCTGTCCCCCATAACCCGCCCGTCAGGGCCGTCCATGATCACCTCGGTGCTGTGGACGTTAAACCCGAACTAACCAACCAACCAGCCTTATGCAGATGATAGAAGTTCGCTGAAAGTGACACTCGCTGATTTCCGGATGGCTGGCTGAGCTAGTCTCTTGTCATTGGCTGTTTCCCAACACCACCAAACATTAACGAAACTGCTCACTCGGCGGTTGCTCGGCGGTATACGCAACTAATTAACTAACTTACTAACTAACTTGATTTTAACGGCTCGATCGACTAACCAAACATGTAAGTTTGTGTGTGCGTTCAGCATTACCGTACTTGTATGCGCGTATAGCACACCTTTGAGACGAAAGTGGGGGTGGGGAGGCATTTAAATTTGAGATAACTGAGAAAATCGGAAGGCAGTTGTAATAGATAACATGCATTTCATACATTTTGTCAGAGTAACCCTTTTAAAATAATTCAATGATTTTGGTCAAGTATTATTGTGAAACGACTGTGTAAAAGAAGTTTAAATTACACTTCATACATTTCCTGATAACCTCATAACCATTTTTTCCCTTCGAGGTGGTGCCACTCAAAAGACAATACAGCACTGACTCGATATATCGCGGTTGCTGGGGTCCTAACACGGGACCGCGATATTTCTGTCCGCGATATACTGAGTTTGCCTTGGGGGTGGAGGAGGGGGGGGGGGGCATAAGTCGGAAGGGAGGAACAAAAGGGAACGGCTACTAACGTAGTCCTCGCTTGACAGGCGTTCCGTACATTTTGACCCGCCAAGAAAACACTAATGACAACTTCTCCTTGCATCAGTTTTATTCAAACACTTGCTAAACGTGTTTGGTTTGAAATCACCACCAACACGAGTAATCCGATTAAACTGATCGCCAGATGCCGCCAGTGAGTGTCTCCGCGCGGCCACCCTGCATCTAAGCAGTGAATATCTTCCACCTGAGACAAACCTAGACTTTCAGCATTCACTGTACCGTCACACTATTTAAGTTGGGGTTTTTTATGTGGAGGAGGTACTTGAGGGTTCAGTGTCAATCTAGACTCACCCGCTACGCTGAATTGAAATGGGGCAACAGACCTTCATTTCATGTCGATTCTGCGCTTATACAGCCCTAAAAAATGTGCACGTGTCGTCTTAATCTGGGGGAGGTTATTCGGAGTTTAGTGTGTTGCGACGTTTGCGCGCGGTAAGGGGGAGAGGTGTCATGAGGGAGCTTTGGGCAGATGAAAAAGTTAAGTCGCGGTTCACTGGCGTTCGCGCTCGGTCTGCGATGTAACGAAGCGTGATATGTCGCGTCAGAGCTGTATTACTAATGACTCGCTTTGCAGTTAGCGCCACTTTGGCAAGTCTATCATACTGTGTCAGGCTGAAGTACTATGACGGTATGTGTGTCAGCAGTGCTCAATCAGTGAAGATAATTGACTAGTCATCTGAACACACTAGGCCCACTCACCGATCTCGTAAGAATTAGTGCAAGTATACAAGAAAAGAAAGAATAAGGAATAGTTTTAGTGAGTTAACGGCCAGCTTTCACAGTTAAATACCAAAACAAAAAGAAGCGAAAATGTATTAGTAGACACACATTATTAACGAATTACTCGTACACTACTGATTTTTTTTTTATTTATATATATATATTTATATATATATATTTTTTTAATTTATTTATTTATTTATTTATTTATTTATTTATTTATTTATTTATTTATTTATTTTTTTTTTTTTTTGGGGGGGAGGAGTGGGGTTCATGTTTAATGTCCCACGACATCGAGAGTGATAAGAGATTGGGAGAGGGGTCTTTGCAGTGCAGACGTTGATAGCGTGTCACATCACTGATTTGGATTACTCCCATAGTGTGAAGATCAACGTCAGGCACTGAGGAAGAAGGGATTTTGCTTTGACAGACTTACAGAGCAGTGTGATATTTCTTTCTTTTGCATCTGGTTCGATGACACTTCACAACACCTGAACGACTAGTCTACTCCAACTAGCCATCACTAGCGAAATACATGGCGCCGCGCCCAAGAAACACGGATGTAAAATGGCACTAGGAACAAAGAATCCCCTATCTGGGTCTCTGCGCTGATCAGGACCTGTGAGACAGTGTTGTCTTTGCAGTGCAGACGTTTATAGCATGTCACATCATTTAGATATCTCCCATAGCGTCTAGATCAAAGTAAGAAGGGTGATTGGCTTGATAGGCTTACAAAGCCGTGTGATATTCCTTTCTCTGCGTCTTGGTTCGATGGCACTCCACAACACTGTGATCTAAGCCGGTGGGCGATAGCCGCCGAGGCTCTCAGTCGTAGTCTAAACCCAACGGGTCTACCTCAGTCTGGGGATGCAAGCGCAGAACTTGCATACTTTCTCATGTACCCTTGCACTCCGTCGAGGCTTACCAGAATCTATGCTTTTTGCAGGCGAGTGTTATTTTGGGGATGAGCGACTCGGTTGTACACATCGTAGCGTCTCTCTTTAACAAGTTACTATCACGTGCCGGCTAACATCTTTTGTCATCGTAACAACCTGCCGCAATACACGCGAACTGAAGTAGACGTGTGCCTGGTTATACGTCCTTTGACAAAATACTGATAATAGAAATAAATGACTTAGTTCGTTTTTCTATCCGAAGCAGTGGATAATACAATACTATACAATACAATACAATATTAATCCCTAAATGGCAAATTCTCTGTCTGCTCCTACAACACGCCAAAACACATAAAACGCAGATCCATCCAACACTCAACCAGTTAATTAATATTAAAAAACAAAACAAACAAACGATAACGTCAGCTAATGAATTAACTGTAACGGGCTTACTGATACCTCTATAATATTCCTGGTCTCATAGAGGTTTATGTAAATAATACTGCTCATTTTCTTCCACTGGCAGTAAGGCGGCAACATTCAGCGTGTATAGCGCACGGCAGATCGACTAAGAGCGTTGAACAAGTTTTATTTTGGTACAGAAAAGTTATGTTCCGCATTCCGTCGGACATAATTGAAGGGGTTAACACTTCGGAAATGCTGCATGCGGTTTTACTGTAAAGCAGACTTTACTATGCCTACAATCGGATTTCGCGCTATTCTCCGTGCAGCGTCGACCGGGACAAGTGGCATTTGTCTCTTCCGCGTCACCTCGAACCATAAAAAAGACAATGAAGAAAAAGACACACACCACACCTAGCCACTGATTCAAACAACTATTTGTAATTGTTTATTGAGCCGCTCGTCCCGTCAAGTAACACAAAATAAATCACTCGCGCTCAAATCGACAGATAAAATGCAAACTTTTCGAGAGCACGATAAATTTATGTGTAAAGTTAGGTCAAGCATTGTTTCATTTATTTAAAAGAAACAAAATAACTGGGTTTTACCTCACTATATACAAACAAAACACTTCATTGTCTATGAGTCCGCTGCGAAGTGGTGCCGTGGTGCACAGTTGGCTTGAATCTGGCTTACTGTCCCTACTCACTAATACTAGTATGAGGGACTAGCTAGTTAGACTAATTTAGGGGGGATAAGGGGGGGGGGGGCACAGTTGGGTCAGTCTCGACTTATTTTAAATTACCCGGCTTTGCACATCTATTACCTGCACGCGTGAACTGAGACAGTCTTGTATAATCCGTTTGGGCAGAGCTTGCCTTAGTCGTGTATTATTTTGCAAATAGCTTTTGAACGCAAATGATTCACGACAACTTGAAGAAACTAGTGAACTAACATGTCCGAATTTATTTTAATTTTCCTTGAGTCCTGATAAAAAAAAATAGTTTAGCTGCTGCCTTCGGATTTTTTTTTGTACATTACCTAGTTAAAAACTGCTAAAACTGATCGAGCTCCACTCAGCAACATTGACATAATTATATGTATTGCATTAAACTTCAAGCTCCCAATGTTGAATTTTAGCGCATAAAGCCCTGACATGTAACAAGGGGATGTGGATCAACAATGGTAGTTTAAGCGTAGTGTCAGAATAGCTATGCGCCTGTAGGCACTACCCTTGACGATGCCTGTACGTGCCAAGTTATTCCAGCACCACCCTTTAATCTGTCATGGTCAATCTGTCTCCAAAACTGAGACGTAGAGCACGTATATATATATAGCATGGTCTTACAAAGCGTCAGATCCGTGCATAGATTATCACAGTTTCAGCGTCAGTGATGCCTATGTCTTGTTTAAAAGTTAACCTGAAAGATTATAATTAAGATCAAGTAATTAGTGTGTAGTTAGTGTGTAACATCGGGAAGTGTCGCGCCTCTTCGGTCATTTTCACGAGTAGTGAGCAGCCGCGCAGTGTAGTCTGGTTATCATTCTATGTGATCAGGTATAGCTACTTCTGTTCGACAATGAACAAATGAAATGCAAACAGGTTGGTTGGTTAGTATGAGTGCTTTGGTCACTATTAGTTTAACATTGATGTCGCGAGTGATTTCGATTTGCCTTAAGGGGTGGTCAGTTTGGGATTTAACGTCCAGGCACCTGAGTGATAATAGAACAGTTATATGTCTGATAAATTCAGATGCACTCCAAATGCTCCAGCTGTGCAGTTTTGATTTTGCTAGGACATATTCAACGTACATGCTATATAGAGCAAAACCCGTCATCTTTTGCGTGGAAGGGGTGGAAAGTGGGTGCAGATCGTGTACCTATGGTCTATGATGCACGACCCTAGCACTGCTGAATTCAGGCTCTGTTCAGCAGTGCCACGTTTGATTTAACAGGACCTTGTAGAACGGAACTGTTCAAATAACAAGCCTGTTTCGTCTCCTGTTTTGTAAACCCAGGTACAATGGATGGTTTATGGTGCATGGGGTGGTCAGTTCATTCGAGATGGGCTCTTTGCGCTGGAAAGCCCATACATTCTCAAACCAACCATCTTCCCAGAGTTAATGGCATGGATGGATGGATGATGGATGGATGGATGGATGGATGGATGGATGGATGGATGGATGGATGGTGTGGGTGGGTGGGTGGTGGGTGGGTGGGTGGGTGGATAGACCGACGGACGGATGATGGAAACGTCGGAACCAACATGACGATGCCAGCAAGTCCAAATAAAAAAAATGAACGAGCAAACCGAGGAATCTACCCTCCCGCACTCCCGTAATGAGTACAGCCTACCATGTGGTAACTGTGTTAATCTGCTGCATCCAATCAACGCCTGACTTGTATGTGGCTATGAATAGAGTCCAATCATATGTGTGTTGCGTTCCCACGAGTGCGCATAACGTTTGCGCAAACGTCGACTTGCCTTTTGCGTTGTCGCTTTACTCAATGATTTCACCAGTTCTCTAGAATTCATTTTGGCGAACGGAGTCTATTACTACTACTAGTACAGTGACTACGAGTGCTACTACGGACTACGGAAAGTCACGTTTGTGAATGGAGCGTTTTCGCAGACGTGCACTGCCGCGTAAGCAGGGACGTGAGCCAGGTAAATAAGTTTTGATTATTTCGTGTTGTTGAAAACCCTAAGGCTCTCCGTAATTCATGTATATTAAATGGCCGGTCATGTGCCTACATGTTCGTATTGTTAGCGCATAAATGAAAGCACATCCTCTTCAAGAACTAGCGAATTGATCCATCGTAAGAGAGCGTGACTGCATTCCGCAATTAGTGTATACAATCTGAACCTGGCTAGTCTTTTTACCTACTCAACCCCCTTCAGGTCCCGAAAAAGGCACATAAACGTAAAACACACAGATTAAAAAAATAAAGAGTAACTTTATCGCAAACTGATATTGCTGGCAGTGGACAGTCACATAAAGAAGTGAGAGATTTTACTTTTGATATTTCATTTTTTTTTCTCCAGAATTTACGGCAGCCTCGCGTGGGTGGAAAATGGTAACATTTGGGCCGCCGGTCGAGGTATTTCCCTTTCACTCTATTTTTGTCTTTTGCTTTCTGTTGCATTTTAGTATTCACTGGTTTGCAGTTTTCACTGAAACAGTAGGCCTGTGACAAAATGTCGTTCGCATAACAATCGACATATATTTTCAGTCAAGAAAACCGCAATACAACAGAAAATTAGTGTTTTTTTTTGTTTTTTATTCCATTATGAAGACATTGTTGTTAGAACCCTACATTTTTCACACAATTTCCTTTCCACCAAAATTGACTAATCTATAGATTGTCATGTGCATGTCCAATAGTACGCCCAGTTTGACAATATACATTTTTCTCTACTGAGTGACAGGAAAAAGTTCTTTTGTCATTGTCCTTAGATGAGATAACAGAAATACAGATGACGGAATTTGTCTGTGTGTGTGTAAAATGTGGTAATCACACAAAGAACTGTGTTTTGGTGATTAAATTGACTGTCCACTGTAACAAACAACACTGATTGTTACAGAAAACTTAATTTTAAAAAGAATAAAATACTCTTCATGTGAGAACAGGTTATACAATTAATTTCTTTTGAAAGAGAATAATTAAAAAAAAAAACTGATTTAATGTGATCATAATTTATCACCGTATACCCACCGAAACAACCAACATTTGCAGAAAAATAACCAGTTTTAATTATTCGTTGCTGGAAATCATTTGTTTCTGCATTCACAATAATTATTTTCACATACCCACATGCCAGATACATCACACTAACCAGTGTCTAAAATGAGCCTATTTTAAAGAATCTCTGTTGGTTGTTACGCTGGACATTTCTGCTGGTTGTTCGTTAAAGAAACCCCTAACGCATTTAATTTAATTTTGATTATTATGCTCGTGACGGTAGACCATATTTTGCTAAAGCATTTGCGGGTTCTTCTACAGAAACTTGGTCGATGGACAGTTTTTCAAACGACTGGTGACCGTGTTGTTACGGTTTTCTTTTTCAAGTGTGTTCAGTTTTGAACGTTGAATTAATTATTATTATTTTCTTTGTTTCTTTCTTTATTTATTATTTTTTGATTGTTTCTTTCCACCTTTTTACAGTCCTTTTTTCCCTTTTATGTTTCACAATGCATCCCATTTTGCATACTACTTTGAGGCACACTTTCCGCTTTGAACTATGGTGCCCGAAGCATGTTAAAACGGTTTTTGATACTAATTGATAAACGAGTGTAGAACCAGCAACATTCCGCAAGTACGGTATGCATATAACATTAAGGTCTCACAAGCGCGTAGGCCGCTCCAAGCAAGCTCAGCGCCTTTGACGGACGTTACATGGACAACATGTGGGGGATCTACATATGATGATTGACTGATATAGATTTCGACAATTATTAACGAATTTTAGACTTTCATAAAAATCGTTTTCTTGATTATAATACCACTATTTGGATTCAACGTTGTCATGAGGATTTGTATTCGCTTGAAACATCCGTTTTTCCCGATTTATAACTTTGGAGGTGAAAACATTGATTTTCAGTGATTCACGGTGATCCTCTATGTTTGGTTTTCATTCCCTAAAGCTTTTGCAGTTTGTGCTACGGCCAGGTGAAGCCGTTCCGGCAAAGACAAGGGTACGACATGTAGTCCCTTCTGATAGAGGTCACTGATGTAACCACCTCGCTTTGACGTAACACCTACGTGGTTTTTTCGATGCAATACCTACTGGGCATACATACAGACATCTATAATGAAATGTTTAATTCAATCTACTGTGTCGGGGCTATAAATTTGCAGGGCTTTACTATGGCTAAATTGTAACAGGGCAGTGCTGTTCATGGTGAGAATCTACTCTGAGATTTGAACAGTCTCACTGCAAATATGTAGATAACACTGTTCTTTTATGAAGGATTTATTTTCCGGCATTAAACTGTTTGATGTGCATTTCCACATTGGCCCGGCCCTTCACTGCCGAGGAAAAAAAAAGCGACCGACAACCCAGCTGCAAGAGAGACTTTTCAGTCACGAGCCTTATTGAGCAGTCAAAGGCCGGGCTCTTACGAATCTATGCCGCTGAGACTAATTTGTATCCATCTTTTATTTCTCGCAGACAGTTTTGGCTTTTGATCGTAGTCGAATGTACACAGACTTCAGACACAATAATGCGTCCAGTTTGTATACAAAGGGTTAAGGTGTATACTGAACTGAATCAAAATCTCTGGCAGGGTTACTTATTTCTCCTGGGCTCAGTCGTTGGATACCAGGTTATTTTCCATCTTAATTGTTAATTAGTACGCCGCCATTGGTGTGTGTGTGGCACAGCTAAATCATGTCTGATAATAATAATTTCATTGTTGATTGTCTGTACTGCAACCTGTTTATTACCAACAGCAAACCGGCCTCGCTTTTTTCAGTGTCAGTAACGAGGTCGGCGGACAGTACGGCAACAATAACAGGCTTACGGACAGACTATAACAATGCTTGTTTATTGGTCCGTGCTACACAGGATGTAAATTGCACGGCCGCTTATAACGAAATTGGGATGTAATTACCGTTAGGTGTCTCGGACCCCTGTAATGTAGCCTAAACTTAGTTGTGTGACGTACTACTACCGGCTGACCGGCGGCAGTCAGACACTTACGCTGTGTCAGTAATTCTTTGAAATCACTGATTTGTTCTTTCTCACAAAAAATAATGATAATACTTCAATAGATGCGGGCGGGGAAGGGGAGGAGGCAACACACGCAGTGTATCACTTTGACCGCCGGGGAAACATGAAATATGCAAGTTTTAATTCTACAAAACTGAACGTGATAAAACTGACATGGCCGCAGAGGTGGTGTAAAAGGAAAGATTGACACAATAGTGGTTTTTAAATCATGTTTAGATCTACCCATATCAAATTATGTAGCTGTAATGAATACCTGAATTTGACAATTTACTGAAACTCTTAAAAATGCACTTAGTATCAGGTTGTAACTTAAGCACTACAAACTGAATTTGCTGGTTCTTACCTCCACAGATAAATGAAACAGCACTCTATTAAAGTAATAAAATAAACCCAATAACTTTTTTTTCAATACTAATATTAATATGGGGTGGTAAAAATGTTGTCATTTAGTTCATAGCACATAGATATTTTTAGTTTTGCAGCTTAACCTATTGGAATAACCCCCACTTTATTTCACAAGGCTGACAGTCAATATGCCTACAGTGTAGAAAGTCTTGCTTTTATAACATAAAATACCTGCATGTAATTTAGAGTTCCTTGCTCAGAAATGCTTGGTTTGAAGTGATGGCTGATACGCTTGATGTCTTGATATTTATTTACCAGTACAGGTGACTGAATTTTGTATCTAGTTACTAGATTTTGAATCTTGGGTAGTCAGACTGGCTGTAAATTTTTAGTTTGTTGCTTCTGACTATTTTTTTTTTTTTTAGGCATTTCAAAAATCCCTGGGAGACCACAGAGGATAACAGTCAAAAGCATTGACAATTGCTGTATCTTACGCTGGAGTGCACCAAAATTTGATGGTGGTTCGACTGTCACAGGATACCTTGTTAAGAGACAGGAGTTGAAATCGGCAGACCAGGGTGGATTCCTGTGATACAGAATTGCAAGGTATTTTTTTTTTGTTAAAATTATAATAGTTACAGTCTTATTTAGCCTCTTTGTATTTCCACTAGAGTGAATAGTACACTGCCCTTGCCAGAACGTTCAGTGATTCCTGAAGCTAACAGTTAACAAAACAGCTGCATATCGTTCCACATATATCTAGAATTCCTGTGGGCCATGGTCCATATGCATAATATGTCCCAGTTCTTACGGGCAAGTCCTATCTCTCAGGTAGTTGTTGATTCAGTATCACATATTCAGTTTGCCATGGGTTTCAGCTACTTTCCACATGGGTACCTTGTGAAAGGTAAATTAATTACAGCTAGAAATTGCCACATATTTAAGTTAGGCATTTAGAATTAACTAATAACTGCACAAGACACATGATGCACAAACCGATGTTGGGGGCATACTAGATACACGCATAATGTAGAGTTTCATGGGCTATCACCAAAGACTTACATCATTATGTACTATCAATATCATTGCAAGGGATGCAGACTTAAGGTATGTTTTCATATAGCGACATGACAGCAACACAAAAGCGGTGGCAACAGCGACAGAAAAAAATGTCTCTGTACTGTGTGGGCACGATTTCGGAGTGATAAAGACATGACAAAATGTAATACCACCCTATGGAGAGATTCAAAGGCAATTCTGCCGGTGAATTTGCTGTGAGGGGGGGGGGTGGGGGGGAGCACATGGCTCTATCAGCATATGGTGAATAATCACAGCAATAGTGTGGGTTGTGAGTTTGCGATCAGCGCAAGAATGCTGGTTAGATTATGTGACTTTGAACCGAGGCTAAGACTTTAGTGAGCCACAAAATGTTGCAGCTTGGTTAGTTGCTGGTAGTCGATACTGGTTTTGATGTGAATCACAAGTAATATGTAGCAAAATTTATGCTCAGGCTCTGTTCACACAGTTGTTACAATACAACCTTTTGGTTTTCCTAATTTATGGAAAATACTGCTGATGAAAAACATTCTATCAACACACACGCTTAAACTGTATAAATTATGGCGATAAAGCCAGTCACAGTGGCTTTGAAAAATGGTCTGCCATGTCGTTTCAACATTTTGTTATACACATTTTAGACACATTTTATATTGGCTCACATGTGAAGCACAAGTGAGTATGTTTTTGGGCCAATGGTCGTCAGTCCGTGGTCCGTATGCCATCGTCCATGGTAAACTCTAACGTTGGCATTTTCTTGGAGACTATTCAAGCTACAGCCTTCAATGCCTTTGCCCAAGAATACTTTGTGGCAAGACCTTTCTAAACATACAAATTTGAGTGACCTCCTTAAAGGTCGAGGTCACAGCGGGGACAATATTTTTATCTTCAAATACTAGTTAATCAAGTATAATGCTTATTGTCACTAACAAAGTAATGACAGCATCTTGTGAAAGCACATTGGTTTTGTGCAAGTAGTGGACAGTGATTTTGATGGTAGGTTAGCATGATGGTTTTCTTGTGAATTTTTAAATAGCTATCAAGAGATAAGAAGTACGCCAACGGAGAAAGAAACACGCTTAGAAAGACGGGTACAACACAATTTATT
>BTPG01000004.1:115221013-115301013 GCA_036245525.1 Semisulcospira habei
GCTGCTAGCATTGTCAATGATCCTAGTCACCCACTCTCTGATCAGTTTCAAATGCTACCATCAGGCAGACGTTTCAACATGCCACTTGCCAAAAGGAATGTTTTTAAGAAGTCTTTTATTCCAACTGCTGTCTCGATTTTGAACTCTCGTTTATAACGCCGCGATAAGTATGATCTACTTAACATTACCTCCCATCTTGTGACAGATTGCTTGTGATAGATTGCTGCAATGATAATTTTTCATGATATGCTTTTGCAGCGTTTGTTAATGTCTTATATTGTTGTTTCATGACGAGCTGAAAGGCAAATTTCTGTCGTGCCTGGACTCGAACAGACAATAAAGTTGTATTGTATTGTATTGTATTGTATTGTATATTCAAACGAATTTATTTAATTTCGTTACAATGGCATTGCTGACGACAGCGGCACTGTGGTTTGTGTGTGTGTGTGTGTGTGTGTGTGTGTGTGTGTGTGTGTGTGTGTGTGTGTGTGTGAGAGAGAGAGAGAGAGAGAGAGAGAGAGAGAGAGAGAGAGAGAGAGAGAGAAGAATTTTAAAACATTAGAAAATAATGTCTTATTTAAGTTAACAGGTTTTACTGGACTACATCCGGACAAACTGCTGAAAAGAAAATGTCCAAACTAACAAAGCGAAAACATGTGGTGAGGGAGCTCCTGGACGAGTATGTGGTGCCCACAGGAAAGCAGGAAATCGTGAAGGTAGCCTGCATTTTTCTTTACAGTATACATTTTAAAAAAGTGTTCTGTTACATGTTTACCAGCCCCACCTGTCTTCTTTACCTTCACCGACTAAGACACCCATTTTGTTTGCTTTTTGCTCAGTTTCTTTATTTCTGGGGACATCAGAAAAAAAAAAAAACCATCAGGTATTCCTCAAGCACATATAAGCCATTCTCAAAAGGTGAAAGCACCGAACAGTGACAACGTTTATCCCTCAAGCATTATCATTATATTGCACTAATACATTCCATTTTACACCAGTGTGTTGTATTATATAATATATGTAAGAAGAAATACATATAACAAGCATGTCTTGTTTACTTTTCTGAAAGTGTACATTGTTGAGGATTAACTAGACAAGAACATAACTTTTGGCAGCTTAAAAACGTGGCGCGAGGACCCCTACTGAGAAAACAAGTAAATCTAAAAACAAACCTCTCGGTGTGATTATTTCCGCAAACCAGCCATTTCCATGGATAGATTAGGTGTAGTACTTTATTTGGGAAGTTTTAGTTAGTTCCAGAATTTTATTTTTTATTCATGTTAAAACACCTGCAAATGTACGCGACTGGACGTTACATGCTCGGTCATCGAGTATGAGATCGGGGAAAAATTCCCATTGGTAAACAACTTTAACAAGTGAACCTAGCAGAGTTTTAAGCCTATGTCTGTACTGACATTTTAAAATGACATCAGTGTAGGTGAATGTTTTATGTCTTGAGGACGCCAGTTTAGTTTTATAGGCTTTTATTTTTTCGGAGAAAATGTCCGGTCATTTTTCACGTCCATGAACATGCTTGAATTAACACCACAAAATGCAACTGACTGGGAAGTTCCAATTCTAATTTTGTAGATGTGGACAACCTTTACTTTTCACTACTAATGGCGAAGACAAGGCATGGCAAGCGATTTTGCTATTTCGGTCATCATATTACGTGTCACGTCCAGACATTTTTTCATAACACCCGCACGCATTCTCGCCAATATATGTTAAAAATTCCTGCTGACCTTCATGAAGGGATTGTACAATGTGATGGTCATGTTTGCTTAGCAAGGAGCCAGTTCTCAGTGGGATGTTGTGTGGAATCGAAAGAGAAAGTTGCCAATGACAGAAATCACTCCTTATGACAGAATAATGTTTAAATGCTTTCGGTGCGTTTATTGGAATGGAAATTTGATGGTAGTGGACACACAGTTATGCTGATGAGCTTGTCAACTCCTCTATTGATCTAGGTATTGGTGTCCATGTATCTATTGATAGCTTTTATTTCTGACAGTGCGTTTTACACCCAGATTTTCGTATCATGTTGTGGATGTGATAAAACATTAAAATCTTTTTTTAAGGTGAAAAGTATAAAACTTCTTCATTTATTTTCTTTTTGTTTATGCATCTGCAATAAATGACAATTAAACTACGCACACATTCTGGTGCAAATTTTTCTGCATGGGTGCCCATACCTAAAAGTTCAGGATAAACGGCTGTTTGCTTATATGAAAAGCATGGGCTGATGAGCAAAAGTGCCGAGGCACTGAAACAAAGCAACACACAAATTTTACCTTGTTGGTACCCACATCCAACAGATCAGGATAAAAAGCAGTTTGCCTATGTGGGTGCCTAATCTGTACTGTAGCCTTTATAGGACAATTGAATAAGCAATTTTGTTGAAAATCACCCTCAGGATGTAATGGGTTAACCTTCAGGTGCTTAGTTAGTCAGGCAATACTACTGCATAACATGGTTGAATGTGTTTGTAAAAGACCCATCATGTGTACCGTCAGACCTGTGTAGGGCGAGACCACCCAAGGCACTGTCAAACAGTGGTCGACTTAGAAAGGTGGGTTGAATTTGCACGCACACTGTAATTTTTATCTCATTCAGCCCTGACACATCACAGCAAGACGTGGATCTAGCATCATAGTTCAAGGGTGTTGCCAGAATAGGCGCCAAGCTGTTTTGGCACCACCCTTGAACTATGATGTTCGATCTGTCTCTAGAATTGTAATACAGACCTTGAGAGGGCAACTTCAAAATTTGGGGATTTCGGTCCTGGGGTAGAATGTGTTAATAGTTGGTATGTGCCTGTCATAGTGCTAGCGGCTTTATTTGAGCTATCTTTAGCCACACACACAAATCTCACTGCAGTGTAGAGGGACAGTCCTTGGCAGTTACGACTTTGAAAAGTTTCCTGCCGTGGGCGATTGGTCTCTGTGCACAGGGTCATCTGAGTAACGGAAAGAAAACCATGGGACCAGAAAAGGATCGCCTTGAAATGCTTAATAACTATAGTATTACATTGGTATATATTTTCCTTGTCACAGGTGGTTGGTGGAAGGGGAAACAACCTACATGAAGTTGTGGACAGCAGTGGTCTGTCCTTCCTGGTCAGCATGCCCACTAAGTTCCGCAAGAATGTCTGGATCAAGAGAGGTGACAGATTTATTGCTGAGAAATGTTGCATTTTTAAACAGTCGGTTGTAGTGAAGATCGCCATCTGAAAGAGGTAATGATGTTCATGAGAGCTGTGGCTACAGGGGCCTGTGAGGATATTTGCATCTTGCTTTCAGAGATGTTTCTTCTCTTTTATATTTGTGCTCTTGAGATGGAGAAAGTGTAATTGATTACTTACTTACGCCTGTCACCCCTACCCGGGTATAGGCCATCGACGAGAGACCTCCAGCAACTCCTGTCCTGTGCTTCTCCTTCGATTCTACTCCAGGTGGTTCCCAGTCTCTTGATGTCTGCTTGGAGGTCTCGACGCCAGGAGTTTCTCGGCCTACCTCTTTTCCTCTTTCCCTGGGGGTTCCATGACAATGCCTGCCTAGTGATACTGGAAGCTGGCTTTCTCAGACTGACCGATCCATCCCCATCTTTTTCGCCCAATTTCATTCTCTGCTGTTATCTGCTCTGTTCTCTCCCAGAGTCTGACGTTGCTGATCTTCTCTGGCCAGTGGATTTTCAAAATTCTTCTAAGGCAACTGTTCATGAAGGTCTGTACTCTGTTGACTGTGGTTTTTGTCAATCTCCAAGTCTCTGCTCCATATAGGAGAACTGCTTTTACATTGGAGTTGAAAATCCGGACTTTGGTGTGTTGTGACAGCTCTCTGGAACTCCACACTTTTTTCAACTGGAGAAAGGCTGCTCTGGCTTTACCGATTCGTGCTCTGACATCTGCATCAGTGCCGCCTTTTTTGTCTATGATGCTCCCGAGATAGGTGAAGGACTCCACCTCCTCCAACGGGGTGCCAGCAAGCAAGACTGGTTCTTCCCTGGTTGCGTTCAGCCTCATTGTCTTTGTTTTCTGTTTGTGAATGGTGAGGCCCACTTGGGACGAGATGTCAGCAAGCCTCGTGGTCTTGTCCTGCATTTGTTGATGAGTGTGGGACAGTAATGCCAAGTCGTCTGCAAAATCGAGGTCGTCAAGCTGTGTCCACAGTGTCCACTGTATTCCACTTCGTCTGTGCTCTGTGGTCATCTTCATGACCCAGTCTATGGCCAGTAGGAAGAGGAACGGAGACAGCAGACACCCCTGCCTGACACCAGTTCTGACCTGGAGCTCCCTGGTGAACTGCCCTTCGTGGATCACGCGACATGTCATGCCATCGTAGCTGCTCTTGATCAGGCGGACGAGCTTTGTGGGTACACCGTAGTGTCGTAGGAGTTTCCACAGAGTCTCTCGGTCCACACTGTCAAATGCTTTCTCATAATCCACAAAGTTGACGTACAGCGGGGAGCTCCACTCCAGAGACTGTTCCACGATGATGCGGAGAGTGGCGATCTGGTCTGTACATGATCGGTTTTTCCTGAATCCTGCTTGCTGGTCTCTTAGCTGGGGGTCAACGGAGCTCTTCATTCTCTCCAGGATGATCCTGTTGAAGACCTTTCCTGGTACTGATAGCAAGGTGATTCCTCTGTAGTTGGAACACTTGCTGAGGTCGCCTTTCTTGGGAAGCTTGATTAGGTACCCCTCCTTCCAGTCAGTCGGCATCACCTCCTCTTCCCAGATCTTTCCAAACAGTGGGTACAGCATCTCCACCGTTGTCTCTAGGTCTGCTTTCAGAGACTCCGCTGGGATGCCATCTGGGCCTGCTGCTTTGCCGTTCTTCAAAAATGCCACTGCTCTTCTGATCTCTTCCCGGCTGGGTCTGTCACAGCTGATGGGTAGGTCGGTCTCTGCCGGCTGGATGTCTGGGGGGTCGGGTGAGCTAGGTCTGTTCAGTAACTCTTCAAAATACCCGGCCCATCTGTCGAGTTGGTCTGCTATGTCTGCAATAGGCTTGCCTTCTTTGTCTTTTACTGGTCTTTCTGTATGGCCATACTTGCCTGACAATCTTCTGGTAATGTCGTAGAGCTGTTTCATGTTGCCGCTGCCTGCTGCCTTTTCTGCCTCTGCTGCCAGGCTGTCTGTGTAGGCCCTCTTGTCTGCCCTGATACTCCTCTTCACCTCGCGGTTGGCTTCCGAGTATTCCCCCTGTGCCCTTACTTTGGCTGCTCTCGTGTGACTGTTGTTGACAACTGCTTTCTTCTGCTTCCTCACTTCTATTTTCTTCAAGGTCTGTGCCGACAGCCAGTCCTTGTGATGGTGTTTCCTGAACCCTACAGTGTCTTTGCAGGTTGAGTTCAGCGCCTCTCTAACTGCCTTCCACTGCTGCTCTGTGGTGACCGCCTCCTCTTCATTTACTAGCTCCTGTAGCGCTTGAAACCGGTTGGACAGCACCAGTTTGAACTCTTCTCTAACTCCAGTTTCTCTCAGGAGGCCTACATTATAGCGCTGTCTTCTTGTTGTCTCTGTGTGGCTTTTCTTTAGCTTGAGCTTCATTCTTAAGGTAAGCAGATGGTGGTCAGAGGCGACATCTGCTCCCCTCCTCACTCGAACATCTTGAAGGGATCTTCTAAATTTCTTGGTAATGCAGATATGGTCTATTTGGTTCTCTGTTGTATGGTCAGGTGAGACCCAAGTTGCTTTGTGTATTCTTCTGTGTGGGAAGATGCTGCCTCCAATGACAAGTCGGTTTAGAGCACAAAAGTCTACAAACCTCTCCCCGTTCTCACTCATCTCCGAGCCTAGTCCCTGTCTCCCCATCACCTCTTCGTGATCCCCATCACCTCTTCGTTGTAATTGATTGATTGAATGAAAAAGTGGTGTCTGCTGTTAGCGTTACAGAAATTTTAAATTAGGAAGCAGCTAGACAGGGTGCAGATCGACCATGATAGTGCAAGGGTGGTGTCAGAATAGCTTGGCGCCTACAGGCGCCAAGCTATTTTGACACCACCCTTGCACTATCATGGTCGATCTGTCTCCAGAACTGTGATGGACACCTCAAAGGATATCTAAAAAAAAATGGATATCTTCATCAGGAGGTAATGAGTTGCATTGGAGACAGTCTCTCAACACTCTTTTTTGATTCTTGTCAATAGGGAACCTATTTTGTTTTCTGTTCTATCTTTTGGCATCTTCCTGGTACTAGGCTGGCATGGTCGTTTTATCCCCTGAACTTCAGTGCAGTCTTCATGGGAGAGCACCTAGCTTAACCCCTTTTCTGCCGTTGGACACGGATTGTGTTTCTGAATTTTTTTAAAACTCAATGCCAAAGAAATTCATCCTTCCAAGAAACAGGGATACAGAGTCAGGTCAACAAGAGGCATAGATCCACATGATCCCCCGCATCTGCGGGGGCTCATGAGGATTCATGCCCCATGTGTTTTGTGTTCTAGCAGTCAAAGGGTTAAACACCTCAAATGTGGGGCGCAGTATCTTAATTGATGTCGCTTCTTTTTCTCTGTGTGGTTAGGTGATTTTGTGATTGTCGACCCAATAGAGGAAGGTGATAAAGTGCGGGCAGAGATTGTTCACATCCTGCTACAAGACCACGTTCGTCATATTCAGCAAGAGGGCCTATGGTGAGTTGTGGTGGTGTACATTCATACTGTGAATGAGCAGTCGTTTTAATGAAGGCATAGTCTATTCCTGTCCAGCACTATGCTGACGTGTTAAAATGCATGGGGCGGTCCGTGGCGCAGTGGTTAAGGCGCCTGCCACCAATGCTGAAGGTGCGAGGTTCGATTCCGGTTTCCGGCGTCGGACTTTTCTCCTCTAGTAAGTGTCACTGTTAATTCGGGCGGACCGTCGGGGGGGGGGGTTCTTTCTCCAGGTACTCCGGCTCTTCCTCCCCCTCCACTTTGGTATCAGTTTCAGCCAACTTAATCAAAATTTCAAATACAAATGATTTCCAAAAACAACTTTAGTAGCTCGCTTGAGCTTGCCCTTAGCACCATGTGAATGTTCTGTGTTTACGTACAGTGTTTGAGTGAATGCGCATGATTCACGTGAACGTGCTTGTTGGGTTCAGTTCGCGGCTACATTCTGCGCATTGAGTTATATTATAAATATGAGAACTGTGCCATATAAATACCATGTAATAATAAAATAATAAGTGTGGGACAGAAATTGGATTGACAAATATGTGTGTAGTCTATTCCAGTCCATCATTGAGCTGCATATATGAGCAATTTTCAAAAGGTCAGACAGGAAACATTACACATAGCTGAAATTTCATCTCTCATTTTGAAAACTGATTTTGATTTGATTGCATCTATCTGACACTACTGAAACAGTATCCAGCAATTTTTTTTTCTTTTTTTGTAACATTTTTAGGGAGTTGGAGAAGAATTTGTATTGTGCTAAACAAGGTATCATGCAACAGTCAAGGCATTGAACGTTACGAATGACTGGAATAACAATGCCTGCTTTTGTCCCCTGCTAAATAATTGTTTTTGACTCATTTTAACAGATAAAGCACATTTTCTGCAAAACAAATGCATTAATAATCGTGTGGTTATGTTGCTTTCGTGATTATGTACCTTTAGCTGTATCATCTGTTGTACTCAACTTTCGGGACTACTATGACTGTAGAGGTAACGCCCAACACCGTAAGTTTCAAATTCAAATTATAAATTAGAAAAGAATCATCATCAACCAAACACTTTGCCCTGTACTTTAATCCCTATGCAACACAGAAAACAGATTTTCTGCAAGTAGTCATCTGTTTCCGTGCTGAAGCTTCCATATCAGAGGTACCTATTCTGTGTAATGTTTTTCTTTTCCGAAATTCTCGTGTTTTTAAAATTTAAAATCATCACACAAATAAACCACTTAAAAGAATGACGCACAAATTCAGCTGCAAAAAAAGAGCAAAGTTATATCTACATTTAGTGAGTCAATACAAACTTATTTCTATGCATCTCTACACAATGTTGGACAGAAATGAATTAATACTAGGAACAAAAAAGCATTTTTTAGTATTTTCGGAATTAAAAACGCTTGATAGTCAAAGCATCATGAAATGTTTATTTGAGTTGGAATGACTAAGGGGAAGCAATTTAGTAGCTTTGGTGTTCAAGATAGTGTGGTACAACAAGCCGCAGTAGTTTCCCATGTAATACGAACTTTCTCTGCAGCGTTCTGAGTTTCCCAAAACGCTGCTTGGTACACAGTCAACTTCACATTAACCCAACCAGCCCTGACACGCTATACAAGAAGACATGGATCGACCATGACAGTTCCAGGGTGGAACCAGAATAGCTATTCTAGCTCCACCCTTGAACTATCATGGTCAGTGTTTCTTAAACTGTAATGACTTGACAATGCAGTCTTCAGGGGACAACAAAATTTGTAATTTTTTGATTTAGGGTTCAGTGTGTTGACCCTTTTCATCCTGATACACCCCTTGCTTGAAATAAATTTGACTGATGGTTCAAGGGTGGTGCCAGCATAGCTTGGCGCCTGAGGCGCCAAGCTATGCTGGCACCACCCTTGAACTATAACAATGATCTATCTCCTAATCAGTAATGCAGCCTTCGTAGGACAACAAGCAAATTTTACAAAATCAACCTCAGGATGAAATGGGTTAACAAGGTCGGATATAGCAGAAGTTAAAGATACCGATGGGGTTTCAGACGTCCTGACCACACTTTCTTCACAGGAATTTCCTGGTTTGTAACAAACTAAAGGATACAGTAAAACCTGAACAACCATCCTTTTTGCAAGAAAAAAGTTGGTCTTAAAAGACAGGTTCTCTCACAAGAGAAGTCCTGAAGGACAAAAAGTGTTACCTATCATTACCTATCCGTTCCTCAGCGCTCTGTCTGTCTGGTATAGCATTTTTCTTACTATTTTAAATAAACATGCGCCTGTGCGGCGGAGGCGAGTCAAACACGCATCACTCCCGCCGTGGCTGACTCAAGACATCATTCAGGCCATGAGGGTGAGAGATGATCTGAGAAAACAGAAGCGCATTGCTGAATTTAAACGTGAGCGCAATCGTGTCAAATGTCTAGTGCAGCAGGCTAAAAAAATCTTTCATTGATCCTTTGATTAAACAAGACAAAGATATGTGCGCGCTATGGCCGTAGTGACTGGAGGCAAGAGTAGTAAATCCACTGTAATCTCGTCTACCCTGACTGCCGATAATTTTAACGATCATTTCCTTTCAATTGCTGAGTCCCTGGTCCCTTCTAAAACAAACTCTCAGCCCTATACCTGTCCTGAAACTCTGATTGATTTCTGTAGAACGCGAACTGCGAAATTTGATCCTTTTGCTATTCCACCTCTGGCAGTTCACGAGGTTGGTAAGACAATTGGTTCCATGAAGAATAAAAAATCTTCCGGGCCAGATGAAATAAGCCCCAAAATACTGAAACTATAACTTCCCTATGTTGTAGAAACAATAACTTATGTCTACAATTTATGCACCCAGAAAAAAATGTTTTCCCAAAACCCCCACCCGGGTCTGCCTTGGGGGACTTGGGTGGGGTTAGGTATTTTTTAGTTCCCAGGGTCACCCTGGTCAGCCCCACAGGGTGGGTTTTTCTCTCTATTCTGGGGCATGTGTTTCTGTCTACCCTTTGTCCATTCACCTGTATTTGCCTTTTTAAAACTCTCCCTACTGTCTGCACTGCCTGTAGCTCTTGATATTGGATGTGTGTTGCTAAATGGTCTTAGCTTTATTTAGGCCCCATGTTGTAGGTTTATTTAACGTATTTGACCGGCTGGCGACATACATTCAATTTTCTGTTTATTTTTTTTTTTTCACAAGCAGTGCAGGCACGTCCTGAGAAAGCCTTGTTGCTGTCGGGACGTTAAGCAATGTACAATCAATTTTCCCAAAAGAACTAAAAAAGGCTAAAGTTATTCCCCTACCTAAAACAAAAGATCTGTCCGATGTTAACAATTATCGCCCCATTTCACTTTTGTCTGTCTTAAGTAAACCCCTTGAACGACACATTCATAAGCATCTGTTAAAATACCTGGGAAAACGCAAATTAATCCACCCCCTCCAGTCAGGTTTTCGCCCGAAGCATACAGCGTATAGGATGCCCATCGGTCATTGATGCATACAAATTTGAAATGACGCATTGCTCTGTCAGTGAGCCAGTCATATGACTTATTAATTTTTTAGACAGTCACTGAGACCCGCGCCGAGTTAGTTGGCGTGTATGAGAGAGAGAGAGAGCTATGGCCAGCTAGCTGATGCTCTAGTGCACTGTAGGCCTACACAGTCAGGCCTCAATGAACAGAGTACATCCTAAAAATTAGGGAGACGGGCCGGCCGGCTGCCAACAGTGATGGGTGACACTTGCAATACTGCAAGCAGTGGCCCTGACTAGGTACATGGTCCAACATGATGCAAAATGCTTTCCACCTGGAAGAGGCATACATCCTCATCAGTCCCCAAGGCTGCATTAACTTGTTGGTCTCATTGACGCTCATTTTGATCCTCGGAGTAGGTATGAGGGTGCCGCAAGGGTCTAGATGTCTGCAGCCATTTTTTTTTTCACGCAGGTTCAGCAGTTCATGTATTCATAATAGATGTGTATAGAAACAAAGGAAATGGCTGTACTGTTGTCAGTGCTGCTGGTTCGTAAGTTTGGGAGAGATACGCATATTGTTACATGATGTCTAAAATGTTGTAATGTAAGATGTTGTAATTGATGTACCAGTGGTCTCTCGTGCTCACACATATAACCTTCATTCTTATTTCATGGTTACACAATTAGTAACTCGATCTTGCTTGTTCGCGTCTTGTACTTGAAGTCCGCATCATGTAATTGTATACTGACAACCACAATCTGTTTCTTGCTTTGTTTGTTGCCCCACCCGGGTCTGCCCTGGGGGACTTGGGTGGGGTTAGGTATTTTTTAGTTCCCAGGGTCACCCTGGTCAGCCCCACAGGGTGGGTTTTTCTCTCTATTCTGGGGCATGTGTTTCTGTCTACCCTTTGTCCATTCACCTGTATTTGCCTTTTTAAAACTCTCCCTACTGTCTGCACTGCCTGTAGCTCTTGATATTGGATGTGTGTTGCTAAATGGTCTTAGCTTTATTTATGCCCCATGTTGTAGGTTTATTTAATGTATTTGACCGGCTGGCGACATACATTCAATTTTCTGTTTAGTTTTTTTTCACAAGCAGTGCAGGCACGTCCTGAGAAAGCCTTGTTGCTGTCGGGACGTTAAGCAATGTACAATCAATCAATCAATTGCTTTGTTTGTTGTTTTCTAGGAGAGGGCGGAGGTCTATGACAATTCGACAAAAATGTGTTGTGGTTGGTGTCCCTTGGACACTAAAGCTTGAATCAGTACTGCCAGAAAACTGGTTCTTGTTGCTGAAAACCTTTGTGCTCTTCACTGTAGCACAGTAATTCAGTGCTTGCACTTACATGTTTACTGAAAAAAAGCATCTTATATGTAATGGAAGTCATTGAAATGCAAACCTGATTACATTAGATTGCAAAATAGCAAAAAATAAATAAAAATCCGAAATTGTGAAATTTATTTGCGTTTGATATTTTATACACCATGTATAAAAGGTATAGTTGGCTGCGTGATGAATGTAACCAGTGCAAGAGTGAGTTTCTAAAGTCTGCAAGAGGCATAGACGTTCAAAAGTCCTCATCACCTAAGGGTCGTAATGAGAATCTATGCATATTGCTTGAGATTTTATTTGATAATGTTTCTCAAACTAAGGAAGTAGATGCGGTCTAAGTAACGATTATAATCCACATCTGCAAGAGGCACAAATCCTCCACCCTCTGCCCGTGAGTTCATGAAAATCTACGCCTCTGACTGGTGCCATTCATGCTCATGTTTCTCAAACTGAGTCTAACTGGAAACAGCCTCGACTGTAATCAAATGGCAGGCAAGCACCGCGAAAACGTAAACAGAGTCTGCGGGCCCAGTTACCAAGATGTGTTGACAAGTTTGACTACTAGACACCACCCCCACAAATGGCACGTGTGATTGAGGTAGAACTGTACATCGCAGTTGATAACTTGACACTGAGTAGCCTGTTTTCTCGATTATGATTGGTGGCTCACAAAGCAACAAAGCCGCTGTGCCTACTGAACAGGCTACAAGGGTGACCGAGCGTGCGGCTGTATGGAGGATGACATTAGTTCGTTAAAAGAGGGTGTTAGTTATGCAAGTGTATTGTCTTCGTTTGTTGTACACTACTTTTGACTAGGCCAACAACATCCGTTTTTTTTTTTGCTGCTGACATTTCAAAATCAAAAATGCCAAAAACGTGATTTTTTTGGTTGACTTATTGATTTTCAAAATGACCTATTGATTTTATGTTCCTTCGGTCATATGACTTATTGACTGCAAAACTCAACCTAATCACTGAGCATAGTTGTTATACAGCCTTAGCGTGACTTACAGATGCGTGGCTAAGTTCAATGAACCAAGGCGAATTTACAGGTGCTATTTTCATAGACCTTCAGAAAGCTTTTGACCTGGTAGATCATTCTCCTTTCCAAGCTCAGTATGTATCTGGATGGTTCATTTTCAAGTAACTGTTTTCATACCTCAGACGCCAGTTCTCAGGCATCTATTCATTCCTTGAAAACAACCTCGTTTTTTGCTTCCTATCTTACAGACAGCAGCGCGTGATGGTCAAGTGGTTTAGTAACAAGAGGAGTGCCCCAGGGCTCTGTCCTGGGACCTCTTCTCTTTTGCATATTTATCAATGACCTGCAACTACATTTCACTAATGACAGAATTGCATGTGACTTGTTTGCCGATGACGCAACAATCCACACCCCCGATAAGTGTCTTGAGTCTTTAAACGGTCGTTTGCAACAGGGACTGAGCGAAATTTCCAAATTGTGTGAAAATAATGCAATTATCCTTAATCCCACCAAAACCGAATGTATGACGATAGCAACCCATCTGAAGCATCAGCTCAAGCCACTTTCGCTTAGCCTGGAAATCCAAGACCACACCATTACACAAAAAGCTGACCATCGCCTACTTGGAGTTATTGTTGATAACCAGATGAAATGGCAGTCTCACATCAATGCTGTCTGTAAAACTGTGTCCAGAAATGTTTTTATGCTGTTTCAGCTGAAATATCTTATTGACGTCGACGCTCGCAAACTATTTTACAATGCCCATGTCAAATCCCACATCGATTATGCCTCCACGACAAGGGACGGGCGCCTCATTTTGGAATAAACTGCCAGCGCACATAACACACACTGGTTCACACCCCTCTTTTAAGGAAAGCCTCTTCAAGTACCTGCTATCTAACAGCTCATTCACTGATTCGGGTATCCCCATCGCCTAAAGCCTTGATATTAACCTTGCGCGCATGTGTGTGTGTGTGCGCACGCGTGCGTGCATTCGCGAGTGTGTGTTTGTGTGTGTGTGTGTGGGTGCGGCGAAAGCGTGCGCGCGTGTTTGATTTCAGTGAAAGAAGGAATTTTAATGAATATCTTCTTTTTTTTTGCCATTCACATTATTAGCAATCATAATTGGTGCCCTCCATTTTGCCTTATCCATCTTTTTTGAACGACTTGTTATATTATGTGCACTTGTATGTTAGTAGCTTTGTACCTTTGTATGTTAGTAGCTTTGTACCTTTAGCAGAGTTGTACCTTTGTAGATTAGCAACGGCAAGCATGAAAAATGGCACGTGCTAATTGCTTCTTCCGTTCAGAAATAAAGTTTCGTTTCATTTCATTTCATTTCAGCTTATTACCATTTTTGACTGTGAGAACTAAGTCTTTTGGCGAGAGGCCTCTCTCATACCAAGGACCATTTTTTTGGAATGAACTCCCATAGTTCCGCAGATATGTTGAATTAGCCAATAGTTTCTGGCAGTCTTTAAAGATGCACTTATTCCTTTGTTTAAACATGCATTCACCGTTATAATTCCTCTTTTTGTCAACATTTCGTTGTCAGTGAGAATTGTCTAGTGTATCCATTATTAGTTTTATGGTACATGTATTAATATCTTTTTGTGTGTGAGTATGTTTTTGTTGGTGTGTTCATTTTGTTATTCTTATTTTCCTTGTATATCTTGTTGCGTGAGTGTGTATGTTAGGAAATATATGTGTTGGAGGATGCAAGGTGTATGTATGTTAGTATGTCATTTGTACGGCGCCTAGAGCTTTTCTATTGAAAGTATAGGTGTCTTAAAAATATACATTATTATTATTATTATTATTAAAGACTCGATTAGGTTGCTAGGGCCCCCTATAATAATGGTCCTTTATGGCAGGTGTTGTCTCATAAGGGTAGTTGTTCAAAACGGGTTTTGCTGTATAACATGCAAACACACAGTCCCTGGTATTTTGTCATATCCATATTTCACTGTACTTAAATCTTATTATGATATTTTATTTTTACTCATCAGGCCTAAATCATTTGACTGCAGCCAGCCCACAACGGACGGTTACATCGAGGGTGACTTTCTGCCACCCAGCGATTCGGAAGAGGAAGATGATTTAGGACTGAAGGTTATGAAGGTTATGAACGCAAATCGACCTCAACAGGCCTGTGAAGCATCGTCAGAGGAAGAAGACGAAGATGATGAAGAGGGCGAGGCAGGAGAGGAGGGCACAACAACAGACAGTTTACCAAAAGAAAATGCGTACAGTGTGACTGAACAGACTGGTTCTGGCGATGCTGCATGCAGATGATCTTTGATTTGATTGATGATTGGTACATGTTGTTCACGTGTTGGAGATGTGTCGACTGTGATATGTCAAGCATTGTGTCTGATTAGCTTGGTGCCTGTAGGCGCCTAGCTAATCAGACACAACACTTGAGCCATCCGCAGGCACCAAGCCATCAGGAGCTGTCACGGCCAAACCATCTTCCTCTGCCGATACATGTCACTTTTATAAACAACTCGAGCTATGTTGGAGGTGACATATGGTGTGGTGTCAAGCTCAGCAGCACAACCTTTGAGCTATAGTGTTTGAACGATCTTCTGCCACAGATATAAAATTACCGGTACTTCTGCATATGTTTGTTTTTATGTTGAAAGTGATATATTGTTAGTACTTTTTGGATCCTATTTTGTTAGGTCTCCCTGGACCTGGTTATCAATATGCCAGCCTGAACCGACTCTGGAGATGATTGTTGGTACACCTTTGCAGGGAATGCCTGTCGTTTCCAAAGCCAGGGATGCTCAGAACGAGTAGTTATTTGTCAGTCCTGATTTATCACATCAGGGTTATTAACCCTTTTACTGTTTTAGCCCTGGATCCCTACAGCACAAGATGTCTTGACCATGATAATTCAAGGGTAGCGCCAGATTAGCTTGGCGCCTGAAGGTTCCAAGCTAATTTGGCACTACCCTTGAATTATCATGGTCAAGCCATCTCCTGCAACTGGTACATTAGTCATTAGGCAAAACCTCCAGAATTTGAGAAATGGGACCTTGGGGCTAAAAGGGTTAAACGTCTGATCTGCTGAGGGCACACTGGTTGTCTCCCTTGCTTCACGTGTGCTGTAGAGAATCAAGGGAGACAACAAGTGTGCCAGTTAAGTGAACTGGGCAATATAATTAACCCATTCAGCACTACAGCAGGAGATGGATCGATCATGATAATTCAAGGGTAGTGCCAGATTAGCTTGGAGCCTGTCGGCGTCAAGCTAATCTGGCACTACCCTTGCATTATCATGGTCGTTCCATCTCCTGCAACAGGTGCATAGTCGTTAGATGACGCCTCCCAAATTTGGGGAATATGTGCGCCGGGCAGAATGAGTTACTATTTTTTACCAGAGGCTGAATGAAAGTATTTGTGAGACGGTTGTGCACTAGCACTTGCGTGTGTGCTTGCATGTATGTGTCTTTGTGTGCATGTATGGTGCTTCTTGTGGTGTGCATCTTTATCACTGGTTCACTCATTGGAAAGGCTCAGCATTCTCTGTAACCCCTTCCCTGCCACTGTATGTACACTATACATGCACTTGTGTTTCTGAAAGTTTTGGTTTATTCAGGGACCAAAAGCCATCACCGTCCAAGAAACATGATTGCAAACTGATCTCGGCAAGAGGCGTATATCCTCATGAGCCTCCGCAGTCACAGGGTCTCATGATGATCTACGTCTATTGCAGTTTGATTGTGTTCACTATTTTCTTGGTAGTGAAGGGGTTACCGTAAGTACATGTATTTCCCAAGTGGCATTCACTTTTGTTTTTAATCTGCATAAATACATGAACATGCAGTTGTTGATTTGTATGGAATTAACAGTATTTGGGGAAAAACATGGATAAAAATTGACTTGTTAGTTATTTGGATTTAACGCCGAGCAGGCGACTAAGGCCATCTCACGGCGGAAAAATTGAATTGTGTGTATGTATGTATTTGTATGTGTGTGTGCTTTGGTGAATTCACTTTCACAACAGATTAGTGTAGATACCAAATGTTTACTTTTTGTGGATGTTTTATTTTTTTGAAAAGAAAACCACCAGAAACAAAGCTTTGCAGACCAATAATATAATGAACAATACATTTCACAAGAAAGTCGTCGGTACAAGTACATTGGTAGTTGTAACAATTCATCAAAGTTAACGAACCAGTAATTTTAACCCTTTGTTTGCTGTCAGCACTTTTTGTCCAGATGACTCATACAGGGATCACCTCAACAAAAAGTGCTGCAGACAGCCATAGCGTTAAATATATTCACACCTGACTTGACATAGCAGGAAATGGATCATCGTTTATTTCAAGGGTAGTGCCAGAGTAGCTTGTCACCTTGAACTATTTTGGGCAGACCATCCCATGCCAAAGTGGTGTGTAGTTTGCAGAAGACACCTTGAAACCTTTACAGTGAGACAACATTATACTTTTCTACTTTAGACATGTCCATGTTGAGACGCTTAACCCCTTTGATGCCAGGTCTAGCAGGTTGTATTTATGCCGTCTTTGTTATTTCAAAACTAAAAAAACGCCAGCCACCTCAGGAATACAAATTCAAAGTTGTGTTGGCAAGAGGCATAGATCCTCCTGAGCCACCGCAGCTGCGAGGGTTCAGGAAGATCTATGTCTCTTGCGGTTGGGTCGTGGTCATCTTTCAAGGGATTAATTGGTCTCAGGCACGAAAGTGTCCAAACCAAACCTTCAAGTGCACACATGACATATCAACACAGCTGTCAGTAATGGGCTGTCTTTGTTAGGGTGGAAACTGCCTTTAACCCTGTTAGCCCCGGGTCACTGCAGCAGGAGATGGATTGATCATGATAATTCAAGGGTAGTGCCAGATGAGCTTGGGGCCTGAAGGCGCCAAGCTCATCTGGCACTACCCTTGAATTATCATAATCCATCTCCTGTAATTGGTACATAATCATTAGGCAACGCCTCCCAAATTTGAGAAATGGGACCTTGGGGCTAAAAGGGTTAATAACGGCCATCATATTGCACAATGCGCACTGTCACAGACAATAGTACATGCAATGCAAAGTGCAGGAAAGGTTTTGCACAGCTGTTACGAAGTATCAAAAGAGCCGCGTTAAAAAAGAGTGCTTGGGTGTGTTTTCATCCTCCCCAACCCACACCCCACCCTGCCCCTCCCAGGTATCCAAAATGCTCGCCTTTTGTGGAGTTCTCATAACCTAACCCATTAAACCCTGTGGACAACATCAAATCTTGCAGATATCCACTGAGGAATACATTACAGTTTTGGAGACAGATCACGACCACGATAGTTCAAGGGAGGTGTTGGAATAGCTTGGCGCCCGAAGGCACCAAGTTATTCTGACATCACCCTTGAACTATCATCGTCGATCCTCCGGTTGTCGCAGCGTGTCAGGGATTTATGGGTAAACAGCAGACCAAACCAGTCTCTCTCTCTCTCCCCCCCCCCCCCCCCCCCTCCCGCCGGAAAATGACAGCCAAGCGAAACGGCACTGAGTAAAACTGCACAAAGAAGGTTAAAACAAAGCAGTGTCAAATATTTACAGCGATAAAACAGACGAATTTCTACAACCAGAATGCCATTCCTACTTTTCTATATAGTGTATCACGACACGCGTGTTTGCTATAATACTATAGGCTGCAAAGGGAAACACATGTCCCCTAGCATTGTCAGCTGACAGGCCAGTAAACACAAAGTCTCGAGCCCTGCGCAGGCTAGCGAGTGACGTCGGCACTACGACTATGTGCTAACTGGGAGACTTCCTCGTACTGTGACTGCAATATTTTTTAATGCATGACGATGGGTTTAGAGCAAAGCATGCACAATTTATCGGTGAGGGGTTAGCATTGATCATTTCGCAGCCGAAGAAAAATTGAACGTCGCCGCCCAACTGCAAGAGGTATAGATCCTCATGAGCCCCCGCATTCGCGGGGGCTCATGAGGAGCTATGCCTCTTGCTGAAACTATATTAGTATCCATGTTCCTTAGACCGGGCTGGGGATCTATGACGTCATAGTCGGATGTAGTGACGAGTGAGTTCGAAAACACAATCTGCGTCCAATGGCAGTGAGGGGTTAGCTACCGTATGCTGAAAGTATATTCAGTGATGGAGGCAATGAATTCGCGAAAAGCAATGACTCGCGTAATGTGTTCTTCACTTATAAAAATCCGGTTAAAAAAAAAAAAAAATCACATCGCGAGTAATATTGCAGTTACCGCTGACCTGTGAAATAAACAGATGAAAAAAAAAACTTAGTTGAAAATGTGACAGTCACGAAATGTAATCAAAGGCTAGATTCAGTACTTGTGCCGCAATATTATATACAAACTTGACGTTAAATTCGACCAAATAAAACATTGACACACGAGTGAAAACCCCATAGACAATGCATATAAGTGAGGTGCTCGTAAAGCAACGTGGAAAAAGTGATAATTTAACACATTCTGCTCCAGGACCGAAATCCGTAGATTTTGAAGTTGCCCCCTGAAGACTATTACACTTCTGGAGACAGATCGAGCGTGATAGTTCAAGGGTTGTGCCAGAATAGCTTGGCGCCTATGGGCGCCAAGCTATTCTGGCACAACCCTTGAACTATTACGCGCGATCGGCCATGTCTTGCCGTGGCGTGTCGGAGTTGAATGAGTTAAGCTGTGTTCGTGAAAAGGACAACAGTCGAATGTATCCATACTCCCAGCCCCAAATGATTTTTTTTTTTCACGGGGAAAGCCCCTCCCCCCTCCCCCCTTTCCTCAAACCAAGAATCTGAAGAAAGGTTGCACGAAAATAATACATGCATTGTGTCATTATATTCGTTTTTGGGAGGAAACGTTCTGCATTTTCTCAACCTCGCCATCTTCTTTTTTTCGCCTAAGAAAGATACATAAGTGTTCCTGTCCGTATCTTTAACTCATTCAGCCCGACGGCCGTATTTCATCTAGTGACTATGCACCGGTTGCAGGATATGAATCGACCATGATAATTCAAGGGCAGTGCTAGGGCACTACCCTTGAATTATCATGGTCGACCCATCTCCTGCTGCAGTGCGTCAGGGCCGCTGAACGGGTTAAAAAGAAAAACCCTAAAATTTAATAAACCTGCTTGCACATGTCTTCTCTAAGCTTGTTTCTTTCTTGGTTGGGTATTTCTTTGCAGTGGCAGTCACCTGTTTAGTCTGCATTCCGAGTTTGGCGGTCCTCCTCTAAGCCGGACTATATAAGAGTACAGGGGACAGATGATCGACCCACACTGGTTGTCTCCCTCTAATCGAAGGAGACAACCAGTTTGAAATCGACCATGACAGTTCAATTGTGGCACCAGAATAGCTGACCACTCTTCTTTTTTGTATTGTTTCGTTCCTGCACGCTGGTTTTGAAAATTCAATCGCCAAGACGGTAATCCAGCTTAGTTTGAACCTTTGTGCTATTGTCAGTGCCGTGTCAAAATCAATATTTCAGCATCAGTGCTGCACACAGACAACGGTTAAGCAACTGATATTATGCTTACCTAAACTCATTCAGCCCGACGCACGTATTTCCCAAATTTTGGAGGCGTCATCTAACGACTATTCACCTGTTGCAGGAGATGGATCGACCATGATAATTCGGCGCCAAGCTAATCTGGCACTACCCTTGAATTATCATGGTCGACCCATCTGCTGTAGTGCGTCAGGGCTGAATGGGTTAACCCCTTCGCTCCCAGGGATCACGAATGAAACCATTACGCACAGACTGACATTCACGTGAAAAACACAGATGTAAGTGGGATCAAAATCAGGCGTGAAGAACACAAGACTAACAAGGGATATACATCCTCAGGAGCCCCGCGACTGCAGGGGCTCACGAGGGCGTATGTCTCTTGCAGCTGGGTAGAGTTCGCCTTGCCCCGGCAGTTAGGTTAACTCATTCTACCCCAGACACACCACAGCAAGATATGGATCGACCATGATATTTCAAGGGTGATGCCAGAATAGCTTGGCGCCTATGGGCGCCAAGCTATTCTGGCATCACCCTTGAACTATCATGGTCGATCTGCGTCCTGCACTGCAAAGCAGTCTTCTGAGGACAACGGCAACATTTGGGGATTTCGGTGTTGGGGTAGAATGAGTTAATTAAACAAGTTTCTGATCTTGTGATGAAAGTCGGTGATCATGTTTGTCTTTGAACATAAAAAGTCAATAGACATGATAATGGCCAACACTGTCTCCCTCGATTCGCTACCGTTCTTAGCGAATCATCGACGGAGACAACCAGTGCGAAAAATGGTCAAGTATGCAAACTGGTTTCCTCGTCGCTCATGTGCAGCGGATAGGTCAAGTAACCACTGTGGCTAGTTTGTTCTTTGACGGTTCTTGAAAGTCCACGTGACGGTCCCAAGTGACCAATCGCAAGTAACTCGAAGAGGCGAGAAAATAAGCCAATCTGTTGAGATCGTAGGGTCACATGTCAGTGATCGAGATCTTTCACCGTCTGATCACAGCGTGCTCTTGCACTTGCCGTCGCAGTTTCATGGGCTCAGTGGTTCGACGAATCTGGAACATAGATTGAAATCAAGAACATCATAAAATACACATGGTAAGCAAGATAAATCAGAGGCAATCTTGAATTTGATGATATTAATTTATTCATATTTACCGTTAGTAAATAAAAACAAGAGGAGATTGCACCTATGCCAAGGCTCTGGTCCTACAAAGAAACATAAAAACTGGGAATGCAAAACAGGATATTTCTCATTGTATGAGCCGGGAACACTCCAAAAATTGTTTCTCGTTCACTTAACTCATTCTACCCCAGACGCACCACAGCAAGATAAGGATCGACCATGATAGTTCAAGGGTGATGCCAGAATAGCTTGGCGCCTATGGGCGCCAAGCTATTCTGGCATCACCCTTGAACTATCATGGTCGATCTGTGTCCTGCACTGCAAGGCAGTCTTCAGAGAACAACGGCAAAATTTAGGCATTTCGGTGTTGGGGTAGAATGAGTTAAGTCACAATGTGCTCGTGTTCTCGCATTTTGGTGCGCTTTTAATGTGTGCCAGTGTATGCGCGTTTCAGTGTCGGAATGTATAGCGTGTGTGGGTATGTGTGTTTTCTGTATGTGTGTGTGTGTGTGTGTGTGTGGCGTGTCCCAGTAAGCAAAGGACCTCCGGCCCACGACGTCCGCAGTGGGCCCGCGCACGGCTGTGTGCGGGCCCATTGCGGACGTCGTGGGCCCGAAGACGTTTTGCTACTCTGTGTCAGTGAGTGTGTGTGTGGGTGTGGACGTGTGTGTGTTGCGCTCAGAGAGAGAGAGAGAGGGTGTCTCCAATCCAAATATTAAACCTAAGAACCCAAATATTATCACAACATTATTTTTGTCAGTTTCTTGCAATCTTAAACGATCGTGCCGCAGGCTATGAAAGCAAAAATCATGTCTCTAAAGACCGACCTCATACGGCCAGTTCCTTTCCAGGAAACAAAATACCTTCGGGCCGATGTCAGACGTAGTTGGTCCGCGCACAGCTGTGTGCGGGACAATTGCGTCTCACATCGGCCCGAGAGTCTTTTGCTGGGAACACTAGACTCGGAACTGATTCAGAACGTTCCAAAACTGTCGCCCGCTAAGGCCAGAAACTCCTCTCCGTCTAAGGACGTTTGACTAAGCAGTAAAAGGCAAGAATTTTGATCCTCGTGGGTCGAGCCCTTTCGGGTGCAGGGATCTATGAGCATCTATGCCCGTTGAAGACTGGACAGGCTTGGCTGAGTCACTGAAAACAGTAAGCCCCGTTTTTTACTTGGCGAAATCCGGCGGGCGTCCTTATCAAATAATGTTTGCACTGGCAACGGCAGATGACGCAATTCCGATGGCGTACGCTTTCCGTCTGTAACCAGCAAAGCTCTTTATTGTGCCTCGCAGGTGGCGGGGTCAATTGGTGATCTGCGCCTGTGACACGGGTTCGCTCCTCAGACATAAGGTTTCACAGCTTGGACCACGGACATGGACGAGTTTAACCCTAGCTGGCTTGCAGCCGTAAAGTCCAAACTGACCAGCTCACACCAAATTCTGCGACTTCCAAACGAATCACGCTGACAAAAAAAAAACACACCCACGGAAAAAGAGTTAATGGACATGTCAGTTTGTCAGCCGTGAGCTCGAAATGTCAAAATATTGAAATTGTCTTCCAGAGACATTGTAAAAGGCAGACCGACCATGCTAATTCAAGGATGATGCCAGAACAGCTTGGCGCCACCCTTTGAGCAATCATGGTCGATCAGTCTCTTGCTGTATACGTAGTGCGTGAAAGGGTTAAGAGGTTCAGGTCTTGAGGGTTCGCACCTAACATACTTCGGGCGTCATAGCAATGTCATCGATCTCTTATATTTCGTTTTTTTTACTGTTCTTTTTTGTTGTTGTTGTTGTCATTCCTGCATCCCAATGCGCAAAGGCCGTCGGGCCGCCGTTGGCCCGCGCACAACCGTGCAACCCGATGTCCTTTGCGCACTGGGATGTGGGTGTCTAGAAGCAAATGTTTGAACAAAACTTGTGACTGCCTGATTCGACAATTTGGAGGAAACATGACAAGGCACTTTTATCAGGCCATGCACCAGAGAATAGGAGTTACATGTAATTCCTGAATCAGAATCAGGTCAAAGACAGTAGGTTCCGCCCTTTTACTGTAAGGGCCAAAGGGACTGTGTCCGTCCCTGGATCGCCCTGGATCACTGACACTGCGGCATGCATCCTCGTAGAAGTCGTGCTCCCAATGCGCACTGAAAATACCGTCGGGCCGATGTCAACCCTCGTTGGCCCGCGCACGGCCATGGCCGTGGCGGGCCAACAGCGGCTGACGTCCGCTCGATGGCCTTTTGCCCATTGGGCTGTTAATATCGGACAAGCACCTCAAACTCGGGATGTCAATGAGGCAACTCCTTGAGGGCCAGCGGCACATATTTCATGAGCTCCTGGGACTGCATTTACGCTTCTTGCAGATGGAGCGAGCTGAATAATAACGATGATGATGATGATGATAATAATAATAATAAATATAACAATACATCATCAACAACAACAACAACAAAAACAACAACATCAACAACAATAATAATAATAATAATAATAAAGAGCATTCATATCGCGCTAAATCCCCAGGAGCAGTGGGCTCTAAGCGCGTTACAAAAAAAAAAAAAGTATGATGGCTTGATGGATCCGTGGAATATTTGAAGTGCGTGCAATGTTTGACCGATTTCTGATTATTGAAAGACAGACGTACGGTTCCATGTGTTCTCGAACACTGAAGGGGTAGCTATGGGTGGATAGAGGGTAGGTGGTGGGGATGGGGGTTGGAGTCACTGTAGCCTACTATTTGACCTGTCGCCATTCATTCCTGACACATTGCAATTCGGAATGAAGCACGACACTCCACCCTTGACTTATCCTGGTCGATCTGCCTCCTGAACTCTAATGTGATCTTCAAACGGCTACTCTCAACATCGACGATTTCGACCTTAAAGCTCAGCGTGTCAGTGCCGGAACAGAAGAGAATCCAAACTCGGAAATATAAATTGGGCCCGCGAGGCTGTTGCGAGTTATTCACGGCCATCACTCCTTCCCCAGTCAACAAAGGTCTTCGTGCCGATGTCGGCTGCAGTAGGCCCGCGCACGAATGTGCGCGGGCCTACTGCAGCCGACGTCGGCACGAGGATTCTTTTGCTTACCGGTGTCGTCGACGACTGAAGTTGTTGTTAGTTCGGGGTGTAACGTCCACGGCACCGGAGTGATAGTGGACGGCCCTAGCGGGGGGAGGGGGGGGGGGAGGGGGGTTATGGGGGACAGGGACAGCTATTACCTAAGAAGTCCGACCTGAACACTGATCAATCCGGCCGCGCTGCATCTGTACCACTTTGATATTCTATGACCTTATAACGGCCATCGTGTCTGAACAGGCCCGTCGTTTTGCCTGAATGTCGACGACTTTAGGAGTGATGAGCGTGTTTTAAAGCGATCTTCTCCAGCCGAGGCGGCGGGCTTGACTGATTCAGTGATATTTTCCGATGTAACGGCGGGTTCTCAGTGTTGTCTTGCCTCGACTAAGACATTAATTCCCTTCTTTTTACTGTCCATATGAGTAGGCACACTTAGCACACGTCGGTGGAACTATCCTAGGCGTGAAAGAGAAAAAGAGCAGAAAATTCGTTTATTTTACGACATTCAGACTTCGTAAGTTTAAGTGAGCCCTCTTAAGTTGACCGTGTAGCACCATCGTGGTGGCGCATCAGCATCATCAAAATGCGTTTAACTTGGGAATGGTTTTGTTATGTGTGTTTCAGTTGTATGTGTGTGCGTAGATTACATTTTTTTTTTTAAGGTAGTGAGATTTTGCATACATGCATTTTTTGTAACGCGCTTAGAGACCACTGCTCCTGGGGATTCAGCGCGATATAAATGCTCTTTATTATTATTATTATTATTATTATTATTATTATTATTATTATTATTATTATTATTATTATTATATTATATATTATTATTATATTATTATTATTATTATTATTATTATTATTATTATTATTATTAAGCATTATTGTCGTAAGACATACCATGAACATTTATAAAGGAGATGCTGCAAACTGTTAACCCTTTATATGAACTCTCCTATGTACAAAAGAGAAGAGGAGCAGAGCATCAGTTCATTTTACGCCATTCAGACTTCAAGTGGTAAGCTGAGTTATCTTATCCCTATTTTGCAGCATTATTGTAAGCCATTCAGACTTCAAGTCATAAGCTGAGTTATCTTATCCCTATTTTGCAGCATTGTTGTAAGCCATTCAGACTTCAAGTCGTAAGCTGAGTTATCTTATCCCTATTTTGCAGCATTGTTGTAAGCCATTCAGACTTCAAGTCGTAAGCTGAGTTATCTTATCTCTATTTTGCAGCACTGTTGTAAGCCATTCAGACTTCAAGTCGTAAGCTGAGTTATCTTATCCCTATTTTGCAGCATTGTTGTAAGCCATTCAGACTTCAAGTCGTAAGCTGAGTTATCTTATCTCTATTTTGCAGCACTGTTGTAAGCAATTCAGACTTCAAGTCGTAAGCTGAGTTATCTTATCCCTATTTTGCAGCATTGTTGTAAGCGGGCCATTCTATGAACATTTAGAAAATTCTTGCAAACAAATAACATTAACTTGTCTAAAGGCAGTTCGTTTTAACCCTTTGGCGCTGCCGATCCAAAGGGTTAACAGGATGGGCTGTTAGCGCTCAACATTAACCCATGACTCTTCAGTGTTGACTGCAGGGTATTGCTGGTTGGTACCAGCTACTTCACTCTCTCATTCATTCAAGGGAATCAGTCTTTCGATTTTTTTTACGCGCAGTACCTCCGTCTGCGGAGAACAGGCGAGTAAGCGAAAGTTAGTTGCACTTAGCAAGTCATAGATTCTCATGAGCCCCTGCGACCGCAGGGGCTCATGTGAATCTATGTCTCTTGCAGATCTGCGCAGAAATTTGGCTGATGGATGAAAGAAAATCGACGGTATTGACACACAGACATGTATCAGACAGTTTCATCAATTTACTAATATGCTGGACACACAACGTCTCAAGCCTTGGACAAATGTACAGACATCTGATCCAGTGAGTGCTTGAGAATACTTGTCATACATAGTAATCATTTGCAAACACGCGCAGAAAAATGCAGTGCTTTGATAACAAGTATTTTCAAACGAAATATCTGAGGCGTTCTTGAGGGTGACTTGAAGGGCCACATAATTTTTCAAATGACAAAAAAAGGAAAGAAAAAAAAAGATGAAGGAAAGGGAAAAGGGGGGTGGGAGGGGGGAGAGAGAAAGAGAGAGAGAGAGAGAGAGAGAGAGAGAGAGAGAGAGAGAGAGAGAGAGAGAGAGAGAGAGAGAGAGAGAGAGAGAGAGAGAGAGAGAGGAGGAGGAGGAGGAGGAGGCAGAGACAGAGAGACAGAGGCAGAAATGTAAATTTACCGAGCTTTTATTTATATAACTTTTATGTTAAGGGGGGGGGGGGGAAGGAGGGGGTGGGGGTGGGGGTAGGGGGGGGGGGGGGCGAACGAAGCACATGATGATGCATTGCATGTACATGCATGTGAGCGTGTAATATTGACCATTTACACCAGCGAACAAACTGCAAATAACTACGATGTACGGAGATGATACGATAATTATTCCACGTTCTTGCAGCGAACATCGCCCATCTGCAAGAGGCGTTAACTCATTCAAGGGGCTCTCATCAATAGCTGCGAAATAGCTTTTCCGCCGGCAAAACTATACAATTCTTCCGTAGATTTTGAGGTGGGGCGCCTTGAATTTACAGAACGACAGGAGTGCCTTCCGTGGGCAGACATAAAGTATTCAATCTACAATGCATGTAACTATAGTGTATACTGAGAAGAGTTTCTTTATATAGAAATAATAATAATAATAATAATAACAATAATAATAATAATAATAATATAATAACAACAATATTAATACTAGTGTTATATAATAACAATATTAATAATACTAATACTACTACTACTAATACTACTACCACTACTACTAATAATAGTAATAACAATATTAATACTATGTTATTATTGTTATTATTATTATTATTATTAGACCAGACAGAATTGCCTCTTAACTCATTAACGGCACCCAGCATCAATAGCTGCGGGAGTGTCGGATAGCGTTGCTGGCGATAACACTAAACGACACTTCCGCAGCTATGAATGAGTTAAAGTACCATTACGCGTGAAACTGAAGACATATTTTAGCACTATTTGTGTTTGTTATGCCTTGTCACACACTTAAGGAGCTTCTGTGGCAATTTGGACATACAGCAAAAGCACACGCGTAATCGCACTTATTTATCCAGCACAGCCTTTAGCATGTCAGTCTAATTTTATCTGTTTCTCGTACTGATAACGTTGTATTTCTAGAAGGGAGTGGAGTCATTGTCAGGTTACTTGATATAAAGACGACGTGTGCTGAACTGGATTCTCCTCTTTTTAAATGAACCATAAAAAGATCTGTGTGTAGCGTTTCGAAACCATCTGTCACAGAAGTGTATCTTTGAACAGTTACGGCGCTAGTGGGCCTTTAACTGTCTGAAAGGGCGTAACGCCAGTCCCTACTTTTAATCCTTTTAGCCAGGATTCCTACAGCAGTAGATGGCTTGACCATGATATTTCAAGGGTAGGCGCCAAGCTAATCTGGCACTACCCTTGAAGTATCATGATCAATCCATCTCCTGCAACTGGTACATAGTCATCCAAAATGTGAGAAATGGAACCTTGGGGCTAAAAGCGTTAAGACACTACGTACCCACCGCTATCATGTTCGACTCTTCAGGGATGTCACTGGAGCTGGACACCTATAGGACAAATGTCCTGGAGGGTGGCAGAGGGATAGGACATTTGTCCTGAATTGGAACAAAACAATAGGACATTTCGCGCGTGACAAAACTGATAGTAAAACAGAAACCACATAAACACAGGCTGAGTGAGATATTTATTGACTGTTGACGAAAAGGACATAAACGTAAAAAGGCAAAGAAAAGTGAACAAGTTATTATGTCGTTCAGATAATACTGTCATCGCAGATTCGCATGAAAAACATATCAGGGCCTTGTCAACAGAGGTAGCAAATTCTTCATGCTCAGGCTCACAACTCACAAACTAAACTGTCATTTTGGCACTTCAAGGAATTCACAGTGCAAGGAAATGTACTGACTAGAATAGCATTATAAAAATATTAGACCATGTACTGACTAAACGGAAATGTAATGATTAGTAAGCCTAAGGCTATAACAAAAGGAGATGAGCTTTCTGTAAGAAAATGTATAAGAAAAAAACATCATTCCAGTTACTATTTTTTTTGTTTACTTGTTCATGTTGTCATTAACCCATTCGCTACCAGAAACCTGCTGTGGCCCATGCTTCCAGCATGGGCCACAGCAGGTTTCTGGTAGCAAATGGGTTAAAGATTTAAATTCTCACACTTTTGTGGCTAATAGACATGATGAACAAATGTAGAAAACTAATGCAGAAAATACTTTAAAAAGGCCTTGTCAATAGGCTACATTTGTTAGATTTATCTGAAACTTCACTACATGTAGTAGGCTGCTACACTGACTTGAAAATCAAAATGACACCCTCAGACTCAGAGGAACTGATATGAGCTGATCACTTAGCAGAAGTGGATGGTTTTTCTGAGTCCTGTTGAACAGTGGTACCCCTCCGATGTTTACGGAATCACACTCTACACGACCCTCGCTCGCGCAGTCTCGCTTTCGCTAAAAATAGCTGAACTTTAGGGTCAGCCAATCAGAGGGCGTTGCCGGGAATAACACACTACATGTCACTCCCTCGCGCAGTGTAAAGCCAATTACCGCAAAGCGCCAGCCTACTCGGAAAGAAATGTCGCTAGCGGTGTCCGCGATCAACGGAAAAACAATCGGACACATGTCCTCTTTTTGAAACAAACAATCGGACATTTGTCCTGCTGATCTTTCTGTTCATCGGACATTAGACTATGTCCGGTGTCCGACGGCCAGTGACATCCCTGACTCTTCTACGCTGACTAACATCTGCGAACAATTTAAAAGAAATCGCCAGAGCCACACGAGTCTAGAATTAAAGGGATTAAGACGACATACTGAGTAGAAATGTGTGTTTTCGACATTTATCTTTATTGGCACGGACTTTTTTTTTAACCCCTTCACTGCAGACTGTGCTTCCAGAAATCTTAAAGTACCATTACACATACATCTGAAGACACATTTCAGCACCATTTACAATACAATTATACTTTATTAATCCCTCATGGGGAAATTCACTGTCTGCCCTTACAACACAATCATGGCATCATCATTCACCCATTGAAATAATTAAATAACCCATAACTCGCAATTAAAGAGATGAACTGTAACAGACGTATTGTTACCTTTGTAACACTCTTGGCATCAGAAACACTTATGGTGGATTCCCCCTGTACTTCTGGCGTCAGCAATCTTGCAGTGAACCATTGAAAAGGTTAGAACTAAAGAAATAAAGAATGTTGACAGACACTATCTACTGATATTACTGTTGAAGAGGGTAACAGCCTGAGGGACAAAAGAGTTGGCATAACGTGATGTACTACTTTTGGGTACTCGAAGTCTGCCACTTCGTTCGATACGTCTGCTGTCAAATCCATATATAAGTGGATGTGTTGTGTCATCAAGAATGTCAGCCAGTTTGTTCGTAATCCGTCTGTTGTACAGTGCGTCCAAAGTATCCTGGGCCCTACCAATCACCCCGCCCCCTTTCGGGATTACTTTGTTAAGACGATCTTGATCTCTTTTACATAAATTTCTACCCCAGCACGTCAGTCCAAAAGTTAGAACGCTAACAATACTGTTTGTGCTTATTTTGCCATGTCGACACACCTAATCATTACTTTAACAGCACTGAATAATCGCACTTATTCATTGTGCGCTGCCGTTAGCATATCAATCTATTTTTAGCTGTTTCTCGTACTGAATGCGTTGTATTTCTAGAACGGAGTGGAGTCATTGTCAGATTACTTGATATATAAAGACGATATATGCTGAACTGGATTGTCATGTGTCTAAATGAACCATAACTAGACCTGTGTGTAGCGTTTTGTAACCATCTGTTACAGAAGTGTATCTTTGAACAGTTGGCGGCGGTAGTGCGCCTTTAACAATGTTAATTCAACGCCAGTGAGTCCCAGCTGTCCAAAGAACGCGGGTACAAAAGTGATGTCATTGAGAATGAGGCACAGATCCTCATGAGCCCCCGCAATTGCGGCGGCTCATGAGAATCTATGCCTCTTGCAGATGGATCGTGGTTTCAGTTTTTCTCGACAGCGAACTGGTTCATGCCGGTGGATTATACACTCTATCTGGGTGAAAACATATGGCAGGCTATGAAAACCTCACTCAGTGTAGGCTTTATTCAGATCCAGTATAAACCGAAGCACTAATAAGCTAGCTGGTGGCAGACAGATGCCGGTGGAGAGGGGAGGGGGGTAAAAAAAAAGCAACCAAAAAACAGCCCATATATAACCCGGTGAGCAAAAGGTCCTCGGACCGACGTCTGCCAGAGGAGTTTCCTGGGACTCGTCAATATCAAAGCAAGATCGTCCCGGCGATGCTGTGGCGGAGAATAAAGCAGAAATTCAGTGTCGGGTCTGACAACAACGCCCACCTTCCGCTCGCATCCTGTAATCTTCGTCCCTGGCACGCCTTGATGCAGCGTCTATCCGCTAAATCAACTCTGCAATGCCATATGCTGCTGTTAGGTGCATGTACTGCCTAAGTCGTAGACTGAACGCCATCAGTCTCCGGCGGAAAGACAGGGGCGTAAATGTTATAAGAAGGATCGAAGCATAAATAGGTATACAGTTTACGGGGAGGAGGGAGGGGGAGTTGGCTCAAAAGAATATGCAAATTTTCACATTTTCAGTTCCAGTGCCCTGTGAAAGTAAATGACAGTAAATCATTTATTTCAAGTTTGGTGAACAGCGAGATTTTCATTGTAATACAACGAAAATCTACCTTTAAAAAATAGACTTACTGCCTTTTGCCTTCACAAGACATAATCAAATGAATCCATTTAAATCCACCAGCCCCTCCCCCTCCCTTCCCCTTCCCCCCACGGCCGTATTTCCTAAATTTGGAGGTTGCACCTAACGACTACCTATCAGCTGCAGGAGTGGGATCGACCATGCTAATTCAAAGTTCGAAGGCAGTGCCAGATCAGCTTGGCGCCTTCAGGCGCCAAGCTGATCTGGCACTGCCCTTGAATTGTCATGGTCGGTCCAGCTCCTGCTGTAGTGCGCTAAAATTAATGGGTTTCACTAGCAGCAGAAGTGAATTCAAACAAGCCCTCTCCATTCCCCCAATCTCTCCCAAGCTCAGTCACACTTAGTGGCGAGACGAATCGGTCACGCTAGTTCAAGGGTAGTACCAGACTAAAGCTAACCTGACACTACCCTGAACTCTCATGGTCGACCCATCTCTGGCTGTGCTGTTGTTGCGTGTTGGCAGCGGTTTTTGTCGCAATGATTCCTACAGGAGTCATCGCGACAAATACCGCTACCGACATGGTCCGGGTTTATCGATCTGCTCCATGGCAGGCTTTGATTGCTAAATTTCGCCGATACAACGTGTTATCAATGTTGTCTTGCCTCAGCTAAGACTTTTCTACCCATCTTTTCACAATCCATATGAGTAGGCACACGTATACCAGAGGTTTTCCACTGAGCGTAAGGAACTCTCCCCCCAACTCTCGCAAAGGGGAAGAAGAGATTCAGACTTCGCAATTCAAATACGCCCTTTTGTCCGGCATTATTGTAAGACACACTAAGAACATTAATTTTATAAAGGAAATATCACGATCTATTAAACCTTTACTGCCTGGAGTAGGTAGCTTTAAAGATGGGAACCCAACGGAGAAAGAAACACGCTTAGAAAAGACAGAACACAACTGTCTTTTCTAAGCGTGTTTCTTTCTCCGTTGGGTTCTTCGGCTCTGCACTTTACACACTTTTTGGTCTGGATTTCGCTTTATAGATGAATGTCAAGTACTGTCATGAAGGCAAAAGACAGCAAGTCCATTTTTGTGAAAAAAATGTGTCACAATAATGGACTTGCTGTTTTTTTGCAGAGCCTTGGCCGTTGCTACATCAGCTGGATGATAAGGCGTGAAGAAAAAAATTGAAGTTTATAAGGAAATGCTTGTCCTTCGGGGCAGGCTAAAGAGGCTTCGTGCTTTTTGCCTTCACGGCGTATTTTTACTCGACTGAAGGGATGTTTGCTCGGTCTAAAGAAATCGAAAATGTAAAAGCCAAAGGCGGCGCGGAGAATCAAAGCAACAAGAAAACCAGAGGCCACCACAGGGTCAAGAATCATGCGCAAGAAGGTCCCAGGACATAGAGTAGGACTTGCTGGGCTTCAACCGATTTCTCACAGAAATTCCCCTTTCATGTGACTTTTTTTTTCTCGTAAAGAGTTCCTGGACCTGTGAGAGCACACATTTTTTTTCTCTCGATTTTTTTCTTTTCTGCGTATGTCTTCACGAAAAGGATGGATCTGAGGTATTGCAGTGCTTGTCCTGCAAGTTAGAAGTCCGGCGTACCGGGCGGTATCTTGTACTGCGTGTCACTGTCCAGCATACGGTTAATGCAACAGTGAGCCACAAATCCAAACCCATACAGCTCCAAGGTTGGTTAGTTCGGGTTTAACGTCCACAGCACCGAGGTGATCATGGACGGCCCTGACGGGCGGGTTATGGGGGACAGGGAAATCTATTGCCTATGGAGTACGACCTGAACACTGATCAACTCAGGCGCACTCCAACTGTGCCACTTTGATTTACCAGGACCTTTCAACGGAAACGCTATTGAACAAATCCGTTTTTTCCCCCTGGATTGTGAGTCCAGCTACTGGGGCCGGGACGGGATTCGAACCCACGACCCGGCGATTCCCTTCGCTCTCCTGCTCCGACGTTTAACAGCTCCAACATCCTACAGGAATGTATGTAGACCGACCATGACAATTCAAGGGTGGTGCCTGTAGGCGCCAAGCTATCCTGGCACCACCCTTGAACTCCCGCAGTCAAACTATCTAATGAACCGTATTGTCTTTAGAGGACAGCTTGCAATTGTGGGAAATTCAAACCCAGGGCTCAGTATGTTAGCTCATTCACACTTAGCGCATTCAGTTAAGACGCCCCGCATCAATAGCTGCGGAAGTGTAGTACAGCGTTGCCAGCGGCAACTCTCTACGACACTTCCACAACTATTGACGCGGGGCGCCTTGAACGAGTTTACGATGCCTCTCGCAACATTTTTGCAGGCGTCAATACAAAATGTGTACCAGCTGAAAGAGATGGATTAACCAAGAGAGTTCAAGGGTATTGCCAAATTAGTTTGCGCTTCCTCCGGCTCCAAGCTAATCTGGCACTACCGTTTAACTGTCATTTGCTGATTCACCTCCCGCTCTGGGACCTTAAGGGTCGACATGTTAATCAAAGTATTCCTTTGTCAATCGAGATCTTCGTGTAAGCTTTAAATCGCTGACTCAAGGGTTTTCAGTCAAAGGGACAGAGATAGTATATAGGAGAATACAACGACACCCATTTAAGAAACAATTGATTTATTTAATCCTTTCCGTAAATAAACAAACACACTTGACCAAATACATTTAACAGATTTATCTGCCCAGTCAGGTCCCCCAACCCCTTGGAAACAAAAGGCTAGTTAAAATATCTTCCCGAGAAATAGTGACTATCGTACACGCCACCCACCACTCAATGCTGTCAGAGTTGGTCTTCCTGAGAATACTTCCTGTTTATACCACCATGGTAAACAATAGTCTTGTGTATGTGTGTGTGTGTCTCTCTCTCTCTCTCTCTCTCTCTCTCTCTCTCTCTCTCTCTCTCTCTCTCTCTCTCTCTCTCTCTCTGCACATACAAAATAGTATATTAGTGAGCCCTGCGACACCTATGTCAGTAATACCGTATCGATACTTCTAAATCAGGGTAAATTACATACGTAATTACGCTAATGACACCTATGTCAGTAATACCGTATCGATAGTTTTAAATCAGGGTAAATTACATAGGCTACTTTTCAGAATTTCCAATCTCCCGTTATCCCAATTCTCAGTGCAAAGAATGTATCTGATTCACCACATAATGCCCTCTTAACAAACTGCATAATACACCTCCCCCCTCCCCTTAAAACGTCACCACCCACCGCACTCCACCATATAATAAACAATAGGCAAGCACAGGGCCACACAATTAACAGTGCGCTGATTCAGTCACTGCTAAACAAACTGCGTAATACACCCCCCCCCCCCTTAAACGTCACCACCCTCCGCACTCATCCATACAATGTCACAATAAACAATAGACCAGCACACGGCGACAATGCGCCGATTCACTTCTAAACAAACTGACCTACTTTCGCAGTCCACCATACAATTGACATGGCCACACAATCGACAGTGCGAAATATATACATAACCTCAGACTAGTAAACAGCCACCTTCGTTCAGGCGCGTTATGATTGGACCTGTTCTGAAAGATCGTTATGCACCGAACTTGTCTTGGTATTCACCCGACTTGAGTCAATATGTACGAGACCAAACACAATATTCATACAGGAATTTTTAATTTTTTTAAATATGTACCAGACCCTACACAATATTCAAAAAGAAATGTATAATTTTTTTAATTATGTGTTCACTATATGGTTTTCTTTCATATATTCAAATAGCCAGCGGCTCCACACGCCCACAATTTTTTTTTCTTACACAGAGAGAGCCCCGTCATAAATTCAGTAATTATATACATTACCCCTCACTCATTTAGATCTGTGTTTATAACAACATAACAAGCATTGACTAAAGATTGTGGGCGGGCGGGGGAAAAAACCCACTCTATGTATAAACACCATGAAGTCTTCACAGACACAGAGCCAAAATGAGTTTGCAACCTGTTGGAAAACAGAGAAAGCTTTAAGATAAGGCCCTTCTTGTGAGTAGACTAAAGGGTATTTAGTGTTGACTTCTGCGCAGGCCAGCCCTAACAGGACTTGTGACACATGCACTCATGCTAGCCTACTCACCCGTAACTCAAAGCTGCCTCCTATTGGCACGTCAATCTCAGTCGCGTCAGTCACTGAGGGCCGTCCATATGATTACACCCGAACTAACCACGGCCTGCGCATGAGGCATAAATTCTCATGAGCTGCTGCACTCAGTCGCAGGGCTTCGCATGAAAATCTATGCCTCATGCTAGCCTACTACCCGTAACTCAGTCAACGCCTCCCGCACGTCAATCTCGCATCTGCTGTGCATGAGGCAATAGATTTCTCTGTCCCACCCAAGGCATAACCCGCTCAGGGCCTCAGGGCCAGTCATGATCACGGCCTCGGTGCTGTGGACGAACAAACTATGTTAGGCTAGTTTTGCCTGAAAGATTTTACAGTCGTCTGTGTAGTCATTTTGAAAATGATGTGTTGAATGCAAGATGTGTTTTGCTAGGAAGGATTTATGTGTTTTGTTAAGAAACATCTTGTAAACCAAAAGATAAGTTTTGTTTTAATCATATTGCAGACGGTTACTTGTATTAAAATTATATTTTGTATTAAAATGGACTTAATGACGCACGATTCACATTGCGGCCTATTTTGTGGTGCCACTTCGTGTGGGAAGACTGAATTTGTTCTTAACCTCTTACAAACAAGATACCTTCATCATTTCGAAAACATTGTAATATTTTGTCCAACAATCAAACACAACAAAGCTTATCACAACCGTTTATTTATTTGGACTGACAGCAATATCTATTTAGTAGACCCTGAAAAAAAACTGAATGACTACCTACAATATTTTTACAAGCAATTTGAAGGACAGCCAACGTTGTTTATTGTTGATGACTGTTCTGCAGAGAAAGACATTGTCAAAAAGAGAAACATATTAGCATAACTTGCCTTCAGTGGCAGACATGCAAACATAAGTGTATGGATTCTCACTCAGAAATATAATGCTGTACTGAAAGATTTTCGAGAACAGTTAAAGTTTATCTGTTTGTTTTACTGTAAGGACCGTGACAGCTTTGAAGACTGTCTCAGAGAGAACGATGTTATACCAAATAAACATGAACGTGATGATGTGAAAAATAAACTGAAATCAACCAAACACCTAAAGCTTATTTTAAAGACAGATCAGCCCACAGGGTATGGGTTAGTGAATTAATTTAGCCTTTTATTTTGTCCATAAAAAATGATGGTCGGACAAAGCGGGCGAACCCACACCATCTACATGATTACCACAATGATTATCCATTAGCAGTTGAGAAAATGAGTTTGACAGGGAAAAAAGAAGACACCAAACTTGTACCAAATCTGAATGACAAATTTAATTACGTGTGTCACTATCGCTTGCTGCAGTTTTACATCAGACATGGGTTAGTACTAAAGAAAGTTCACAGAGGTATTCAATTTGATCAGAGTGCTTTCATGAAAGATTACATAATGAAGAACACAACATTGCGTGCCAGAGACGGCAACACTGCATTTGACAAAGACTTCTTTAAGCTTATGAACAATGCCTGTTTTGGTAAGACGATGGAAAATCCTCATCACCGCAAAGATGTGAGACTGGTCACAACTGAATCAGGTGCAATTAAACTTACAGGTAAGCCACAGTACACAGGGTACAAAGAATTTCATTCATCATTGTATGCAGTGTCACTCAAAAAAAAGATTGTTAAACTAGACAAGCCAGTATTCATTGGTATGGCAATTCTTGAATTGTCAAAACTGTTGATGCTTGAATTTTATTATGATTACTTCAAACCAAAGTATCCTGAGTGTCGTCTGCTATACACTGACACTGACTCTATGATCATAGACGTGCCTACTGAAGACTTTTATGAAGACATGAAAACAGAGTTACACATGTATGACACATCTGATTACCCTAAAGACCATCCACTGTTCAACACACAAAACAAGAAAGTGCCTGGTAAGTTTAAAGATGAACTAAATGGTGTGCCTATAGTTGAGTATGTTGGACTGAGATCAAAAATGTATTCTATACTACACCAAAAGGGTAGTCAGTCAAAAGCAAAAGGTATCAAGAAAACAGCAATAAAAAATAAAGACATCCGTCATGAACATTACAAGAAAGTGTTAGATGGAGAACTGATGCCTGATTATCCAAACAAGTCACTGAGGTCAAATAGACACAATATTGAAATGATTCAAACACAAAAGAAGTCTCTAGCAGTAGGGGACACGAAACGAGTGTTTTTCAGTAAGGAAAAAGCTTATGCACAGGTCATTACAGACTCAAGTTATCTGAAGAAATAGCTGACGAACTGGTTGATGAACTAATCAATGAGTTAGTTGATGAAATGATTAAAAATGCGTAACGGTGTCTGGGGGAATAATCTGTAATTCTTCTCTGACAAATGCCCTCTTTGGTGCAGGCTCATACAGATAATATATTGTTGCATTAGCTGAAGGAACTATTTTTTTTATATTATGAACAGATGTTGACCAGATGGGGTCTGTCGCCCTGCGTCTTATGTCATTTTCAGCTTCCCCTGGTTGATATAAATATCTCACCTGTTTGGTAAATAAACTTGTGTCTGGAGGTGGGGTTGGCCCTTTTTTTGGCTCTGCAATTGTTTTCAATTTAATAGCATCAGCAGGCTTAGGGTGTCCTTCATTATTCATTGCTTTTATCACATGTGGTAATCTCTTTACCCACTCAGTGTTCCGGGTGTCAAGCATGAGTTCCTTAGAATACTGGTAACTGAAAAGTCTTTCTGACAACTGTTTATTGAAATTTTCTACAATTGCCTGTGATCTGTGTACACCTGGAATACCGCGTCTGACCAGTACGCCATGCTTAGCAAATAACTGATTAACAGCACCTTTGAATTCTGATCCATCATCAACCTGCACTAGTCTGGGGTATCTTAAAGGGCCTCGACCATATATTTTTGTTAATGCTGTAGCAACTGTACTGGCAGTTTTGTCAGATATGGGTTCAGCGTCTTTGTACCTTGAAGCAATGTCTACAACAGTCAGTGCATACTTGTATCGTTTCTTTCTTATTGTGTCATGTGGTAAGAACAGGAGGTCCATTTGGTGTGTGTCATTTGGGGTAGTGTTTTCAAAATGGGGTCTTGTTATTTTTCTTGGAGCAGGTAAATATATCTGCCAAATTGCCTGTCTCTGTAACCATTGCTTGACTTGATTGAGTGTTATATCTCCGACCACAGCGGCATGTAATTTTTCAATAGCTGTTGCTCCTTTCCAATAGCCTGATGGAGAGTAATATATTTTTGATAGTTTATTTTCGGCTGCCATTTTTTCTAGCAATGAAAACTCCTGTAAAATAAACAAATGTCATTCCCACTAGAACAAAGATTATCTCCCCGTTTCTTTGTTGTGTGCTTGGTTTGTAATAGTCACTTAGTTTTGGTTTTGGGATAGACATGTCTTCACCTGTGACAAGAAAATATTCCCTGATTGCTTCGTCTGTATTTGAAAACGTATGCTGTGCGTGACCTTCAAGCCTGAGTTTTTCATTGATGAAATCAAGTTTCTCAATTCTATTCTTTTCATAATCTTGCTGGGCTTGAGCAAGTTTTTCAGATGCTTCATTATGACGTTTTAATTCTTCTGCAGATTCTTCTCTACCCATTTTTGAAAAGAGATAATTAGAGCCACTAAATGCCAGAGCATTAACCATAGCACCTCCTATCATAATAGCTATCGTCGCCATAATATTTTTATTTACATAGAAACATTTTCGGGAATAATTCCCTGCTTGACAAGAAAGTCTTTTGTCGCAATCGACGCTGTAACAACTACAATTAGCTTAGTGCTGTCTTCGAAATCGAGTCTACTGAGGTCTGCTGATTTCATTTTGAGTAGACTTTTTCCCAGCATAGAATAAGCTACTGCTAATCCGCTGATTACGGCAGAGTGATACACAAGGTTCATTAAATTTTTTGAGTCGTTCATTTCTTAGGCAAGAAAAATTAAAATAATATTTTTATTTACTGCATAAAAAATGGGTCAACGGCTTTGGGTGTTACTGGTAATGTGGCGACTTCTGGTTTTGTTTTTGGAGTGTCTGATTTTTTGGTCACTGTACGAGTCTGTGGTTTGTATTTTTTTGTATAATTGATAACCTACGTAACCAAATCCGACAACAAATCCGGCAACTACATATTTTGTTGTTTGAGGTTCGGGGTCAGGGTCAGACTTAGTTGTTTGTCTCTCACTTTCATGAAGGTGTGACGGTACTGACACAGGTCCTGACGATCCTGACGGTGGATCAGTTACATGAGTCTTTTCTGTTTGTGCCTTAAGCTGTAATTTTTTTTGCCTATTATATTCAGCTAATCTTTTTCCAGCCTCAACCCTGCCTGGACTTTTAGTCTTCGTCACAGTTTGAACCTGTGTCAAAACAGGGTTCAGTTGTGGAGTCGCCTGGGTTTCGTCCATTTTCTTCTGCAGTAAAATTTATTTTTGAAAAATCAATATGGCTACCAGTAACTAGTAATGTTACCACAGGTGCAAGGTAATTTCCAAACTTGTAAAACATGACACATGCTAATTTGCCAATTGAACTTGAAACAATAGGATTGCTTTCAAGGTCGTGTGATAGACTATCAGTGTCTACAGGTAGGAAATGACTTACAGCTTTTGTATATAGGAATATTATAGACCTGCTTAAATCACGTGTCATTAGTGAGGCAATGTGGTTTTCATATTTAGAATGAAGCTTGATTAGCTCGTCAGAGGTTAGAGATTCAATATCCTCTGTCATGTATTGTCTTCCTAGATAAGTCTTTGATTTGCCTGAGACAATTACAGACAAAAGCCGCTGTTTTTTGGAGTCTACATCTTTGTTCTCTACAGCACAGATATCGTTTAGAAGAAGTAATTCGTCTTGATTCATTTTTATAATGAAAAATAAATTAAAAAAAAAAAAACTTTGCCTGTGAATAACTTATGATCTTACTTGATAACTAATTTCAAAGTTACCTACAACTTACAAGTAACTTTGACGTTAGTTATCATAAGTTCTTAACCCAAGTCATAAGACACTCGGACAGATTTCTCAAGTTACAAGGACAATAAGAAAACTTTTTTTTAGTAATAATCTGGTGGTGGAGCTGATGGCGTCAAATGAGCAGGCATGACATCTCTTTGCGAAGAGTATGATAAAAATAATGGATAACCAAAACCTATTGTTACTTGCTTGTAAGTTCTCGAACTTTTTTCATAGTTTCTTCTACGCCTATCTTTTTTCCTTGTTCTAAAAAAGATTTCTTTAGCTCTTCAACATTTACAGCCTGACTAAGCATCTTATTCTGTATTTCAGACTTTTGTTGTTTATAGTTGGCCAAATCATCCTGGACTCTCTTAAATTCATTATCATCAATTTCATTATCATTTAAAGCCTTACTAATAATAAGTTTCATACTCGTCAGCTTAGCTGCTGCGAGCGTACTTAATGCTTCATGCTTCTGCAACTTCATATAAAATCTTTTGTTAATAGCTTCCATACCAAAGCATGCTAGACTTGTGACAAGACCAATACCTTCAACAGCAATTCCTATAACACTTCCCACCCCCGTTGCAAAAAGAGTTATACCTCCTACAGATAATCCGGCCGAAACCACCCCCATGGCCATTGATGTGTTGTGTACAGAATTGAAAACCGTATTGTAACGGCGTTTACACCTCGAGTATTTTGCTTGTTCTTCTTCCAAATACTTCAACGCTTCTGTAATATTTATTAAACGGAATGAATCTGCCTTTAATGTTTTATCACGCTCAATAGGCTCAAGCTGCTCAGGTGGTATTTGTGGATACAAGTTCACCATTTTTTATGACAAATATTTTTTTAATCAGCAATTACATTTTGCAACTCTTCAAAAGTATACAATTTACTGGCATAATAAAATGCAACAAGATCAATGTGTTCAAGGTTTATGTAAGTTAGACGAACAAAAGTTGTTTTGTCAACCACCACCTTGACAGCGGGAATACTGCTTGAAACATTAATAACATCATTATTTTTTGTAATAGCAATAAAGACCTTTGATGATTCTGTTACTGTTTCATTCCATGTAAGTTTAATTCCTTGTGCAATTTGAGCCTCTTTTGCAGAAGCAACAGATTTCATGATAATTTCAAATACTATTGTCGCTTCTCTAGCCATGACTAAGCTTGCTGGCATAAACACAACAGAAGTATCTGATCTACCCTTTCTAGTTGTAAGAAGATATCTCCGTCTCTCATAATTTTCAACTTTCAGTTTTTCTCTGCTATTGTTGTCTAGGGCAAAACTTGGAACAAGGCTTACAATAAGCGGCCCAGAATTAACAACCTTCCTAAACACTAAGGCGCCTTCATCATCAGTGTATACATAAGGACTAATAAATTCAATCTTTATGTCCCAGTCAATTGTGGGTGGTGGTGCCGGTACAGGTGAAACAACCCACTTACTACCCACATGTATTAAGTTGTAAGGCGCATTATTTACAGGTGGAGTAGGTACAGTAACATCACGAAGCTGACCAAGTTTAGGAATCTGTCTTTCACCATCTTTCATGTCAACAATTACTTTCCTCTTGTACATGCCATTTGAATCAAGTTCAAAACCATATATTTCTCCAATTTCCCCTTCCTTCTCAAAATCCTGTACGTCAGCCAAATCTTTCAACTCTGTTACTGGACATGCAACTGGTATGATTCTAGGCTTTGGACCAAGACCACTCATTTTTATAAACAAAAATAAAATTTATTTAACTTCCAAAACAACATAAAAATCATGCATTACAACTGGTTTACCATTCTGATTAGTTACAGATAAGCACAATGATTCAAAGAAACTAGAACCTAATTTTTTAAACTGAGAATTAGGAAATCTAGCAACCACACTTTCACAATATGGGGCAGTTCCAGTCGGCAAGCATCTTAACAAAGTTGAAGGCTTTCCATTGTGTACATTTTCAGTAGTGTTCAGTTCTTTCAAATGAACATTTAGCACTGTGTGTACTGACAAATGAACAGGATATCTGCCAGTTATTCTTGGTTTTTTTGGTGATAGTAGACTACCAACTGATTGTGACCAATCTTCATCTAGATGTGTTATTTTTTTAAAAAATCCAAGTAATAATAAAAGACTATTTGATAAAGAAAACTGACCACTTTTCGGAAAATCAATTGTAACAAGTAAATTAGCTGGGTTTACAGTTGCTTTAATTTTAAATTCATTTTGAAGCCATTCAGCTAAAGTACAAAAGTCATAATATCCGGCTCGTAAAGTATCACCCTTTTCTAAACCATCGAGAGTTCCACTTACAGAATAATTTTCATCATCCGTTACATTAAACCACTTTACTGTGTAAAACATTTCATGGATAGCCACAGCCTTGTTACCATCACGATTATCAATCCCATTAGTTAACCACACTGGTTTGCTTGTGTCAAGATTTGTTAAGGTAATAAACATTTTTATTATCACATAAAAAAAGGATGGAATTTAAATCACCAACCATTACCACTACAAACGCATTTCAATTTAATGTAGATGCTAAATATAATGTCGCCCCTACTTATGAACAGAAAATAATTCAACTAAATCAACTCGACATAGCTGTAAGCGAACAAGATTTATTTCAAGTCAAAGTACCCAACCCTTTTGATCATTACCTAAACCCTCCAATAACAGACGATGCTACTGCAAGAAAGTGGTCTTCAAGTCCACTACAGATGTTTCAAAACCAACTCAACTTTGCTATACTGTGTTCTACTACAGGCTGTGGTGTTTCATTTACAGATCACTTGAATCACTCAAACAAACTGATTAGGTCTGTGTATCGTTTTCATGTTTATTACCAGCTTAGACGTATACTGTCAGAACTGCATACACCACTACCCACTGAATCCAGTTTTAACAGGTTTAACAACCCCATGGATATGAAAGCATTTGAACGCATCTGTAATGAATTTAACATAAGCACTAAGTGTAGCAGAGCGCCATATGCCTCTGGCCCCATGTAGCTATTTTTAGTCCACGTCTTAGGTTCCCCGTTCAGCCACTAGCCATGACGGCACCACTTGCGTGGCGCAGCGAGTCTTCTGTTGTAGTAATGGTTTTGTAACTTGTGTCTTTTGCTTATTTTTGAAGCCTCATAGCTTCCGTTCTAGTAAACGTAGAAGGCTGTTTCAATAGTCATTAGATTCAGCACAGTTCCTGCTTTTAGAATATCTATTTGGTTTTGTACGATCTGTAACCTGTCTTAGTTAGATTTACGTTTTTCATGCTTTTTCACGTTTCACTTGGCTTGTGTGACAGTCATTAAAAAATCATATTAAATTCAGTTTAGCGTTAAGCTTTTCCTAATTTAGTTCACTGAAAAGCCCTTTAAATTCTCTTTCGGAAATGCTAAGATTTATTAGTATTGAATGTATAGTTCGCTAGTTATCAAAGTTTATTCAGGTTGGAACTAGCACAGTTTTCGCTCTTTTCTTTGTCTGGCCGAATCGTTTCGGCTCCGCGAGAGAGTTGCTCTCTAAGCGGCCCGCGCTATGCCTATTTAAAGCCGAGCATCCGGCCGGCTTGTAGCAGACGACTATTTGCTTGTAGCAGACGACTATTTGCGTACCATTTAGTATCAGTGCGTGTAGTTAGTACCGTGCCGGCTTCACGTCGAGTATTTGATCGTTTCTGGAAACTGGACTGCGGGTCGAATGCCCTGTAAGTAGTGATTATTTTGTGTACATATTCATTGTGTGTCTTTGCTAGTGATGATTTTCTTGATTGTTTGATTCTTCATTGTTGTCAGACCTCGCATTTTAGGAAGCCAGTTTTGGATAATGTGTTTCCGCTTTTTTATAATATGTTGCGATCCACATTGTAACTTTGGGGTGGTTTCTCTTTTGTTCACATTTGTAACGTCAGTGCTCGAAGTTGGAGAATGTAGCTTTGGCTTGATCATTATTACTGTCTTGTGGGAACGATCGAGAGTTTGTGTAGGTTATCTAGTCTTTGAAGAGCCTTTCCGCGTTAGACGGTACCATGACCGGTTGTGGCGTGGCGATAGCGTCACCGCCATGATCGAGTGCATTTAGATTTGAATTTTAAGTCATTACAGTGTGATTGTGGGGATCACCGCAGTTTGTAGCGCCGGTATTACTTGCGTCTGAACTTGAATCCAATTCCGATTTAAGGAGAATATAGTTATTCGAGGTTGACAATCTTGAGGTATCAGCATCGCTTTGTTAAATTTATGTTAGTTGCTTTTGTATTCATTCTTATGTTGGGCTCCCTTGCCATTTTGACTCTATGCTCTGTCTTCTCTCTCCTTTGTCTATCGCTTTGCTAGTACTCCCTACCTGTGCTACTCATTGACGTCACTACTATCCGCCATGTTTGTTTATGCATTGCCATGCATTTGTTACTTGCCATTTACCCATGCGATTACGTAGTTACTCATTGATTTTGTTTATTCCTATGTTGGTGTTGGTCATGCATCAGCGTGTGAACATGTTTTACCAAAGATGCAGGTGCGCGCCCCTATGATCCCCGATCATACGGGAACGCTTCTGCAACCATAATCACACCGTACTCAGCCGCGAACCCCTAGGATCCTCGATCCTACGGGAACGTGGCTGATAATACGGGTAATAGTTACTAGTTGTATTAATGATAATTCATCGGTTATGATTTGGTGGTTTAGAATCGGGAGTAACTCGATTCTGCTAAACGCAGTTGCGCGCCCCTAGGATTCTGAATCCTACGGGAACGTGACACTTTTTATTCGTTGCATGCAGGTGCCCACCTCTAGGATCTCTATGCCTATTGGAGGGCATCTGTCATGCTACCGCTAGTACAGTCATTACGTATGTACTTGTTTGTGGCCATATTTACGGTAGCGTACCTCTATGATTTCTAATCATAGTGGCTCGCTTCTGTAGGACTATATTGAGTTTATTGGCCTCCTAATTTGTGTATTTTAGTATTTAGTCTTTGTGTAGAAATTTAGTGGTTTTATTTGTACAGCTTTGGAGTTTGATTAATTATTGGTTTGCTATTGGTGCATGACATTTTCCGTTCCTTAGATTTTATATTCTTTAACATTGTTTGCTTATATCCTTTTATTTTTATTTTTCAGGTATTGCTTTTTGTTGGTCATGAAATAAAAGAATGAGAACCATGGACAAGAGTTAGCTCCCTTTTGTCAAATACACCCACACTACCTGCACATCATCACATCCCCTCGGCTCGGTCACATAAGTATGACTTTACACAAAAACTTGATGATCACCACGGCATTGGTACATTATATTATGCTTTGAGTCACAGACAATACCCTCAAGATTACTGGCCTCCCTACACTTCATTCTCATCAAAATCTGAAGTGTGGTTAGGCTCAATAGAACAGAAACAGTCTAACGCCTGGACCACATTTGTCTTGGACAGGAGTGACGGATTTACTCAAGCGGGAGTCGAGCGCGTAAATGAGTCTATCAGAACATATGTCTGGTGTATACTAGGTGCACAATCATTAACAAAATCTAATATTCTGAATGGAAGTGGAAAGTTCGATTCACAAAAACAGTTTCTCGCTAATCTAGAAGATTCAGTAAATTCAGTAGTTGATCTCCCATCAAGCATACAACGCTACCAAGACGTTCTCAGATATGCTAGATCAAAAGTTGACTTTGTAGTTGGTATTGGGTTATACATGTTGCCATCAGACCTTCAACTTCAAATGGGGACAATAACAAATTATAATAATGAAATAGTTGTTGCAGGTGTTGGTCAGAAATTAGGACTCAATCAATCTGTAAACTTGGGGGCCACAACCACACATGTTCAGTCATTAAAATCATTACAGACGGTAACACCCACGGCACCAGTAACATCATCACCTGTACAGACAGTAACAGCTCCAGCTTTGACACCGGTACCCATAACGATAACACCAACACCAATCCTTGACACACATGAGTCAGAGAGAACTGCATTGGTAATAGGTCTCACTGGATTAGGGGTATTACTTCTTTACCTGTTTCATTAAATAACCCACTATTAACCCTCCTACTGTCACCAAAAAGACCCACACATGTTCTGCCATAAACCCTACTGCCTTTGCCGCTGTACTAATCAACCAACTGACAACCGTGCCTAAAATGCCAGGCAACGAGTCTACTGCTTTCAGAGCCAATTTCTTAAGCAAGTCTGATATGTGTGACAGTTGTTTCTTTACCCACGACTGTAAGTCTTTTGGATCTGTGGGGACTGGGGTTGGTGGTGCTGGAGGTGGAGAACCACCACCCGTTACAGCCAACACAACTGTACTGATAATAAACCCCAGAGCTGTAATTAAACTGGCAATTGTGATACCCTGTTCTCTGAAAAGTGTTTTAAGTCTCTCAGCCAGAGTAGTGTCTTCGTGAAGTATTTTCTGAATAGTTTCTCTAATCCTGTTGACCTGTGTTTTCAGTTTTTCCCTCCCGATACTAATCGCTTCTAACCTTCCTGATCTTTCTATCTGCAAATCATTTAATCTGTGTTGGATTCTTTCTTTCATTTCTGTGTCAAGATTCCCATTGTCTGCGGTAGCCAGTTTCTCTTTTTCACGTTCTATGTGTTTATCAAGCTCTCCCAGTTTGGCAAGATTATTAACCATCTCACCTCTTATTGTCTGCAGTGATTTATCTAACCCTATAATCTCCCGCATTGACAAAGGTGGATCTTCTATTGTTTTCATAGCATCATTTATTTGTCCTTCAGTAAATGAGGTTTCTTGTATCACTGTGTTTGCTATTTCTGGTAGGCTTGTTACTGGTGCCATTTCAATTTCTTGCCCTGTTGGTAACTTTGTTTGCGTGTCTTGAAGCACACTAACCAGTCTTGGCGTGACAGGAGACCCACCAATACCAAGTTGACGCAAGGCACTAACACCACCTTCATTTTTTATTGTACTTAAAGCCCTAAACCTACTAGGGTCTTTTTTGTTAGTCAATAGTACTTTTCCTTTGTCAACAGTATTTAAATATAAATGACCCTTGACATCAAGTTCAAACTGATTAGGGTCTATGTTGTCTGGGCGGCCACCAACATGATCATAAAATGAGTTCACTTTGGTTTCTAAAAGTTCGTGACGTAAACTGTAAATATTTCTTGTACCAGTCATATCTGCCATATCTGTCATATCTGTTGTATTACCCAAATCATACGTGTCATCCATTTCAAAATCTTCATGATTAAATCCTCCCGCTGCCATTGTTTTTATTAATTTAATTTTTTTGTGCATAATAAAAATGACACAGTCCTACGGATCAAAGTTAGACCCACACAGAAAACTACGTGAACCTTTCGGTGTTAAAGCAGTTAGACAATCAATTGTCATCACAAACAATCCTAGTACTATAGACCAAAACCAGACTCTTACTGTCAAGTTTCCAAACCTAGGCCCCAGTGACGTTATTGTTCCTGGTACTGCTCGTCTTGCTTTTAATATTGAACTTTCATCGGACGCAGATGACAAAAGAACACTAGTTAACAATCTAGGTAGAGCAATTATTAAGAATATTAAAGTTAAACTTGAAGGACAGGAAGTGTTTAGTCTTGACGATGCTGATGTGTTCTACTGCTACACGGATTTGTGGCTTACACAACCAGAACGAGAGGATCGTATTTATCAAGGCATACAGTCAGATAGCATTATGAAAATTCGAATAAATGCATCAGACAAAACAACCACAGAAGCAAAGGACGTTATTGTGGCCGAAACATATGGAAATAGGTTTTGCATTCCACTCGAATTTGAAATCCTAACAGGACATTCGCCTTATTACCAAGGGGCACTAAATGACCGTCTGAGTTTTGAACTAACCTTCAATGACTACTCCGAAGTTATTAAATCATCTGATCTTAGTGCAACATACAAGATCTCTAACATTTCCTTGGAATATGAGATTGTCACGCATACTGAACTAGCCAGACTCATACAAAATCAGTACCAGTCAAGACTTCCGATTTATTATGACAGAGTGATTAGACACAGTTTATTACCCAAAGACAAGAGCGACCAGATTTGGAATATAAACCTAAACACGCCTGCTAGGTCACTGAAAGGCATTCTTATGTTATTTACTGAACCTGAAAGTCCTTACAAAAGAGATTCAGAAAAATTTTACAATCCGAAAATTACACATTTATCCTGCACAATCGAAGGCCGACCTAATCAAATTTTTGCGTCTGGAATGATGGGATATCAGCACTATGATGAAATCACAAAGTATTTTGCTGGGGGAAGACTTAGAGAAAAATCAGCAAATATTGCGTGCAAAGATCTGCATCTGTATGACGTAAGAATCGGTGAATACCTGACAGACAAGTACGCACTGTGGCTAGATCTGCGTTCTACGGAGGATAATTTCCTTCATGGCTCTGGCTGTATTATCGAAAACGGTAGTGACGGAATCTCAATTCAAATTCAGAAAAAAGCTGAAACCGATGGATTAATAAATATATATCTATATCTGATTTTTGACGCTCAGTTAAACATAGCTGAGAGCAGGCTAAGTAGTCACATATATTAAAAGTATTCACTTAGCTTGGTTTTAATCCTTCACAGCCCATTTTGAATACCGAAATCACTATAAAATCCGAACGTATTAGTAGGCACGTCACGCTTGTGCTGAAACACGGACTAAACTGAAAATAAAAGGCGTCGTTTCACTGAGGTAACCGTTTCAACCTTCCTGGTCATAAGCACTGTAAAATCTTTCAGGCAAAACTAGCCTATCACACACCACCCTTTGTCAGTGAATGTGTCACAAGTCCTGTTAGGGCTGGCCTGCGCAGAAGTCAACACTAAATACCCTTTAGTCTACTCACAAGAAGGGCCTTATCTTAAAGCTTTCTCTGTTTTCCAACAGGTTGCAAACTCATTTTGGCTCTGTGTCTGTGAAGACTTCATGGTGTTTATACATAGAGTGGGTTTTTTCCCCCGCCCACCCACAATCTTTAGTCAATGCTTGTTATGTTGTTATAAACACAGATCTAAATGAGTGAGGGGTAATGTATATAATTACTGAATTTATGACGGGGCTCTCTCTGTGTAAGAAAAAAAAATTGTGGGCGTGTGGAGCCGCTGGCTATTTGAATATATGAAAGAAAACCATATAGTGAACACATAATTAAAAAAATTATACATTTCTTTTTGAATATTGTGTAGGGTCTGGTACATATTTAAAAAAATTAAAAATTCCTGTATGAATATTGTGTTTGGTCTGGTACATATCGAGTCAAGTGGGGTGAATACGGAGACAAGTTTGGTGCATAACGATCTTTCAGAACAGGTCCAATCATAACGCGCCTGAACGAAGGTGGCTGTTTACTAGTCTGAGGTTATGTATATATTTCGCACTGTCGATTGTGTGGCCATGTCAATTGTATGGTGGACTGCGAAAGTAGGTCAGTTTGTTTAGAAGTGAATCGGCGCATTGTCGCCGTGTGCTGGTCTATTGTTTATTGTGACATTGTATGGATGAGTGCGGAGGGTGGTGACGTTTAAGGGGGGGGGGGGGGTGTATTACGCAGTTTGTTTAGCAGTGACTGAATCAGCGCACTGTTAATTGTGTGGCCCTGTGCTTGCCTATTGTTTATTGTATGGTGGAGTGCGGTGGGTGGTGACGTTTTAAGGGGAGGGGGGGAGGTGTATTATGCAGTTTGTTAAGAGGGCATTATGTGGTGAATCAGATCTTTGCACTGAGAATTGGGATAACGGGAGATTGGAAATTCTGAAAAGTAGCCTATGTAATTTACCCTGATTTAAAACTATCGATACGGTATTACTGACATAGGTGTCATTAGCGTAATTACGTATGTAATTTACCCTGATTTAGAAGTATCGATACGGTATTACTGACATAGGAGTCGCAGGGCTCACTAATATACTATTTTGTATGTGCAGAGAGAGAGAGAGAGAGAGAGAGAGAGAGAGAGAGAGAGAGAGAGAGAGAGAGAGAGAGAGAGAGAGAGAGAGAGAGAGAGAGAGAGAGACACATACACTATTTGGGCATAGAAGACTATTGTTTACCATGGTGGTATAAACAGGAAGTATTCTCAGGAAGACCAACTCTGACAGCATTGAGTGGTGGGTGGCGTGTACGATAGTCACTATTTCTCGGGAAGATATTTTAACTAGCCTTTTGTTTCCAAGGGGTTGGGGGACCTGACTGGGCAGATAAATCTGTTAAATGTATTTGGTCAAGTGTGTTTGTTTATTTACGGAAAGGATTAAATAAATCAATTGTTTCTTAAATGGGTGTCGTTGTATTCTCCTATATACTATCTCTGGGACTAAGTAGCGCCACAAGACTGTAGTCTCATTTAGTGGAGGACACGCGCACATGGCGAAGAAATGCACGAGTTACGTGCCCCCCTGGCCAGCTCGGAGCAGATTCAAGGGCACACAACCCGCGGATTTCTTCGCCCTGTCAGACATGCACAAAAAACATGAGCTAACACTGCTGTCCCGCAAAATGAGATTGTTCAGATGCGAGAACATAGCCACCGGATGCCCCAGGCATTCATTTTTTTTTTCTACTCGAATCCCATGCGTTCGCTCACTCCAGCTGGATTTTGCTCTTCAACAGTTAACTCATGCGAGTCGTGCAGCATTCAGATACGCGGCATAAAGCCACGTATCCGAAGGCTTCTCGTCTCGAATGAGTAAAGGCAATTGAAACTGCACCCTAAGGTCGACATTTCCATATTCCTTTACTGAACTCATTTGGCCCTGGCACAGCGCGTCAAGACATGGATCGACCGTGATAGTTCAAGGGTGGTGCCAGAATAGCTTGGCGCCTAAAGGCGCCAAGCTATTCTGGCACCACCCTTAAACTATCACGGTCGATCTGTCTCTTGAATTATCATGCAGTCGTCAGAGGACAACTCAAAAATGAGGGGATTTCGCATCTGGGACACAATCGGCTGCATGTGAGTTTTAACCCCTTGAACCCCGAAGAAAAAATAAACACAATCCAACTGCATGAGACACAGAGGATCATGTGCCCTCACGGTTGCGGGGTTTCATGAGGATCTATGCCTCTTGCCGGCGCTACTTCTTCACAGTAGCTGGAAAAACTGCTACAGTACACGTCGCGAATAACACGGTCAGATATAGGAAGAGTCGGATATAACAGCATCTCTGCAGACGGCACAGCTACAGTTTTTCAATGTATATTACTAATGTGCTTATAACAAACGGCGGACTTAATGACAAAGTATGCCTCTTGTTGACACTGCTTCGTCAAGGTGGCTAGAAAAACAGCTACCGTTCACGTCGCTCATAACAAGGTCGGATATTAGAAGAGTCGGATATAACAGCATCTTTTTCGGAAGGCACAGCTACACTGTTCAATGTACATTACTAATTAGCTTATAACAAACTACGGACTTAAAGTACCATTACGCATAAATATCAAGACACGTTTCAACACCACTTGTGCTTGTCAGTAAGCCCTGTCGACACCCCGAATGAACTTTAACAGCAATTTGGATAGTTCGGGGTTTAACCTCCACAGCACCGAGGTGATCATGGACGGCCCTGACGGGCGGGTTATGGGGGACAGGGAAATCTATTGCCTGTGGAGTACGACCTGCACACTGATCAACTCAGGCGCACTCCAATTGTGCGACTTTGATTTACCAGGACCTTTCAACGGACATGCTATTGAACAAGCCTGTCTTTCCCCCCTGGATTGCGAGTCCAGCTACCGGGGCCGGGACGGGGATTCGAACCCACGACCCGGCGATTCCCTTCGCTCTCCTGCTCCGACGCTTAACCGCCTGAGCTATTTCGGACTCTGCTGTTTCTCTTACTGAAAGCGTTGTATTTCTAGAACGGAGGGCAGTCATTGTCAGGTTACTTGATACAAAGACGACGTGTGCTGAACTGGATTGTCCTGTGTCTAAATGAACTATAACTAGACCAGTGTGTAGCGTTTCGTAACCACCCGTTAAAGAAGCATATCTTTGAACAATTACGGCGGTAGTGGGCCTTCAATGACAAAGTTGAGTCATCTGGCTTTTTGTTATATTCGAAAATTATATCCCAACTCTGTTTTTCAACCTCTTATGGCCCGTGACCTTTAAGAATGAGCTTTCAAAGACTGATTACTCGTCAGCATGACTGATTCTTATACCCAGCTCTTGCGGTTTAGATGGGATCGCGAGGATCTAGCTACCCAGCACGCAAAAGGCCATCGGGCCGAAGTCGGAAGCAGTGGGCCGCGCACGACAGTGCGCGGGCCCACTGCGGCCGACTTCAGCCTGATGGCCTTTGTGATCCCATCTAAATCCCAGGAGCTCATCATTCGTTCGAGATGACATTGCTAAGACTTACAGTGTTGGAGCGAAGGTTTGCATGGAACCCTGTGACATTGTCAATTTTTACGAAAAGCGACATTTTAATAAGACTACAATGAAACTCTAGCTTTTCACATTATGGACTTACTGCCTTTTTGCCTTCACATCTCAGCTCAATCCTTTTTGTAACACATTTACTTTTAAGACACAAAAGAGTGAGATGGGTCGGCCAAGCGAGTTCAAGAGCTCCCAGTGCCAGATTAGCTTCATCTAGGAAAACCCTTGAACAATCGTGGCCTATCCATCCCCTGAGGAAGAACATAGCTCTCCGGAAGGCAAGCGACAGCAAATTAATTTTGTGAAACGTAAGCTTTTCATTTTAATACAAAAACGGAGTTTGAACGTCTTTGGCCTTGACAAGACAGATAGTCCGTCTTGAGAAACGCGTCCCAAAGTTGGGAAAGGCATGCCCGATCCATCTCCCATGCTCTGAACAAAGTCATTTTAGAAGCCCACAGAAGTTGCGAAAGTCGTTATTAGATTACATAGTGTTAATTGACGGATTGGCCCCAATACGCGTGTCTGCAGATTCCAGTTCACATAATCAGGCATTTTGCAGCCAGACCGTAATCCTTTCTCTCGAGCGAACAGCGGGGTCGTGTTTACACCGAGTTTACGAATGACCCGACCCGAGAACCAGCAATTACAATCTAACTACAAGAGGCATAGATCTATGCTTATTGCTTACATTACTGTGCATCCATGTTTGACGGTTGTCGCTGAATTTTCAAAGATTTCAGAGGCAAGGTCTGCGTTCAGTGGCGTTAAGGGGATTCGCGGTTGGGGCGAAAACGTTTGCATCTGAAAGCACTCTGTGCTTATAAATGATAGATCGACCACTTTGCGCGCGCCGACCGTTTCCTTATCTTGTATTCTCTGCTAGCGTCCGAGGTGATTTGTTACCTTCGCACTCTATTAAAACTTTGCAAGTCGCCCCACAAAACCCGCACGGTCTCAGTCGTTGAAGGAGGGCATAAAGAACGTGGGATGAACCAACCCACACAGTCTCTTCATGTGAGCTTGCGTGTACACTACACATAAAGAAAACTTTACTATGTTCAGCAGATCATATCTTTTAATGCCTAAAGATTGTGAAATTCAGTGGAATATCATGTATCTAATTCTAAATGAAGTCAACTCACTTCACACAAATTATAGCAGGACTGAAATTGCACTGTGACATTCTAGTTTTGTCACCATTTTTTCCCCTCAAGTCTAATAGGCAAATTTGAACTCACATCAGGTAAAATATAAAATTAAAAGGGTAAAAATTAAAATTACGTCAGGACAAATGACCTTTTTCAAACCAATGAAACCGTCTGTATAATAAGTAACCTACCCTTTATAGAGCTCACTGACGCTTTGGCAAATCTGCGAGGTTTTTTTAACAGGGAATATTTCAACATCAGAATCAGGTCAAAGACAACAGGACAGCACGGACAGCTCGCATATAAAATGGACTTTGTGAGTTATAGTTCTCATACAGAAGAGACTTTGTGGGTTATGGTTGATTCCATCTTGTTACTTTTTTTCTGCATAGACTTTTTTTTTTTTTTTTTTTTTTTAAATTTCAAAAGATACAAAGCTTGCTAACGAACTCATCCAATGTCTTTCACCAATCTAGCTATATCCAAAATTTCAAGTGAATGTGACAAAAATTATGGACTAATTATGGATAATATGAGACAACCCAGTGGCGGATCCGGGGGGGGGGGGGCAGGGGGCCCTGGCCCCCCGTCAGCCCTGACCCAAATAATTTTTTTTGATGGTTATTTGTGGAAGTTGTGTTTTATTATTCGATTGTTCTTGTTTTCTTGTACGATGTATTTTCTTAGGGATCGTTGGGTGAGCATAGTGTGTTCATGGGCCTATAGTCAAATATCCTCACTTGGCACTCCTTACCTGCACTTGTCACAGTACTTGTCCTGGGCCCGGTCCTTTTTCACACTCTACACCTCTCCCCTGTCCAACATCATCCAGTCTCACCACATACACCACCACCTCTACGCTGACGACTCACAACTACTAGACAAAGACAAACTCGACACCACTCAGACACTACTGACTCGCACGGCTGACTGCTATGAAGACGTGAAAAACTGGATGACAGCAAACAAGCTCAAACTGAACGACGACAAAACGGAAGCCATGCTGGTAGGCACTCGCCAGAAACTTTCCCAGCTCCCTCCCTCTCTCCACCTTCAACTCGACAGCACCCCCATCTCCCTCTCTGACTCGGTCAAGAACCTTGGCGTTATCCTCGATTCCTCTCTTTCCATGACCAGCTTTGTCTCCGCCACGGCCCAGGCATGTTATTTCCACCTCCGCCGCATCAGTCAGATCAGAAAATACCTCACTACCGAAGCTGCCACCAAACTCGCTGTCTCTCTCATCTTATCTCGCATTGACTACTGCAACTCTCTCCTTTCCGGCCTTCCTCAATCCACCACTCTCACTCTCCAGCGCGTCCAGAACAATGCTGCCCGCCTTGTCCTCAGAAAGAAAAAATCCGACCACATCACTCCCTTGCTCAAGCTCCTTCACTGGCTCCCCATCCCCCAACGCATTCAATACAAGATTCTGTCTCTCTGCTACAAATCCCTGAACAACTACGCTCCTACCTATTTCTCCACTTACTTCACCCCTACACTCCTTCCCGCTCCCTCCGCTCCGCCTCCGACCCTCTCCGCCTCCTCATTCCCTGCACCAAACTCAGCACTTTCGGCCCCCGCTCCTTCTCAGTATACGGTCCATCCACCTGGAACACTCTCCCACTCTCTCTCCGTCAGAAACACCCTCTCTCCTCCTTCCAGTCCGCCCTCAAAACTCACCTCTTTCAACAGTTTTATCACTGTATCACCACACTCCCCACCCCAAGCTGACCGTCGTAATGTATTTTCACTATTTGTGGTACGTGAGTCATTGTCTAAAGCGTGCGCATGCGTGTGCGAGTTATGAGTGCGCGCTTAGATTTATAATTATTATAAGATAAGCGCATTATAAATACCGTAATTATTATTATTATTACTTCACGCAGACATAGAGTATCATGTGCCCGCACTCACAGGGGCTCATGTAAATCAGTTCCTCTTGCTGTGCGATACAATCCCCATTGCATCCTCAGACTGAGGCAATAAGCCGCTGACTGCTGGTCAACCCCAGCGGTGGAAAAGTGTCCGATCATTGCTGAACTGGGGCCCAACTCAGTCTCTCAGCCAGGCATAGAGTTCATGTGCCACTTCAGTGACAGGGGCTCATGAAAAACATTACCTCTTTCTGTGCCATACGGATGGTATTGCATCCTCAAACGTGGCAGTCATCTAGGTTTAAGTCTACGCTTGTGTACACGCCAACTCTGATCAGAAAGCGAGAAACCAACTGCGTTGTGAGTGTCTCCCCAGGAGTGAGCAGCCGACTGGCCCTGGTGTCACTGGTAATTGCTAATCCCCTAATCCTGTCACGCAACATTCTTTGAACACAGTGGGTCTCCAGCCTCTCAGATTGCATAACTTTGTCTACCGTGGACATGCACAAGTGCCCATCAGAGTAGCAATGTAGTCATTGATGCGCGTTACCAAAGGGGAGGTGTGAAAGGTCTTGATCTGATCAACCTTGACCTAACCTTTAAGTAATCGGCAGTCAGTGTAAGAGGTATACATCATGAGTGATAATGACTATTTCTGTGATCCTCATATGGAGAAGGTCTGTGGGTGTATAGAGCAGTATCACAATTTTCACAAATGGCTGTGTTGTTCCTCAGACGGAGGAGTACATGGTAGTGTAGTGTTGTGGTCAAACACAAGGTGATTGCTCCTGCAGAAACTCCAGGTAGAACATTCTTTTCAATAAGAAAATTAACACCATATATAGATCAGAAGTGCCAGATTAATATTGTTTTGTTAGGGAGGTGGGGTGGAGGCGGGGAGGAGGTCATGTGCATGTAGATGGTTAGTTCGGGTTTAACGTCAACGGCACCGAAGTGATAATGGACGGCCCTGACGGGCGGGTTATGGGGGACAGGGAAATCTGTTACCTATGGAGTACGACCTGAACACTGATCAACTCACGCGCAATCCAACTGTACTTACTTACTTACGCCTGTCACCCCTCCGAGGGTATAGGTCGTCGACGAGAGACCTCCAGCGACTCCTGTCCTGTGCTTCTCCTTCGATTTTACTCCAGGTGGTTCCCAGTCTCTTGATGTCTGCTTGGAGGTCTCGACGCCAGGTGTTTCTCGGCCTGCCTCTTTTTCTCTTTCCCTGCGGGTTCCATGACAATGCCTGCCTAGTGATACTGGAAACTGGCTTTCTCAGACTATGACCAATCCATCCCCATCTTCTTCGTCCAATTTCATTCTCTGCTGTTATCTGCCCTGTTCTCTCTCAGAGTTTGACGTTGCTGATCTTCTCTGGCCAGTGGATTTTCAAGATTCTTCTAAGGCAACTGTTTATGAAGATCTGTACTCTGTTGACTGTAGTTTTTGTCAACCTCCAAGTCTCTGCTCCATATAGGAGAACTGCTTTTACGTTTGAGTTGAATATCCGGACTTTGGTGTGTTGTGACAGCTCTCTGGAACTCCACACTTTTTTTCAGCGGGAGCGAAATCGAGGCTGATGGCTGACACACGTCCTCTACGAACGCTGGTGCTAGTGATGGACTTTACACGCCATTATCCCAGGTAGCCTGCCCAGAAACACACTCTACTAGACGTAGAACGATTACGCCTGCGGAACTCTGCGTTTCGAGCGAACTCGAGATGCCAGATCTTGCCACCGCCCAAAATAGAACTCAGTGGAGAGCACTGTCTGTTGCTGCTGCCTTTCAGTCCCCCCCCCAACGCCCAGTTCGGGCAAGGGACTGATGATGATGATGATGATCCCAGGTAGCCTGCCCAGAAACACACTCTACTAGACGTAGAACGATTACGCCTGCGGAACTCTGCGTTTCGAGCGTCCTGCGGCTGCTTTTTATGGACTTTTCATAACTTTATGAACGACCGGGCATGCCGCGCCATCAGTCAACAGGTGAAAGCAAGGACAGCATGTGCACGATGTGTGTTGTTGTGTGTCATCATGACCAGCCTTCTACTACGAACGGATAAGGCACAATTTCCGACCCCAACGACTTCATCGAACGGACCAGCGGGTCAAGCGGACAGATATCGGACACCCTGCCCCCCACAACTTGTGTGCCCATCCCTACACGTTACTGACCGAGAAGAGGTGCATACACAGCCATCACCAAAAACTGTGTCACAGATGCTCGATGTGTACGCTACATCCGTCACTTTCATCGCTATCACAGGTGTGATTTTGTTGTGGTTCACCGATACATTTACTACAGTTTTTCGGTATGTACTTTTTACAGTGCTTTTGGGTAGCTGTCATTACTTGTTATTGTGTCGGTTTACCAAAACACGGTACATGGCATGAACTTGACACGAAAAGCGTCACACAGGTCGCTGTGTGTGAGGTGACCCATGACGCGACCTTGACAACTTACCACAGTGATTTTCCTGTTTTGACCTGTTTTACCTGCGGTGATTTACCCGTGATGACCCAATTTCAAACGGTGCTAATTCAACTGAGCACCAACTACCTGAGACTGTTGCTTCTCCGGTGCGGCGACATAGAGTCAAACCCAGGGCCAACTGATCAAGAGCTGTCTGGGTGATACTGCAGCGACTAGAATCAAAAATCGATTCACAGTCACAGTCCTTTGAGAACCAACTTAGTCGAATTGTGACTGAAATCAGAAGTGCAGTGTTAGTCCAGGGTCAGCAGTTAGAACAGAAACTTCAGGCAAACTACGAGACACTCGAATCACACATCTTACTTCAGACTAATGTTACCTCAGCGCAAGCTGTAGCTAGTGATATACAGAGAAAATCAAACAAGTGTCAGACAATCATGATGCTTTAGCAGCAAGGGTAAAGGGGTTTGAGGGTGAAGTCGACAGGTTGGAAAGATAATCAAGACGGAACAACGTTATGTTGTACGGCGGCCTACCTGAGGATGAGGGCGAGACTTATGAAGTGAGTGCAAATAAAGCAATGCAAACCCTGAAGCAGTACTTCCCTGAGAAGGATTGGCACAGAGACGACATAGAGAGGGCGCACAGGGTGGGCCACACCTAGTCTCGACGACCACGGCCACTCATCATAAAGTTGCAAAAGTGGGCTGACACCATGCTGATTATGAGAAATAAAGCGGGGAAAGAATTGATGACACAAAACAAACTGAAATTATCCGCCGATCTCACACGGAGAATCCCCGTGCCTCAGGCACGCCACATACCATGTCAACACAGCAGCCGCTACTGGGCCAGGAAAACACCCGTCAGCTGCACGTGAACAGCCGAGGTAAAGACAAGCGCAATACGTCACGTGGCCAACGTAACGCTGGAAAGGTCCCGACCAACCATCCTGCTACCCATCTCCACCCACAGTCCCTATCACTACCACCCCCACTCAAAGACCAACCCCTAATTTCCGACAGAATGAATTTTGCACTCCGCAAGTCCACAGTGGGCAGTAGCCGACCACAGGACTGTCAGATCACCGCCAGCAGATAGGGACTCGGCCTTGGCCATGTTTCTGTATGTGACTATGCTGACAATACCGACAATACTGACGCCACTAACACTATCACGTCAGGGGCAAAAGTGGGCACTGAGTCACAATGTAGACTGAAAATACTAAACTGGAATATTGGTGGCCTGCTTGCAAAACTAGTATACACTGATTTTATAGAATATATAACATCTTTTGATGTTGTTTGTTTTACAGAAACGTTTGTAGAATACAGCATAGAACTAAAAGTTTTCTCAGATTTCAGTGTTTACTTTGCCCCTGCAAAGAAACTAAGCGATCATGGTCGATGTTCAGGAGGAGTTATAGTACTGGTGCGAAAATCTCTCTGCTCGTTTTTCGAGCAGATTGATGTTCCACATGACCATACAGTGGTATTAAATATGAAGAAACAATTACTGAATGTTGACAGAGATATTGTTATGTTTTTTATTTACGTACCTCCATACGGCTCAACATACTATAACACAATGGATGGTATAGACTTAGTTGAACAGTGCTTGTCAGACATAATTATGGGAAGTACGAGATGACTTTCATGTATTTATGTGCGGAGATTTCAATGCACGGACTGCTTGTTTAAATAGTTGTTATGTTCATACAGACAGAAACAATAACAGTGGAGAAGAAATCTATGAAAGATCATCCGAGGATGACGTGGTAAACTCATTTGGTAGAAAGTTAGTTGATCTTTGTCAGATGTTTGACTGTTCAATATTAAATGGAGCCGACTGTCTCAACGCTGAGGGCAGTATGACATTTATTTCTCAGATGGAAAGCAGCCTCATCGACTATTTCTGTGCCTCGAACGAACTGTGTTCCCAGAATGTGTTTCTTTCGCTGAACGTGAAAAACAGACTTGAATCTGACCACCTGCCAGTCTCACTGACTGTACACATGACACAAACAGACCGAGAGCGCCCACGTGAAAGGAAAGAGTGTGTGGAGAAAATAGTCTGGGACGGGGAAAAAGTACCACTATAATTTAGATGCACTAAATTCCGGGGAATCCCTTTCGAAACTTGCACGAGCTACCGGCGGAAATAGAGTGTGACTTTAACCGGGCACTCGGTTTGTTTGTAGAATGTTTACAGTCGGCTGCAGACTGCATGAAAAAGAAAGTGTTAACAGGGACCTCCAAAAGACAGAACGAATGGTTTGACTCTGAGTGCGCACAGCTTAAAAAGAAGACGAAGTCCGCACTGCACGCCTTTCGTCGGAAGAGAACTGATCACAATCGTCAGCATTTTGTGGAGGTCAGGCGCCAGTATTGGAGGTTACTCACAGACAAAAAACGGGCTCACAAAAAAGCAAAAGCAGAACTGTTAGCAAATCAAATAACTAACTCAAAAGTGTTTTGGAAAGAAATAAATACCTGCTTAGATAAAAAAAAATTATATATATATATATAAACAAGCAGCTAGTCAGGCAATTACGAACGATGAATGGTTGAACTATTTCAAAGAGGTGTTCAAATGTTAGATGTATCAGAAACCCCCGATATTGGCGCCTTACCCGGGATAGAGGAGCTCGATGAACCAGTTACCGAAGAGGAGGTGCGATCAGCACTGAGACGCTTAAATGTCGGTAAAGCCAGCGGTGCGGACGGCATATCAGCAGAGATGCTTAAATCAGCGTCAGAATTATTGATCAGTTTTCTCACAACATACTTTAACACTTTATTTAAAAATGATACATACCCAAGTATGTGGAAGGAGGCTATAATAATACCCATTCACAAAAAAGGCGATCGCGAATCCCCTCAGAACTACAGGGGAATCTCCCTCCGTCCTTAATGACCGACTGTACTGCTGTCTTGAGGACAACCATAAGATCTCTGAAACACAGGCAGGTTTCAGAAAAGGCTATAGTACAACAGACCATATATTCTCACTGTACGCCGCCTGCTACCCAGAAATACTTGAGTAAACCTGCAAAGCTGTATACTTGCTTCGTGGATCTGAAGCATGCCTATGATTCAGTGAGACACTCAACCCTTTTGGGAGCTTTAATGAAATCAAGCGCTTCAGGCACCTTTGTTAAAGCTGTTATGGCCATGTACGATTCTTTGAAAGCACCTGTACGTGTACGAGATGATCTTACTGACTGTTTTGACTGTCCCCAGGGTTTAAGACAAGGTTGCGTGGCCAGTACGATATTTTTCTCGCTTGTTATCAATGAGCTAGCTGAACAATTATCTATAGATGGAAAACATGGCATTCAATTGTGGTCAGGACTAGCGGAATTGTTTGTTTTACTTTTTGTCGACGATTTACATGTTCACCATCTGGCCTGCAAAATCAGATTAATTGTCTTGTTAGTGCTTGTTGTAAACTAGGCCTGCAAATCAACTGTGACAAAACTAAAGTCATGGTCTTCAGGAAAGGTGGTTTCCTGAGCAGATGTGAAAAATGGTTTATTGGAAGCGAACAACTTGAAGTAGTAAACAGTTACGTTTATTTAGGTTTTACTTTCACAACCACAATGAGTACCTTACAGAGCGCAAAACAGCTAGCCGTTAAGGGAAATAGAGCGACCACTGATATTATCAGAGCCCTTCGCCGCATTGATGGTAATAATGACAAAAGAAACCTTTTTCAAACTCTTTGATTCAGTCGTACAACCAACACTCTTGTATTGTTCTGAAATATGGGGCCTCCTCCACGACGATAGTCCCACTGAGAAAGTAAACCTGTACGCCTGTAAAAGGTTTCTTTCTGTTCCATGTCCGAACCCCCACTGACATGGTATGCGGCGAGCTTGGAAGGTACCCACTGTTGGTGAATTGTATAAGATTATTAAGATGGATACCGATCGTATACCAAAGCAAACATATCTGTTGCTGTCAAATTTAGATAACAAAGGAAAGCTAAATTGGGTATCAAAAGTACGAGCCACCCTAGAGAATACAGGATTTAACTTTGTTTGGATGAATCAAGGAGTAGGGAATGAAAGGCGCTTTTTGTCTGAGTTTAAACAGAGGCGTGTCCATGTTGTCCGTCAAGAATGGTTCGTCGGCCTCAGGGACTGTCAGCGTTTTCGACTGTACAGAACGTATAAGTTCACTCTGGAGCCTGAATCGTATTTTAAAGATATTCGAATAAAATGTTTCAGAGATGCCCTGGTGCGCTTTAGGCTCGGAGTAAGTGATATCCAGACGCACAGGAATCGTTTTATTCGAAGCGTTACTGATGGAATGAACGACTGTCCCTTTTGCCCACAAACTATCGAAGACAAAGCTCACGTTGTGTTTCACTGTCCGAAGTATATAGACTTGCGTCCGGATTTTTTTGCAACTGTAGATAACAACCGTGAAAGTGTTTTACTCACTCAGTTGTTATCCTGTGAAAATGCATCTAGAGCGAGACAGTTCGCATGGTTTCTTTTTAAATGTTTCGAGAGACGAAAAAGAGAAACAACGATATGTTCCAATGATTGATCGATTACTTCTGTACCACGTGATACTGTCTTTTTATGAAAACTGTCATTTCAACTTAGAATGTCAATACACCCCAGGTTATGTTCTTGTGGTTTTGAACTGATATATGTATACGCTCTCCAAGTGAAAATGGCCGAAGTGCCAACATCAATAAAAACTCTCGACTTGACTTGACACACTTTTTTTCAGCTGGAGAAAGGCTGCTCTGGCTTTACCGATTCGTGCTCTGACATCTGCATCAGTGCCACCTTTTTTGTCGATGATGCTCCCGAGATAGGTGAAGGACTCCACCTCCTCCAACGGGGTGCCAGCAAGCAAGACTGGTTCTTCCCTGGTTGCGTTCAGCCTCATTGTCTTTGTTTTCTGTTTGTCGATGGTGAGGCCCACTTGGGACGAGATGTCAGAAAGCCTCGTGGTCTTGTCCTGCATTTGTTGATGAGTGTGGGACAGTAAAGCCAAATCGTCTGCAAAATCGAGGTCGTCAAGCTGTGTCCACAGTGTCCACTGTATTCCGCTTCTTCTCTGCTCTGTGGTCCTCTTCATGACCAGTCTATGGCCAGTAGGAAGAGGAACGGAGACAGTAAACACCCCTGCCTGATGCCGGTTCTGACCTGGAGCTCCCTGGTGAACTGCTCTTCATGGATCACGCGACATGTCATGCCATCGTAGCTGCTCTTGATCAGGCAGACGAGTTTTGTGGGTACACCGTAGTGTCGTAGGAGTTTCCACAAAGTCTCTCGGTCCACGCTGTCAAATGCTTTCTCGTAATCCACAAAGTTGACGTACAGCGGGAGCTCCACTCCAGAGACTGCTCCACGATGATGCGGAGAGTGGCGATCTGGTCTGTACATGATCGTTTTTTTCTGAATCCTGCTTGCTGGTCTCTCAGCTGGGGGTCGACGGAGCTCTTCATTATCTCCAGGATGATCCTGTTGAAGACCTTTCCTGGTACTGACATCAAGGTGATTCCTCTGTAGTTGGAACACTTGCTGAGGTCGCCTTTCTTGGGAAGCTTGATTAGGTACCCCTCCTTCCAGTCAGCCGGCATCACCTCCTCTTCCCAGATCTTTCCAAACAGTGGGTACAACACCTCTACTGTTGTTTCTCTTTCAGAGCCTCCGCTGAGATGCCAACTGGCCCTGCTGCTTTGCCGTTCTTAAAAAAATGTCACTGCTCTTCTGATCTCTTCCCGGCCCATCTGTCGAGTTGGTCTGCTCTGTCTGCAATAGGCTTGCCTTCTTTGTCTTTTACCGGTCTTTCTGTATGGCCATACTTGCCAGACAATCTTCTGGTAATGTCGTAGAGCTGTTTCATGTTTCCGCTGCCTGCTGCCTTTTCTGCCTCTGCTGCTAGGCCGTCTTGTCTGCCCTGATACTCCACTTCACCTCGCGGTTGGCTTCCGAGTATTCCTCATGTGCCCTTGCTTTGGCTGCTCTCGTGCGACTGTTGTTAACAACTGCTTTCTTCTGTTTCCTCACTTCTACCTTCTTCAAGGTCTGTGCCGACAGCCAGTCCTTGTGATGGTGTTTCTTGAACCCCACAGTATCTTTGCAGGTTGCGCTCAGTGCCTCTCTAACTGCCTTCCACTGCTGCTCTGTTGTGACCTCCTTCTCTTCATTTACTAGCTCCTGTAGCGCTTGAAACCGGTTGGACAGCACCAGTTTGAACTCTGCTCTCACTCCAGTCTCTCTCAGGAGGCCTACATTATAGCGCTGTCTTCTTGTTGTCTCTGTGCTGCTTTTCTTTAGCTTGAGCTTTATTCTTAAGACAATAAGATTATCTCATTCAGATAATGTCTGAGGCGACACCTGCTCCCCTCCTCACTCGAACATCTTGAAGGGATGTTCTAAATTTCTTGCTAATGCAGATATGGTCTATTTGGTTCTCTGTAGTATGGTCAGGTGAGACCCACGTTGCTTTGTGTATTCTTCTGTGTGGGAAGATGCTGCCTCAAATGACAAGTCTGTTTAGACCACAAAAGTCCACGAACCTCTCACCGTTCTCACTCATCTCCCCTAGTCCCTGTCTCCCCATCACCTCTTCGTATCCGGTGTTGTCCTCCCCTATTTTGGCATTAAAATCGCCCATGATGATGGTGGTGTCTCGCTCCGCACATTTGTCCACTGCACTCTGGAGTCGGTCGTAGAACTCTTGTTTCTCTTCCTCGTCACTGTTATTAGTGGGCGCATAACACTGGATGACGTTCAGCTTGATCTTTTTCCTGGTTCTAAAGGCTGCTGTGATAATTCTTGGCCCAAGAGGTTCCCAGCCCATCAGCGCTCTCTGTGCCACTAGTGCCATGAATGCTACACCTTCTGTATGGGGGGCATTCTCCTCTTCATGACCTGAATACAGAATCATCTCCCCACTTAACAGCCTTTTCTGGCCAGACTGCGTCCATCTGGCTTCACTGATACCTAGCAGGGAAAGGTTGTACTTTTGCATTTCCGCTGCTATCTGGGCGGACTTCCCGCTCTGGTACATGGTCTTGACATTCCATGTGCCCATGATTGTGTCCCTGGATAGAGAGAGGCGGCTCGGTCCTGTGGCTTCCGAAGATTTCCGGCTTTCACCACACGACGTCATAAATCTTCTGGTAGAAGAACCTTCCTCCTCCAGGAAAGGAATTGCTGTTTGTCTATTCGTTGGCGTTTTTGTAGCTATTTCTTTATTTGCAGGGTGGGGAAGCTACCCCCACGCCCAACCCCCTTACTAGGAGGACCAGGGGTTTTCTGTCGGGGTCTCCTTCCCTTAGACCATGTTGGTTCACGGCATCTTATTTCATTCGGTGCACCCCTCTCGCGACGGACCCCTATCCACCACCCAGGGGACGCGCCTCAACGCCATATGGTCCCAGCGCGAGGGCAATCCAACTTTGCCACTTTGATTTACCAGGACCTTTCAATGGACATGCTATTGAACAAGCCCGTCTTTTTCCCCCTGGATTGCAAGTCCAGCTACCGGGGCCGTGCATGTAGATATGATCAGCCCTTCCTTTTAAACTTTTTAAAACGTGCCAAAATCGAACCTCTGCAAACTCTAAATATGTCTAAATATGTCTCAGAAAACCCCAACAAAATCAAAAACAACAAAAAAAAAAAAAAAAAAAAAAAAAAAGAAAAAAGAAAAAAAGAAAAGTAAGAAACACGCGTAGAGAGAAAGGTTACAACACTATAGTACAATTTTAAAGAAAATCCCAAAAAGAAAAGCACCAAGAAAGAATAATTTCAACACAACTTATTTGTAATTGTTCTTTTTAAGCGCGTTTCTTTCTTTGTTATAAATTTATGCTCGCCTGATAGTGACTGTTTTGGTCTAAAAATTTTGTGTATGACACAGTTTGGAAAACGGGAGGGGGAGGGGGAAGGGGGGGGAGGGGGTAGAGGAGGGCTGTCGGGACCCCCCCGTCGAGACACCCCTGGATCCGCCCCTGCAAGCGACTTTCTATAAACGGTCTTTTAACCCTCCAATGAGACGTGCAATTGTGGCGCGGAGGCTCTCCTATGCGCCCCTTAAACGAAGCATTTCCCCAAGTTTGTACGTACACAAATATTGAGATTGGTGAGCCTAGTGTGATGATGGACCTACGGTCAGATGGGTAAGCCTACTGTGTTCATGGACCTATAGTCAAATATCCTCAATTTGGCACTGCCGACCTGCATGTGTCACAGTACTTCACCCAGACATAGAGTGCCATATGCCCATGCACTCACAGGGGCTTATGTAAATCAGTGCCTCTTGCTGTGCGATACAATACTCATTGCATCTTCAGACTGAGGCAGCCATCTGTCAATAAGCCGCTGACTGCTGGTCAACCCTAGCGGTGGGAAAGTGTCCAATCTTTGTTGATCTGGGGCCCAACTCAATCCCTCAGCAAGCCTTAGAGTTTCATGTGCCCCTTCAGTTACAGGGGCTCATGTGTGATTCCATTCTCATTGCATCCTCATACGTGGCAGTCATCTAGGTTTATGTCTACAACTGTGATCAAAAAGCGAGAAATCAACTGCGCTCTTAGTGTCTCCCCCCGGGGGTGAGCAGCCGACTGACCCGTTTGTCACAAGTGATTGCTAATCCCCTAATCCCGTCACACATCACTCTCTGAGCACAGTAGGTCTCCAGTCTCACTCAGATTGCGTAGCTTTGTCTTTTGAGGTAGTGTCTGTGGACATGCACCAGTGCCCATCAGAGTAGCTGTGTAGTCATTGATGCGTGTCAGCGGAGGGGAGGTGTGAAATGTCTTGATTTTGATCACTAACTAACCCTTTAAGTAATCGTCAGCCAGTGTAAGAGGTATACATCATGGGTGATCATGACTATTTCTGTGATCTGATTCTGTGTTCCACATATGGAGGAGACGTGTGGGTGTATAGAGCAGTATCACAATTTTCACAAATGGCTGTGTTGTTCCTCAGACGGAGGAGTAATTGGTAGTGTAGTGTTGTTGTCAAACACAAGGTGATTGTTCCTGCAGAAACTCCAGGTAGAACATTCTTTTGAATAAGAAAATGAACACCATATAAAAATCAGAAGTGCCCGATTAATCTTGTTTTGTTAGGGAGGTGGGGCGGAGGCGGGAAGGAGGACAAGTGCATGTAGATATGATCAGCCCGTCCTTTTATAAAATGCCAAAAGCAGTGTTGCGTCCCGAGATAAAAGAAGAAACGTTTTAACAAATACAAATAGTCACCTCTTAGAACTCTAGGTATGTCTGAGAAAACCACTAGAAAAATATAAATAAAGAAAGAAACACGGGTAGAAAGAACGGTTACAACACGATAGTACAATTTTAAAGAAAATCACAAAAAGAAAAGCACCAAGAAAGAATAATTTCAACACAACTTATTTGTAATTGTTCTTTTTAAGCGGCGCGTGTTTCTTTCTTTGTATGATTTTATGCTGGCCTGATAGTCACTGTTTTGGTCTGGATTTCTTTTGTATGACACATTGTGGAAAACGGGGGGTGGGGGTGGGGGCGGGGGGTGGGGTGGGGGGGTGGGGTCGGGGTGGTGAGGGCTGTTGTGGCCCCCCTGTGGACACCCTCTGGATCCGCCCCTGGACGCCCATGATACCTCAAGGACTGAAATGTCTCGGTCAATAAATGATCATCAGTCTCCTGTTGAGAGCCCGGGCTGAAAAGATGACCTCATTCAAGGCGCCCAGCATCAATAGCTGCGAACGTGTCGCATAGCGTTGCCGGAGGCAACGCAATGCGACACTTTCACAGTTATTGATCCTGGGTGATGGTCTTTAATGACAGGCGATCTCTCATAAGGGTGTTCGCTCAAAACAGGTTCTGGCGTGATTCTGGACCCGGCTTGGGTGGGGACAAACTTACCAACAACACGGACAGACGGAGGTGGTGGTAGCTAGGACGCCACTCCGTTGGTTCCGTCTGTCATTTTGGCTGTCTGCTCCACAGGCTTCCTCATTCCTTGCCCCATCTTGCACACGATGTAGTCGAACACATGTTTCCAGGCCAGCTCTGTCTCCACCGTAAACTCTTCAGCAAGGGCTTGCTTGAGGGCGTCTCGCACCGCTGGCCACATGTACTGCAAAAAGGGTAAAATGTCAAACTTACTATGCAATTAAGCCAGAAAGAAAATAAAAAGAAAGAAAAAAAAACAAACAAACAAACAAACAAACAATAAAAACAACCAAAAACAACACCCGTGTCGTGTGCGGGCCCACTGCGGCCGACGCCGGCCCGGGGGTCTTCTGTTTACTGGGTAGTCAGGCCAATTCCGACCTGTGAAGGCAAAATACAGAAAATCCATTTTTGTGAAAAGCGAGATTTTTTATTGAAATACAACGAAAATCTTGCTTTTCACAAAAAGTGGACTTAGTGTTTTCTGCCTTCACAAGGCAGAGACACGAAGTGCTTCTTCTAAATTACAAGCACTGGCAGTCAACAGTGCTTCTTCTAAATTACAAGCACTGGCAGTCAACCCTTTCGGTCTATTTTTTAAAAATATATTTCGACTGCACCCTTCCCCCTTTTTAGTAGGTTCTCTCTTAGGGTGCATGGAAATTTAGCTCTAGGTGGAGGCATGGAATGTATGCCCATGCAGAAACCACAGTAAAATGTGGTCTTCTTTGCAGGTAGGCAGAAGTTCCTTCTCTTCCTCCAGTATTGCCGATGGTGTGCTGAAGAGGTCGCCAAGACCGAAACAGCTGTCCACACCGGCTCAATATCTGGACCCCCACTTGGGGGACATAGATTTAAATTTCCATTCACCAAGGGGCTGGAACAGTGGGATATGTGATACGCCCCCCTTGGAGGGGGGGGGGGGGGGGCTTCCATATGCATTGCTTCCAGTCACTTACTTAGCGCGCACCCCCTCTTTTCCCATCTTTTATTTGTGTGTGTGCTTGGATCAAAGTAGATCTATGATCATTGGTCTATCATGCACACTTCTCTCCCTTGACAGTGCTTTTTCCTACTCACTTGGTAGCTTCTTCTAAATTCACAAGGCAGAATTATTCAGTTCAGAGAGTCATAGCAGTTCAAGTAGGTCAGACCCCTGAGATGCCAAGCTAATATCGTATTTGAACTATCATAAACATTTCGTCGTCCAATGGCAAACAGCACGTAGATCTACCTGCTGGATGACGCATGTTGTGAGAATCTATGCCTCTTACAGTTAGAACAGGCTGGCTCCGGGACCGTAAAGCCAAAACGCGAGTAGAGAGTGTGAGAGAACCTAATTTCAATTAGAGGTCTACGCTACACTTAAAACATGACATCCTGAGGCTGATTTTGTAAAATTTGCTTATTGTCCTACGAAGGCTAAATTACTGATTAGGAGATAGAACAACTGTTTTAGTTCAAGGGTGGTGCCAGCATAGCGTCGTTTGAGAAAATCATGATCATTATGATCAGGGCAGCGAGCGTGAGGTCATACACTGTCAGGAACCCCTTCGGTCTGTTGGCGCTCATACAGATCTATATCTCTTGCAGACGTTGACGAAACAATGTCTCCCTGAAAAAAAAAAAAAAAAAAAAAAGCAACTCTACCCTCGCAGACCATAACGCCCGGTCATCTCCTCCGTGCACAGATCTCTAAGAAGAGGAGATTTTCAAGGGGCCCTGCAATCTGTTGGAGCGCATGCGGATCAATGTCTCTTGCAGATGCATTAAATTTACAGCGGGCGTGTGAACAGAAGGAAAAGACTCTAAAGATAATCAACTCCACCAGCCGACCTGAACATTTAGACACTCTGGCTGTGAAGGCCAACGCTCACGAGGAGGTGTGCGTCTTTGGGGAGTTCCTTCACGTCCTCGTTGTTGAACCGGCTCATTCACACTTTTTATGTGTGTGTGTTGTTGTGGTGAAGTTGCGCCGTAAACCACTTCACTGTCAGTGCACGCAGACGTCAAGGGTCTCCAGCCGTCAAGAGAACATTGACACACAGTGTTTTCAACAAGAGGCGTAGAACCTCATGGGCCCCCGCAATTGTCACCTAACTGTGCTCATGAGGATCTATGCCTTTTGCACTTAGGTGGTGTTGAGGGGCTAAGTGTGGCCTGGAGCCGCGACACCTGCGAGCCACACCACACCACACCACACCACACCCACCACACCCGACCCCACCCCACCCCACTCCACCCCACCCCACCACACCACACCACACCACACCGCACCACATACACCACATACAAACACACAATATGCCGTTTATAACTTAGGGAGGGATCAATAAGGTCTGTGCACTAGCTGCGGGAGATGGATCGGCCATAATAGGTCAAGGGTAGTGCCAGGTTAGCATGGCGTCTTCCCAGGCCATAAAAGGTCGTACATAATTAGGTAAGCGCATTCTCCCAACAGTTCAAGGGTCTTGCCAGATTAGCTTGGCGCCTTCCCAGAATATCTTAGAGACTTCTCGCAACAGTTCAAGGGTAGTGCAAGATTGGCTTAGCGCCTTCCCAGAATAGCTTTGAGACTTCTCGCAACAGTTCAAGGGTAGTGCAAGATTAGCTTGGCGCCTTCCCAGAATAGCTTTGAGACTTCTCGCAACAGTTCAAGGGTAGTGCAAGATTAGCTTGGCGCCTTCCCAGAATAGCTTTGAGACTTCTCGCAACAGTTCAAGGGTAGTGCAGGATTAGCTTGGCACCTTCCCAGATTAGCGTAGAGACTTCTCCCAACAGTTCAAGGGTAGTGCCAGATTAACTTGGCCCCTTCCCAGGCGCCAAGCTAAACTGGCACTGCCCTTGAACAATCCTCGCTGATCCGTTCTCTGCTGCGGTGAAAAAAAACCGCGTGGGATTAGCGGTCTGGGGCAAAAGTGTCATTCGATGGCGGCAACGTTTTAACCACTACACTGCCACCGGTCTAACATGGCACATCTGGAATTTGCGTAAATTCAACGCGAAAGAGCTCCTGCCGTCCCATGAACAATGGATACAAAGTGATCATTTCAGCAAGAGGCACAGATCTCATGAGTCCACGCAACTGCGGGGGCTCACGAGGATCTATACCTTTTGCAGTAACTTGACTGTGGTGTCCATTTTTTCTCGGCAGTTTAAAACAAAACAAAAACTTTCGTTTCAGGAGCCAAAATAACTTATTATCGTACGAAGGGCGCTGCCCAGTTCTTTAAGATCTTAGCTGGTTAGACCGTGATGGCTCAAGAGTAGTGTGTCTTTCCTCTTCTCCTTCGTGTGGGTGAGTGGGAGTGCATGTGTATTGTACTTTAACCCATTCAGCCCTGACGCACTACTGCAGGAGATGGGTCGACCATGATAATTCAAGGGTAGTGCCAGATTAGCTTGGCGCCGATAGGCGCCAAGCTAATCTGGCACTACCCTTGAATTATCATGATCTATCCATCTCCTGCAACAGGTGCATAGTCGTTAGATGACGCCTCCAAAATTTGGGAAATACGTGCGTCGGGCTGAATGAGTTAATATTTTCATCCTTTCGATCCATGCATTTATTGATGTTGAGTCCGTAAAAAATAAATTGCTCCCAATGTGGGATAATCACAATTTTCTTACTTGACTTTGCTTATTCCAGACGTGCTGTATAGAGATACGCGCCGTTTGTCTAGTAACCGTTGGCGGCACGGCTCGAATGGGTTAATTAGGAACTACTCTCCAGCTTTTATGGTCGATGAACGTCCTACAAATGGCGCTCGACGTTAAAGACTTATCTGCCTCTTGGTCTTTTGCCGTCGGCACGATGGCCTTTGCGCATTGGGTTGTTTCCGGTTTTACTTTATGATTAAATTTGGCACTTTTGGCATTTTTGCCCCGACAAACGCTAATGAAACTTTCGGGCTGCACCGATAAATTTCGCCGTATTCAGACATCGTTCCTGTAATTAATTTTTTACGATTCATTTTCCTCAGTCTTTCAACCAGAACGTTTCGTCTGCAAGAGGCATAGATTCTCATGAGCCCCCCTGCGCTGGTTCATGCGAATTTATGCCTCTGTTTTGTGTTGATTTGGTCCTATTCCAACAATTGTTTTTCTTGTCCTCATTTGAAGAATGCTACATTTTCCTCATCTGAAGAATGTCACGGAGGTGAAAGTCTCTTCTCTGTTTTTTTTAACTCGTCATATGTTCACTCTCGTTATGTATTCAGCCTTCCCTGCCACTGAACACGTATTTTGTTTCCGGAATATTTGTCAATTTAACGACAAAAAGCCACAATCGTCCAAATTAGAGAATCATGGACACGCATTGATCTCAGCAAGAGGCATAGATCCTCATGAGCCCCCGCTATCGCGGGGGCTCATGAGGATCTATGCCTCTAAGGGGAAAGTCTCAAAATATCTTTTTTAACCCCTTCAAACTTTGCGTGTCTGGCAAACCATAACAGAGTGAACTACATGTTAATCACAGATGAGCAGCAAGAGTCATAGATTATCACGAGCCCCCGCTGATGCGGGGGCTCATGAGGATCTATGCCTCTTGCATTTGTCTGATGCGTGTAATTGTGTCCAGTTGTGAAAGGGTTAAGGGTGCCACGGTAACTGCACTGTCATCTTTGTCATGTTTTCCTTGCTGTGCGACTGAAGGCAATTTTCACAATCTGCAAATCTTGTCCGGTGTATGACCCATTTATCCGCTACTTTAAAGCGGAGTGACAGCCTTTCCCTGATAGGCAGGTCCCCTTTAACTCATTCTACCCCATCACCAAAATCCCCAAATTTTGCCGTTGTCCTCTGAAGACTGCATTGCAGTGCAGGACACAGATCGACCATGATAGTTCAAGGGTGATGCCAGAATAGCTTGGCGCCCATAGGCGCCAAGCTATTCTGGCATCACCCTTGAACTATCATGGTCGATCAATATCTTTCTGTGGTCCGTCTGGGGTAGAATGAGTTAATTAGTTTAGGAAAATTACTACTGGCAAAATTGAGGGCGGTGTCCCTGGGGCAGTTTTGTTGCTGTTTTTTTTGTGTTTGTTGTTGTTGCAGAAACCTGTTTTAACGTCCCGAAAAAAGCTTCAATGTCACTACTTTTCCTCTGTGATTTCGCTTCTCGGTATTTCCTTTGCGATTTGCTTTTCCCTTGTGGTTCGGCTGTCGGTACATTATACAACGCACGCACGCACGCACACATAGTTCCCACTGGCAATAAGACGCATGCGCAACTTAGGGATGTCCTCGCCACCCCTCCCCCCCAACCACCCTCCCCAGGGACAAAATCTTCATTTTTTTTTTCTGAGTGTCCAATATTTTTAGCAAGATCTGAGCATTTTGTAGAGCATGTGAATATTACTGTTTTGACCTCTTCAAGAGTCTGCTACATATCCCTTCATAAACCTGTACGACATTTAAAATATATTTTTACATCTTGTCTTCAAACTTTCCTTTCAGTCTGGCTGGCCAGATTTTTACCCTTCCCACCGTGAGATGGCCCTAGTCGCCTGCTCCGCGTTAAACCCAAATAACTCACTCACTCACTCACTCACTCTCACTCACTCAGTCACTCACTCACTCACTCACTCACTCACTCACTAGCAGCTTTGCCTGTCCCGATTTTGCAAGGTCGTCAAGACATCCCCAATGCGCAAAAGGCCATCGGGCCGATATCGACCCGATGTCCTTTTGCGCATTGGGTCTGCCCTGACGGACGACCGGAGAGACATTTCACGTTGGCCTTCGAAATGACCGGTGACCGAGCGAGTGGACGCCCTTCCGACTAGTGGTTCACTTCCTCCCTTGTCTGTAGACAATAGCCCTTCAGCCTTGACACACAATATAATAGGTCAAGGACGGAGGCGGCACGTCTCGAATGAGTTAATAAACGAGATCAAAGGGATTGACTGCCAGTGCTTGTAATTTAGAAGAAACTACCATAAGTAGAAAAAAAAAAAACACTGTCAGTGGAGAGAATTGTGCATTATCGACCAATGATAATAGATCTACTTTGGTCAAAGCACAGAAAAGAAAGGAAAGAAGGTGCGCTAAGTAATTGGCTGGAAGCATAGCATATGGAAGCCCCTCCGAAGGGGGGCGTATCACATATCCACTGGATTCCAGCTTCTTGGTGCATGGAAATTTATATATAGGTACCCCAAGGTGTGTGTGTGTGTGTGTGGGGGGGGGGGGGGGGGCGGGGGGCGGGTCTAGATGTTTAGCCGGTGTGGACAGCTGTTTTGGTCTAAGCGACCTCTTCAGCACACCATCGGCAACACTGGAGAAAGATAAGGAACTTCTGCCTACTTGCAAAGAAGACCACATTTCACTGTTGTTTCTGCAGGGGCATACATTCCATTCCTCCAACCAGAGCTAAATCTCCATGCACCTCAAGAGAGAACCTACTAAGAAGAGGGTCGGGGTTGTAGTCTAAATTGTAGTAATAAACGAGACCAAAGGAGTTGACTACCAGTGCTTGTAATTTAGAAGAAACTACTAAGTAGATAATTGGTCGATAATGCACTTTTATCTTCCCTGACAGTGCTTTTTCCTACTTACTTGGTACTTTCTTCTATATCCATTGTATGTTCGGCGGGCGCGAGCTTTAACAATAGTTGGTGGTCTTGTAACATAATATATTGGTAGCAGGGGTTTGCTATACGGACCCATGTAGGCCTGAGGGAGGTCAAAGGAACCATTGTACCCCTCAGGCCTTTGGTCTTCGGGGTACAGTGGTTCCTTTAACCTCCCTCAGGTCTACAAGGGTCAGTGCAGCAAGCTCCTGCTACCAATAAAGTGTTTGTTTTAATTCCTCCACCCACCAGCCGCTGAGGGAGGAGATATGGCCGAAGCCCGCCACTCTACAAGAGAAACTGTACGGGCCTGTGGAGGCGCTACAGAAGACCACAGATTTCATTTTGAGAGCCAAACTCCAAGTGTGACGGCGTTCGAGAAGAAGAAGAAGAATTCCTCCACAATTTTCGTAAAAGGAATGAAAATAAATCTTCCGACCTGGATCACGCCAGACATGACTGACGTCAAAAGATAATAATAGACTTATGACGTGATTTAAAATATTTCATGACGTTGTCATCTCCAGTAGTGTGCTCGTTGTTTCGAACAACGGCAGGTTTGAAAAATGGCTTATGTCTATGACGTTGTCAATGCCTCAACCGTTGATAAATAAAGCTTCATTGAATCATTCATTGAACAACACTAAGTAACTTAAAAAAAACCACTTTAGTACGTTTTGGTGATCTTTTATAGAACAAAACTCGCATCCATGATGCGTCACAAAGAGGGCTACAAGAAGTCCGCCATTTTTTGCTACAAGGGTTTTTGTAGCTCGGTCATGTGGTACAGCTAAAGGTATTGATCGTGTGACGTAGGGATGCAAACAACAAGACTTGTTTGACAGCAGTCAGAACTGTAGAGACAATCAAACAAATACGGCTGTCGTGACCTTGACCTTGGCGTTGTGAGTAGCTAAAGAACTCTCCTAATGACATTCCCTCTTATCTGAACAAGAGATATCCTCGAATAAAATCTGATGCGATCAATACCTTTTTTTCTTGTACGACCATCTCGGCTTTGATATTTAAATAACTGAACATTTTGTTAAAGACACTTGTTTTGCAACCTAGATGTGAAATAAATAAATCGATTCCACGTTTAATAGATATCGGCTCAGTCGTTACGCAAAAACACCCAATGGGAGGAAAATGAAACGATTGGGTTCACTGTAAAGAGAAAATCAAACACTTCGCACAATTATACATTAGACTGCACACAACTACGCATTGATCCAGTGAGTCCTGACACAAAACACCAAAATATAGACCGACCATGACAGACCAGTAGTAGATGCGACAATAACATAAAGAACGATCAGGATGGTTCAGTGATGGAGATTACTTTCAGATATCACTCGACCTTGCTAGTTCAAGGGTGGTGCCAGAATAGCTTGGCGCCTACATGCTCCAAGCTATTCTGGCACCACCCTTGAACTTGCATGGTTGATGCGTCCTCTGAACTGCAATGTCGTCTTTGGAAGACAATTTCCTAATCTGAGACAGAAGAACCTGTTTGAGCAACCATTCCTAATGACCTATCATTAAAGACCATTATTTAGGTGGCTGCAGGCATCTAAATCAAGGTCTTTAATGACAGGTACGTGCCACTGTTCGCCCTTGAAGGCTTTTCTCTTGAGACAGCATTTGTCTTTGAAGAAGGCGGTTGCTCAAAGCAGGGTCAAATGTAGTCAACCTAAGGGCCCACTCTGTGGAACGGGCATTTTCACATTTGTTTTCTTCCCTACGTCACACGACTAAAAACTAAAAAACTTTAGCGCAAACCGTACCATATGACCAAGCTACAAAAATCTTTGTAGCGACTAATGGCGGACTTTTTGTAGCCTCTTTCTGACGCGTCTTGGATGCCAGTGTTGTTCTATAAAAGATGACCAAAACGTTCTAAAGTACAAAGTTACTTAGTGTTGTTCGAAACAACAGGCACACTACTGGAGACGGCAACGTCATGAAAGATTTTAAATTACGTCATAAGTCTATTATGTATAAATGTATATTCTTTCATGTATATTGACGTCAGTCGTGTCTGGCGTGATCCAGGTCGGAAGACTTATTCTTGATTTATTTTATGAAAATAGTGGAGGAATGAAAACAAATACGTTATTGGTAGCAGGGGCTTGCTGCACGGATCCTTGTAGGCATGAGGGAGGCCAAAAGAACCATTGTAACTCTCAGGCCTTCGGTCTTCGGGGTGCAATGGTTCATTTGACCTCCCTCAGGCCTACAAGGGTCCGTGTAGCAAACCCCTGCTACCAATAACTTATATTATTTCACACAATAACAAGATGCGGATTTCATCGTAAAGTCTTCCATATTGTTTGGAGCTCAACATTAGGAACATTCAGGGTTGTTCATATTTTTAGGCTTATTATGCTGATCCATTTCCCTCCTCTCTAAGCCAACCTCTGACCAACACACACTCTTTCTGACGCGTCATGGATGCCAGTTTTGTTCTATAAAACAAAACAAAACACCAAAACGTTCTAAAATACAAAGTAACTTAGTGTTGTTCGAAACAATGCAGGCGGCAAGGTCTCGAAAGATCTTATAATATGTTATACGTCTATTATGTAGACATGTATACTGTTTTGACGTCAGTCATGGCTGGTGTCAGAACAGAAGATTTAAGTTTGATTTCTTTCACAAAAATGAAGCAAGGATGAAATCAAATACGTTGTTGGTAGCAAGGGTTTGCTGCTGACGGACCCTTGTAGGCCTGAGGGACGTTAAAGTAACCATCGTACCCAGAATGCTACACTGACTTGTGTAGGCCTGAGGGACGTCAAAGTAACCATTGTACCCCAAAGGCCTTCATGGTTCAATGGCTACTTTAACATCCCTCAGGTCTAAAAGGATCCGTGTAGATTATTGTTTTCATACCTACGTCACACGACCAGTCTATTTAGCGCAAACCGTAGCATGTGACCGTGATACAAAAACCCTTTGTCACGGTTGGAGACCGTTTCGCGTGGGAGTAGTCGAAAGTACCGTAGCACCGGTCAGGCAGGGATTAGAACTTGTTGTGAGTTAGCAAAGTCGGATGAGTGTTTTGTGTGTTGCACGCGCGGGACACGGGAGTAACACGCAGCGGCGTGGTCACGGCCGGGGCGGTCCGTGGCGCAGTGGTTAAGGCGCCTGCCACCAATGCCAAAGGTGCGAGATTCGAAAACGGGTTCCGGCGTCGGACTTTTCTCCTCTGGTAAGTGTCACCGTTAATTCGGGCGGACCCTCGGGGGTTCTTTCTCCGGGTACTCCGGTTCTTCCACCCCCCCAACCCCCCCCCCCCAACCCCCCACTTTGGTACCAGTTTCAGGCCACTTTACAAATTTCAAATACAAGCGATCAAAAATCTCTGTAACTTCAGTAGCTGAACTTCGTCTGTCTTGTACTGTGTTTGTCTGAAATGGCGTAAATCCGTGTCTGTTACGTGAGTGTGCGTGTTAGGTTTCAGTTCGCGGCGCTTTGAGTCGATTTGCCCAAAAATTGAGAAAAAGCGCCTATATAATAACGGTATTATTATTTTATTATTATTATTATTTGTTATTATTATTATTATTATTATTATTATTATTATTATTATTATTATTATTATTATTATTATTATTATTATTATTATTATTATTAGTTCTCGGGCGTTAGTTTAGTTAGCAGCTGTACTTGACGGGACCAGGTCGTCACTATTTGCTGGGTGTTGGAAGTCAGTGGCTGACTGTGGGTGTTGGAAGCCGGAGACTGGGGTTAGTTTTGCCTGCGGGTGGCGGCTGGGCGCGTGCAGTGAGTCTCAGAGGAGGCTTTTGTTTGCTTTCGGCGTGGGACACGCACGGTCGCCTACAGCGTCACGTTCGCCCGACCGCTATCGCCGACATCCCAAACCAGGGAAGCGCGTTGAAGGGCAAGGGACCAACAAGGCCAAAGGACTAGCAAGGGGAACCGGATGGCAAGGAGGAGCCGCCAGCGCGCATCTTCTTACCACGTGGTCTCACCCCTATTCACTTGTCCTCCCCCACTCGCCCTGTCTCGGTGTAGTTTCCTCCTTTGTATTATGAACTGTACAGTAGAGAGTCGTGCATGAACAGTCGAGTGGTGAACTGGTTAGTAGACCGCGTCAGAAACTTGTGTATGGATAATTATGTTGTGAACAGTTTTAGTGGACGGCGCTAGAGACTATCGAATTGTTTCCTTTTCCTTTTTTCCCGGTGGTTGTTGACGTGAGTGTATTCGCCTAGCGCGAGGAATCGCTTAGTTCCTCCACTCGGCGGAAGTGTTAACTTGATCATTGTGGTATCGTTTTATTTGTTTTGTTTTCACTTCTTTATTAAGGAAGGGAGGGGGGGGGGGGGGTAGGGTAGAAGGAAGGGCTGAACGAAGGGGGTAGGGGACGTTGAAGGGAATAAAGTGTGTGTACTCGTATAGGAATAGTTTTGTGTTGCGTGTGCTGAGTTGCGACCCGTCTAGAGGCAAGACTACTAGGGCTCTTCATCTTTCTCTCGTCTGTCATTCTACCTCTTCCTCTCGTCTATCATTCCCTAGTCGTGACACCCTTGTAGCGACAAATGACGGACTTCTTGTACCCTCTTTGTGGCGCATCTTGTATGCGAGTTTGTTCTATAAATGATCACTAAAACGTTCTAAAGTTAAGTTACTTAGTGTTGTTCGAAACAACAGGGACACTATTGGGGACGGCAACGGCTTGAAAGATTTTACATTACTTCCTACGACTATTATGTATAAATATATATTCATTTTACGTCAGCCAGGTCTGGCGTGATCCAGGTCGGAAGATTCTTCTTGATTTCTTTTACGAAAATAGTGGAGGAATGAAAGCAAATACGTTATTGGTAGCAGGGGCTTGCTACACGGACCCTTATAGGCCTTCGGGAGGTCATGGAATCCATTGTACCCCTCAGGCCTTCGGGGTACAATGGTTCATTTGACCTCCCTCAGGTCTACAAGGGTCCGTGTAGCAAACCCCTGCGACCAATAACTTATGTCTCTTACTCGTTTCGTGTAACATCTACTATAACCCGTGCCGTCAAACACCTGTCTTTCACTCACCGGGACCATCTCAGGCTTGATGTTGTAATGACGATGCCTTTCGCCTAGCTCCAGCAGCCCCTTGGACAGATAGGACGAGTCCCCCAGACTGTCCACCGCGTTGTCAAGCGCCGTCATCACGATGTTGGCATGGCCGCCGAGCTTGGACCAATCAAAATCGTACTCTCCCGTCTCCGTCTGCGTCATCATTCTCTTGAAGAACTTCTTGAAGTCGCTCTGAAGTTCGAACAGCCTGCGCACACAGAAAGCGAAAATCGTGTTATAGCACTCGAAGCTCAAACCCAGTGCGCAAAGGCCATCGGACTAACATTGGCCACCGTTGGCCCGCGCACAGCCGACCCGGCCCGATGGCCTTTTGCGCTTTGGGAAGGTGTTTAGTGTTTTCGAATTTGGGGATGTTGCAGTCAAAGTAAAACAGCCTTACGTTTAAACTCTGATTTGGCGTTTGATCACCAAATACATCTGTTAGCCAAATATTTTGATGCAAAAAAAAAAAAAAATAAAAAAATAAAAAAAAGGTAAATGCACA
>BTPG01000004.1:115306013-115326013 GCA_036245525.1 Semisulcospira habei
TTCTTGCCTCTCTGATCGTGTATTTAACACGGTTACGCTGTTGCTTATATTCAGTAAACATTTTATTGCTACGTAGATCGTTTCTAAGCGCCATCGCCTGCATAATTTCAGGAGTAAGCCAGGGAGGAAGAGTGTTAGATTTTACCCTCCTCGCGCGTAGGGGAGCATGTTTATTAAGTACATTTAGGAAAAGAGAGTACCAAATACTGAGGGCGGTATTAGGATCATAGGACAGGAGCACGTCATAAAAGGAGTATTTTCTAGATCAAAAAGAAATTCGTCTTTACTGAAGTGTTTAAACGTCCTATACGTTATAGTTGTATGACCGTTCTTTTTGGGTTTAAGGAGTTTAGAAGACCAGGAGCCCGCCACAGGATAATGATCACTAACACTAAGATTTGAGACATCAACGTCAGAGACGGCTTTGGGTTTATTAGTATATATGTGGTCTATAAGCGTGGAAGTAGTTGGAGTAATTCTGGTGGGTGATTTAACTAACTGTACTAAGCCAAACAGAGATAACGTTGTGCCCCAGGCGGGGTGCGGCTTAAGTAAATCTATATTAAAATCGCTCAATAAAAGAATGTCGGTCTTCTTTTTTAAAGCTCTGTCAAGGTTCTGACTAAACTGATCGTACCACTCAAAAGTTGCGGCGGGATTTCTAAGTAAGAACCCAATTAATACCGGTTTTGATTTCGGACACTTAACTTCGACCCATACGCACTCCACCCCGATCGTTTCTAAGTCGACGCGTCGATGAACTAAATGCTGGATAGAAGTATGAATATAGACAGCGATGCCAGTTTGACCGGGAGACAAAGGGTCTCGTCTAATAACCGAAAAATTGGGGATACTGATTGCTGCATCGCTCACACAGGAAGTCAGGCGCGTCTCACTGAGTCCAAACAGGTGGAACGGTGTAGGATTGTTAATATATACAGATATGTCGGCTAATTTGTTATACAGATGGAACACATTGAGGTGCCCTATTCTCATAACTGCACCTTTGATGAAAAATTCGTTTGGACTTATTACAAAATACAGAGTGCACAAAATAAACAATGAAGAAACAATTGAATACGGAAAAACACGGAAATAAAAAAGTACTATTAACTATAAAACGGTAAAGGCCACGTAATTGAGTAAAAGTCCTCTAGGGAACAAGTAGCAGTTACTCTACTGAGCTCTCAAAAACTCGCTGCGGTGACCGAACCACAAGAATCATGTGAGGCAACGTGAAACGCCGCATGAAACACCTGTATGTTCGGCTGTCACTAAGCTCCCTTCTTTGTCGTCTCAGTACAGCTATGATTAAATCACTCAAGCTAATAGTCTGTCTCACTGTAAAGACACGAAAGAGACTGAAAATTAAAGTTTTTTTTTTTTTTAAAAAAAAGAGCACAATCTTTACAGTGTAAACTAACACAGTCTCTGGTGGTAACACTCAATGTTACTGTCACATCAGTTTATGACCAACGCGGCTAGAAAGTAGAACCAAAGTAATCAATAAACAGCACAGTGCAACCTTTTGGGTGCAGACAATAACGTTGGTAGTCAGTCTAACTGATTTACTGCATGAACAAGTTACATCTGTAACAATAGTCAGTCACTTTTTAGTGTAATGAAAGCACGACCGTTTTGCCCACAGACGCAATGAGGCAGAAACAGTATCGCCATCAGTCAGTTTGCCGCGCTCGAGTTCACAATCACCAAATATAAACGTCTGATTAAAGCGTCAGGAAATCAATGATGAACATCACCTACTAGTTCAACAATGGAAATTAACCCTTTTGTTCATGCATCCGCCGGTACTGTTTGCAGCATGTACTGTTTGCAGCACCGGTGGTTGCATGCACAAGGGGGAGAGAGAGAGAGATGATTGGTTGTACATTGCTTAAAGACCCGACAGCAACAAGACTTTCTCAGGACGTGCCTGCACTGCTTGCGAAAAAAACAACAACAAAAAAAAAAAACCTAAACAGAATATTGAATGTATGTCGCCAGCCGGTCTAATACGCGGAATACACCTAAAACCATTTAGCAACACACATCCAATATCAAGAGCTACAGGCAGCGCAGACAGTAGGGAGAGTTTAGAAAAGGAAAATACAGGTAGACAGAAACACATGCCCCAGAATAAAGGGGAAAACCCAACCTGTGGGGCTGACCAGGGTGACCCTGGGAACTAAAAAGTAGGCCCCACCCAAGTCCCCCAGGGCAGATCCGGATGGTGATGGGGGAGAGAGAGAGAGAGAGAGAGAGAGAGAGAGAGAGAGAGAGAGAGAGAGAGAGAGAGAGAGAGAGAGAGAGAGAGAGAGAGAGAGAGAGAGAGAGAGAGAGAGAGAGAGAGAGAGAGAGAGAGAGAGAGAGAGAGAGAACTTTACAGAGCGGATTAACACAAATCTTTGTTTCAAATGTCCCCTCGATCTTTTTTGTGAGAAGTTTTCCCCATCCTGTACTGAGCCTAAAACCTGCCTCACTGCTTCTGAACCGTCTTGACACCGCAGTAATGGAAGCATAATCAGAGGCCAATCGGAAACGGAAAAGAAGAATGTCGAACGTGTTGGACTGGCAGTTTTCAAAAGCGATTAGATCACGCATTCGCCTTCTCCCTTTCCGGAGTAAAGAAAAGTGGGTGGGACCGACGTAGGCGGCAGTGAGCCCGCGCACGAGCGAACTGCGGCCAACGTCGGCCCGATTGTCTTTTGCTTACGTATTGGTGTATACTAGCGCGAAACATATAACGTTGTTCCCAGAACACCAACTTTTTAGATTCTTCTGATAGCACTATTACTGGTACTAAGTCAAAGTCTGTTCCTCATTGTGACTGTGACAGGGTAGATCGGATTCTGATTAGCTTTATGAATGTTTCGTCCGGACCGAAACACACAATCCGGTCAAGAGGTTAATCACTACAATTATCACAAGAGTATCTGTATTCGTGCTGCAGTTTTGTCTCCAAGATTGTCCGCGAAAGCGATATTGATCATGTGGCCAGGTCTCTTTAGAGATCAGTGTCTCAACCAGCCAAGTCCGCCTGCAGAAAGGCATAGATCCTCATGAGCTCCTGCAGTCTGCTGGGGCTCATGAAAATCTAATACCTTTTGCTGTCTACAGAGGCTCATGAAATTCATTGCATTTGGTTTTCAGAGATCGGCGTCGTTTGCAGTCTTAGTTCGGCTTAAGTCTCAGATTGTGCTGTAACTTCAGAGGGCCGACGTCGACCGCCGTTGGCCCGATGACCTTTTGCACATTGGGTGGCTACCTCGTTGTTTAGTGCTGGCGTTTGTGTCCTTTCCCTTGTATTTATTTTCACATATTAGCCTAACAGTAAAGTCCTTCCATTCTCCAAAGGCATAGATCCTCGTGAGTCCTTGTAGGGAGGAGGAGGAGGTGGTGGTGGTGGTGGTGGTGGTGTGTGTGTGGGTGGGTGGGGCGGGGGGTCATGAGGATACACGCCTCTTGTTGAATCATTTTCAGTTTAGCTTTGCTTGTAGGCACAAGTATCACTTGGAACTACAAGAGGTGACCTAGCGATAACGGTTCCAAAACCTTAGATCCAGGGCACAGTTGCACGATTGAGCTTAGTCCACCTTGCTGAGTGGTTTACGCAGGACTAAGCTCACCCGTGCAACTGATGCCTGATACAGATTGCAGAGGTTAATTCGCGTCTTATGGGTACTTCTATTTTAGTGCCGGTAATTGTGAAATTATCATCTGCAAGAAGTGTAGATCTTCATGAGCCCCTCAGTTGCATGAGGATCTATGCCTCTTGCTTGCCAGCCACCTTTATTCGGCGGTGTGATTAACATGTTGGGTCCTCTTTCAAACAGTTATTCGCGACAGGCACAGATCTCCATGGTCCTGCTGGGGCTCATGAAGGACTGTGCCACTTGCTAGAAACATTTTCGTCTGACTTATCAGGCCTGTCTTATATCTGTGTTTCTCAGCTGGAGAAGGCAGAGGTGGATGGATGAATGTACACATCAATATCTCCTAAGGCCATATACTGGACGGTCACAAATAGTAGCCGGGCAGGCGACTGTCTCCTAGGACCAAAGACTGGATACAGTCCAATTTTACATCTGTGTTTTTTAAACGGAGACGGTCACAAATAGTTGGATGGATGGATACATGAGTGTCTCTTCGGATACGGGACACACGCTATAATTTGCATCTGCGATCTTTTGTTTGTTTTTTTCGGACCGAGCCGGTCACAGTTGTATATAGTATAGTTGTATATAGTTGGATGCATAGAACGTTGTATGGATCACTGGATCAATGGATGTCCCCCAGGACGAGATACTGGAAGCAGGTCAAGCAGATCATTTGAGGATCGCACGACATTGCTTATTTTCCGTCTCAGGCCATCTTTTTCTATGTGAAGTTCTTCAATACTGCCTCTAAGGACCTCACACTCTTCTTTTTTGGTTGTTAGCACCAACCAAGGCTGACATAAAAGTGATTTGAAAGTCGGTCTTTCAAGTGGGTCTACATATCTAGATGAATGGATGCATAAGGAAAATGTATCTTATATCTTCACGTTCAGGATTTTATCTGATCTGATCTGACCTGATCCAAAGCCATTAAACGCCAGTCCAGTCATGCCCGGCCAGGCCCAGCCCATCGTACCATGGGGCTAGTTGCATGAATGAGCTCACTCATGCAAGCCCTTGTTCAGCTCAGCCCAGCTTAGCTTAGCTTTCCATAACTCTATAATATCATGAGGCGAGTGAATTTCAAATCAGGGGCAGCTTCAGAGAAAAGTCAAGTAATCAGTTGAAGCTACCGGGAAGTGTGATGATTGATAATAGTTTGGGGCCACAGCATTCGACCTGGGCTCGGTTGCACGAAACACAGCGCAAAATAACGACCGAATAAAGCAAGCAGCGCGTGCTGTCCTGTGATTTTTGACCCTACGACTGAAAGCCCTAAGTTATAAAATCACAGACCAGCACAAATTTAAACCGTAAGGTCCAAAATCAAAGAACAAAATGACAGAGGTGAAAAGGACATACAAAGATGAATTAGAAGGAAAAAAATCAATGGTGAAAATTATCATCCATGAGATTAGCGAGGAGCGAACTGAATTTTTATTTTGCGCAGATGAAACAGATGTAACCCTTTGGCTGTCGGCAGCGGTTTTAGTCGCGATGATTCTTGCCGGAATCATCGCGACTAAAACCGCTACCGACAGCCAAAGTGTTAAGCTAGCACGTTTCTTAGAGGACAGAACAAAGGAAAAAACGGAAAAGAGGATACTGCAAAAAAAATGTCAAAGGGAACGAGAAATTTAAAAGCAGAGAACAATAAGAAAAGTGCACACGTAAAGCAATTACATAAAGAAATGAGAAATAGAAGAAAGAAGGTCTATCTGAAAAATGCAGTGTATTGGCCTGTGACTTTGAAACGTGCGGCCCCAAGTCGTAAAGTCTAAAATCACAGAGCATCACATGAAACGTGTCGACAGAAAGTTTGTCCATGTCGGCCCCGTGAAAGTGGAAGACAGTAAGCCTATTTTTTACTTGTTCTTTCCCACCCCCACACAAAACTAGAACACACATTAACACATTACATCCTGAGGCTGATTTTGTAAAATTTGCCGCAGTATTGTCCTACGAAGGCTGAATTACTGATTCGGAGATAGATCAAATGTTTTAGCTCAAGGGTGGTGCTAGCATAGCTTGGCGCCTCAGGTGCCAAACTATGCTGGCACCACCCTTGAAGTATCAGTCACAGTCAAATTTATTTCAAGCAACAGTATAGAGTATGATGATGATGATGATGTTAAGAAGGGACATGGACTTCCAGCTCTCGCTGATTTCGTCCGGGGGGGGGGGGGGATGGGCCGGGGGGGTGGGGTGGGTGGTGGTGGGGGGGTGGGGGTTTTATCCTGTCTGTTCTCCGCTGACGCCCGCGCATCACTTTTGTTTTTTCTCTCATCAAGTATAGAGTACAAGCAGTCTGCGCATGCATCTTCCAGTTCTAAAATTAGCACTTGTAGCTGCAGGCGCCATGGTGTCAAGAAGGAATATTATTTTGGTTTTTTTTACTCGCTTGGCGGGCATGTTTTGGACTAGATTTCATTTAATTTGTTCGTATTCAGATTACGGTCGGTTTCACTTGTTCAGATTCTTCACAAATTACTTTCCCTATCTTTTATGTTTGTTAACCCTTTGTCTGTTGGTAGCACGTTTTGTCGCGTTGATTCCTTCAAAGTGGTGTCAGCAAGGGCATAGATCCTCATGAGTGCCCGCAACTGCGGGGTCTCATGAGGATCTATACCTCTTGCAGTTGGATGTGTTCAATTTTCTCGGCACCCAACCGGTTAAATTATATACGACTTATGGTCACTTAAAGCTAGCCTCTCCTCTGGCCGACAAAAGCATACATTTCTTTCTGAGTCTCTGCGGCTGCATGGTGCACGATTATCAATGCCTATTGCTTGTATGAACAATGCTCATCAACTTAACTTATTCTGCCCGCGACACACCACATCAAGATATGACTCGACCATGATAGTTCAAGGGTGGTGGCAGAATAGCTTGGCGCCTATAGGCGCCAAGCTATTCAGCCACCACCCTTGAACTATCATTGTCGATCTGTCTACTGAATTGTAATGCAGTCCTCAGAGGATAACTCCAAAGTGTGGATATTTCGTACCTCGGGCACAGTGAGTTTACATCCATCTTGTTTACACAGTCTAGACCCTCCGCGACTTTCAAAACGACGGATTTCAGCCAACTGCCCGAAACATTCTCTCGTAGTCGTAAACAACAAGGGCAAAACCTAAGTGATTAAATTCGAAATTGTGACCCCACACGCATCGCGGCAATACATGCTTGAGGTCGAAACAGCTACAGTAAACAAATGTATATCTTTATCAGCTAAATAAATAAATAAATAAATAAATAAATAATGGGATTCAAGAGCGCGATTACGTGGCTTTCCTTTATAACATTAGTAAAGCGCGAATGGAAACTCTACAGCGGATTTTTTAAATTATTATTTATTTATTTATTATTTATGTTGTGTGTGTGTGTGTCGGATTTTGGTTTTATGTGTGTGTTGAAAGAGTTCTTGTGTTCTTTATTTGTCCTTTTGTGTTCTTTAAAATAACACCGTCGCTAACGTACTTTTCTTTCTTCACATCTAATACCTCTTGGTCTGATGTGCTAAAATTGTCTTTTGTAACTTTTTGTCTTTTATTTGTTTGGATTTTCTTTCCCTCTAATACAGGGTTATCTCGATACTTGGCCTTTTTAAGTCCGTTCTATTTACACAAGGGCCATTTGTTTAGGATGGGTCGCGGTGGGGCGAATTTAATAGCATGTCCATGATGTCAAAGACGGGCAGGCCTAAAGCTCTCTGTCAACTGAAGAAACAAGATTAAAAAAATGGTTCTTGTCTAGTTAGTTACGCTAACCTCGCTGCTGAATGTACTTAGAGCGCTAAACGCCGTGTGTGTATGTGTGTGTGTGTGTGTGTGTGTGTGTGTGTGTGTGTGTGTGTGTGTGTGCGTGCGTGCGTGCGTGCGTGTGTGTGTGTGTGTGTGTGTGTGTGTGTGTGTGTGTGTGTGTGTGTGTGTGTGTGTGTGTGCGGTCGCGCGTATGTATGTATACACGAGAATCTCCGATATTTCTGTATACACAAGCTTGAAACTTGGCGAAATACTTTATTCAAAGGGTGGCTAAGACAGCCTCCGAGGATACTGTAATTGGATGTCTCGTAGAAGACATAAAAAATCGTTTATATAAAATCGGTTGACCCAGATCAGAGTCCGTAATTTTTGGCATATTTACTTGAAATTTTGTATATAGCTGGTTTGGAGAAAAGCCTTGGATGAGTTTGTTAGCCAGCTTTGTACCATTTCAACTTCTTCAGTAAAAATTAATTCTGTTATATATATATATATATATATATATATATATATATATATATATATATATATATATATATATATATATATATATATATATATATATATATATATATATATATATATATATATATATATATATATATATCATTACTATACAAGCGTCCCAAGCCAAAAATGCACTCAATCAGAGTAGCTCCAAGGACATATTTTTCATAAATTCGGAATGCTGTGCTATGCATGGAATCAGGCTGGTAACTTGCATGTGTCATCAGACATCACGCCTATTGTGACTGCATCGCTATTAGATCTTTGAGCTTCACTGAACCTATACATAAAGTATAGAGACTACCCAGGCCCGCAACCGCTGGAGAATATCCAGTCCTCCCCCGATGAGGAGCTAGTGCATGAGTTATAAGTTATTATAAGTTATTGGTCGGAGGGGTTTGCTACACGGACCCTTGTAGGCCTGAGGGAGGTCAAAGGCCGAAGGCCTGAGGGGTACAATGGTTTCTTTGACCTCCCGAAGGCCTACAAGGGTACGTGCAGCGAACCCCTCCGACCAATAACGTATTTGTTTTCATTCCTCCACTATTTACGTAAAATAGGGCCTAGGGCTTACCAGTCACTTTAGCGCAAATCGTACCATGTGACCGTGATATAAAAACCCCTGTAGCGAAAAATGGCGGACGTTTTGTATCCCTCTCGATGACGCATCTTGGATGCCAGTTTTGTTCTATAAAAGATCGCCAAACGTTCTAAAGTACAAAGTTACTTAGTGTTGTTCGAAACAACAAGCACACTCAGTACTGGAGACGGCAACGTCATGACATATTTTAAATTACGTCATAAGTCTATTATGTATAAAGGTATATTCCTTTGACGTCAGTCATGTCTGGCGTGATCCAGGTCGCAAGATGTCTTCTTGATTTCTTTTACGAAAATAGTGGAGGAATGAAAACAAATACGTTATTGTTTCGCTGCACGGACCCTTGTAGACCTTCGGGAGGTCAAAGGCAGCATTGTACCCCTCAGGCCTTCGGCCTTCGGGGTACAATGCTGCCTTTGACCTCCCTCAGGCCTACAAGGGTCCGTGTAGCAAACCCCGCCGACCAATAATTTATAATATAAAACAGTAAAAAATATCTTGACTTTTGGAGAAAGTCAGGCAGTGGCGGTGACGTAAAAGAAGCAGCTCAGTCACCACGCAGACATTGAAGCAATTCTCTAAATATGACGTAATTCTCTCTCTCTCTCTCTCTCTCTCTCTCTCTCTCTCTCTCTCTCTCTCTCTCTCTCTCTCTCTCTCTCTCTCTCTCTCTCTCATACCGACACACACATGCGCGCATTCGCCGAGAGACATGGATCCTCATGCGCCCAGATGGCGCATGAGGATCTATGCCTCCTGGAGATGTTTGGAGAGCGCGCACGCATGCACTAACACGCGCGCGCACGCACACACACACACACACACACACACACACACACACACACACACACACACACACACACACACACACACACACACACACACACACACACACACTTACTTATCGACGCGATTTCAGAGGAGCATGCAGGTGTACTTAGTTTAGCTAGGTAAAGTCAACCTGATTTCACACAAATTATAGCAAGACCTATATTGTACCGTGAAAATCTAGTTGTGTCACCATTTTCTCAAGCATTGGAGCGAAAGTGAAACTCATATCACGTAAAATATAAAACAAGATGAGGATTTCATCTCAAAGTCTACCGTATTGTTTGGATCTAAGATGCGTTTATCTTTTAGGAACATTCAGGGTTGTTCATAATTTTAGGCTTATTATGCTGATCTATTTCCCTCCTCTCTAAGCCAACCCCTGATCAACACACACTGACGTCGGCGCACAGAAAATTTAATAAAGACGGACACACGACGCTTCCCGCCATTAGTACGCTCTGTGGGTTCGTGTAGCGACAGGAATCCATCTCCTTCTACTCTAACTCACCCTCTGATCCACACACACTGGCACACAGAAATAACGACTGACACACGGCGATTCCCGCCATTCGTAAGCTCTGTGGTCTGGCGTAGCATAGCTATTAGAAGAAGAAGATTAGCACGAGTAGCGAAATGACGCCATTTTAAGCTTCACGTCATGGCATCATGATAGTCCCACGACGCATTGTTCATAGTGACGACTCGATGTCATACGTCACTCATCGCAGTACTAACATTTGACGTATCAGAGAATCAACTTTGCAATTTTCTTGCTGATTTTCACGACTAGGGCTTACAGCTCACATTTTGACCTAATCCTACCCCAGGGCCGGGACAAACAGCAGGCTTATGCAAACATTGTTTATGAAAAATCATGCGGGTATTAATGAGAAGATTGTTTGTTTTCGTAAAGCAAAAATTAATGGTGTGTTATCTTTTTTACAAATGGCTCCTAAATAGTGGTGCAGAACATTGTCTGATTTTCACACCTAGGGCGTACATGTCACAATTGACCTAATCGTACCCGACACCCGAGACAAACTGTAGGCTTATGTAAATACCGTATATGAAAAAGCATGCTATTATTAATGAGAAGATTGTTTTTTTATTATTAAAAAAGTTCAATTGTTTTTAAGATTAGCCTATATAATTCCTGAAATTAATCCCCGAAACCTGAAAATATATTTTTAAAAAAAATTTAATTATCACTCAAAACGTTCTAGAGGTACACTGCTTGTTAACGAACTCATTCAATATCTCCTTTTTATCTAGCTATATGCAAAATATCTATTGAAAATAAATAAAAATACGGACTCCAGTGTGGATCAACTGGTTTAAGTAAAACAGCCATTTTCTTGCCAAGGAGCATCTTAATCCAAAAATCGAAAAAAGGTTCCCGAGATAATTCTTTTAAGGACAATATCCAAAAATTTCAAGCTTGTACACACACACACACACACACACACACACACACACACACACACACACACACACACACACACACACACACACACACACACACACATACACACACACACACACACACACGCACGCACGCACGCACACGCACACACGCACACACTCACACTCATACACACACATACACACACACACACTCACACACTCACACACACACACATGGACACAAAATCCTCAGAGTGGGTTACCTACCATTTTTTGTGAAAATGGGTTCCCATATTTCTATTTATTCTAGGGCTCTGGAGTTGATGCGAATGTTTAGAACTCACCTTATAACTAAGCTCTACAACTTAAAATAAAATAGACATTTTCTAGAAACAGAGCTACTGGATGGAGAAAAAATGGGTTTCTACCCAAAAAGTGGGTGCCTCTCAGTCTCACACAAAACTGGCATTACAGTGAAAATACCTCACTAAAGATACCTTTGGTTGATTTTATTATTATGATTGTTTGGGTGGGGTTGTGAGGGGGTTGGGGGGCGGGCGGGGGAGAGGTGGGGGGGGGAGGGGGGGGTCATCACTTTTGGTTTATAGAGCTGCTCAATGCGCTCTTATGAATGAAAGATTTTCATTATCAGTGGAATCAGTAGGTCATTTCAGAGGCGCGCACTGAGTTGCACGTCGAACCACTCACAAATACTCATTTGGAGTGCACCAGATGGATCCAGTTGGCAAAGTCCCACATTCCACACTATAGGACGGCTAAGACTGAAAAGCAATCGCGGCGTTTATGGCGCGGTACAAGGTTTAAAACTAAGAAAATGTTGTTTTTAGAAGCGTGTCGGGCAAAAGTTTTTATCAAAACTGTTTTAAAACCTCTTTTAACTCAACTTTTCTTAATGTTAAAAGTGTTTTATTGTACATTGCTTAACGTCCCGACAGCAACAAGGCTTTCTCAGGACGTGCCTGCACTGCTTGTGAAAAAAAACAACAACTAAACAGAACATTGAATGTATGTCGCCAGCCGGTCAAATACATTAAATAAACCTAACACATGGGGCCTAAATAAAGCTAAGACCATTTAGCAACACACATCCAATATCAAGAGCTACAGGCAGTGCAGACAGTAGGGAGAGTTTTAAAAAGGCAAATACAGGTGAATGGACAAAGGGCCGACAGAGACACATGCCCCAGAATAGAGAGAAAAACCCCACCCTGTGGGGCTGACCAGGGTGCCCCTGGGAAATAAAAAGTAGTTAACCCCACCCAAGTCCCCCAGGGCAGACCCGGGTGGGGTTAAAAGTGTTTTAATTTACAAGCGTGTCGTAACTGTTATGCATCTATTCCAACGTATAGTGCTGGATATTTTTCCCATCCTCGCCTTCTCTCTTCGCTCAACACTCGACTTTCCAGTCCTTCCCTCAAACACCCCCAACCGGTCTGCCCTCAACACTCGACTTTCCAGTCCTTCCTTCAAACACCCCCAACCAGGTCTGCCCTGGGGGACTTGGGTGGGGTTAGCTACTTTTTAGTTCCCAGGGGCACCCTGGTCAGCCCCACAGGGTGGGTTTTTCTCTATATTCCGGGGGCATGTGTTTCTGTCTACCCTTGGTCCATTTACCTGCATTTTCTTTTTTTTTTAAACTCTCCCTACTGTCTGCGCTGCCTGTGGCTCTTGATATTGGATGTGTGTTGCTAAATGGTCTTAGCTTTATTTAGGCCCCATGTCATAGGTTTTATTTAACGTATTGGACCGGCTGGCGACATACATTCAATATTCTGTTTAGTTTTTGTCACTAGCAGTGCAGGCACGTCCTGAGAAAGTCTTGTTGCTGTCGGGACGTTAAGCAATGTACAATCAATCAACCTTCCTTCAAACGGACAGCATTCACACAAATAATACTTTACTATTACATCCGAAAATGGCCCATCCAAGCCTGCACTTTTTTAACTGCACTAAACGACTGACTGTAACAGACGACGCATGTAACGACGCTGACTCTGTGACGTCATTTGCATTCAATCAATTTGTGCATACAATCCAAAAAGAGATGCGGCATTGATAACATCGACAAACCTACAAAATAAAGCAACAGGTTGAACCAAAAGGTCGGGCAGTTCAAAAGACAACAGCAGCCTCACCCAAAGTCTATACGTCCTCTCTTACAATGCACACTCATACAATCACTTCACTTCATAGCAACCGGCGCACGAGAATACAAATATGAAATTTGTCACTAGACATGACCTCCGACACATCACCCCGGAAGCATAACACACTTTTATTTTATTATTTTATTTTTTTTTTTACAAAACAACTACACCCTCAAATAACAAACTTCATTTTGCAACAACATAAACAATTTCCTCCCTCACACAAATACAATACCACCCCATCCCCCCCCCCCCCCCCCCCCCCCCCCACCCCCCCGCCCCACTACCTTTCGTATCTCTCCGTTTCACTTCGGCTCACCGACGCAGTCAACCACCGATCAGGTATTAAGTTATTTATAGCTGAGAAGGGTGATGTCACACATACTCGTCCATTTTACCGGTTTGTGCAAACACACACACACTGCTGGGCAAGTTCAAACACACTACCACAGTGTATTTTAAGCACAAAAGTGTGTGTAATAACCTCAAAGTGGGAAAAACTGATTTTTTTAAAATCTTTTATAACTTCTTAAAGCATGACAATGCAGAAACAACCCTCAGAAAAAATGGGTGTCTGACTTGGTCACCCAGAATTTTACACACACCCATTGTCCATAAGGATGGTAAAGACAGTCACCCATTTGAGCTATTTCGTGTACACACACACACACACACACACACACACACACACACACACACACACACACACACACACACACACACACACACACACACACACACACACACGCGCGCGCGCGCGCGGCGCTTGGCGCCAAATAGACGTTCTCTAGCAAGTTTTGCGTAGCTACACGTGACGTCATTTTTATCTTGTTACGTCTTTGCTAGAATTTCTGCGTCGCACGCCAAAAACGTCATGTGCATGCTCCGGAATGCGCTCCGACCCAGCCCCATTTCAAAGTCTACCGTATTTTTTTTTAATACGGTAGATACTAATTACGTAAAAAACAAACAAAAAACAAACAATGGTTGCATTGGCCTGGCCTATAGTTTCTGACACCCAATGCGCAACAGGCCTTCGGGCCGACGTCGGCTCGATGGCCTTTTGCGCAGTGGGCTTGCGGTCAGTTCCGTTTACCGCCTTTGCTATTAATATGTAAATACGCTAAATGGCGGTGATCGAGTGTCTGTTTCCGCTAAATTTCCGATCCAGACTTTGCGCAAGACCGTCTTCCGTCTGGCCAGCACTGGAGGATATTCCTAGCAAGAGGCACAGATCCCCATGATGAGGCGAGCCTCTTGCTGACGTTATGAGAATTTAGTTCTGGCTCGTTAATCTGTTTGCCTCTGCGATTCAGGATTAGGCGAGGCTGTGTGCTGTCAGTGTTCTGTTTTCTATGTTTTCTTCTTGAATTAACTCATTCGAGACGTGCCGCCTCCGGATACGCGGTTTATGCCGCGTATCCGGAGGCGGCACGTCTCGAATTTGTTAACCCGTTCGCTGCCAGTGATCACGAATCGCGCGTGTGAAACCACTTCAAACTGACCGACTGACATTCGCGTGGAAAAAAACAACGTAATTGTGACCAGAAAACTAGGGATAAAGAACAAAGGACTAACAAGAGACATAAACCCCCATGAGCCCCCGCGACTGCGGGGGCTCATGAGGGTTTATGTCTCTTGCAGCTGGGTGTCGTTCGCCTTCCCCGGCAGCTAAGGGGTTAACAGAAGGCACGCATCTGCACAAAGGGGTTAACAGAAGGCACGCATCTGCACAAAGGACCGCCGCTCGTTAGCAGCGGCTTAGGAGGGTTCTTTACATTTGTTGTTTTCTCCATTTTCTGTCCCTCTGCACCGAGGTGATCAGGGACGGTTCTTTACACATCTTCCTGACTTTTATGAGGAACTGTGGTTCAGCAATGTGGGGTTTTTGTTGAACCCCTGTTACTCAGGACTTGGTGAGGAGGATGTCGCGAGTTCAGTCCTCGCCGGTCCGCTGGCTTCGGTCAGTGAACTATAAGTGAATTATTCCGAGTAAGGGGACCGACCATCTACGGTCGACTCTTTCGTTGCCTGAATACAACGGACAACACTCAAACTGATGCAAGAGACGTTTAGATGTAGATTTTCATGGGCCCTCGCATAATATGTAACGAACATTCCAATGCAACAGACATAAATAAATTATGTGTTCTGTGTATATGTGTATGTGTGTGTGTGCGTGTGTGTGTGTGTGTGTGTGTGTGTGTGTGTGTGTGTGTGTGTGTGTGTGTGTGTATGTGTGTGTGTGTGTGTGTGTGTGTGTGTGTGGTTTTCGCCTGCGCATTGAGTTATATTATAAATATGAGAAATGCGCCATATAAATACCATGTATTATTATTTATTATTATATGCAATGAGCATTCCAATGCAATAGACATATACCTTCATGAGCCCAAGCATATCATGCAGCGAACAACAACAATATGCAAGAAACATAGATCTGCATGGGCCCCAGCACACATATATAACGACAATCAAATGCAAGAGGCCTAGATACTCACGAGCCCCCAAGTATGTGGGGGCTCATGAGGATCTACGCCTCTTGCTGGCACATGAACATATTCCATTATTCGCCGCCGGCGTTAGGCAAAGTTAATTTGTTCATCGCCTCTCAATCTGCGCCTCTTGCTGGTGTTTAATAGAGGTGATCCCTAAATCAGAAGTAGGTCAAACGCTGCACAGACTTCAAACATTTCGCGGATTCACCCATACTGCTCCATCTGCAAGAGGCATATATTCTCAAGAGTCTCTGCAGCCGCAGGGATCCATGAGGTTATATATGTGTCTTGCTCGCAAGGAGTCGCATCATTGACATCTCCAGTTTGACAGAGGTACTTATAAGACTGTTCATCCTGATACGCGATTGCTTAAAATAAATTCGACAATAATAGTTCAAGGGCGGCGCCAGAAAAGCTTGGCGCCTGAGGCGCCAAGCTATTCAGGGACCACCCTTAAACCATAATGATGGATCTATCACCTAATCGGTACTAGAGCTTTCATAAGACAATAAACTTTTCTTTTCTTTTTTATTAAAAAAAAATTCAGCCTCAGGATGTAATGGGTTTACAGTTCGACTGCTCTACGAGTCGTGGACGCATGCCGCAGTCAGTGATGGAAGCGTTCCACCGAAACGGGCACTTGGGTCCTTACTATAAAGGGGCACAACCTATTGTCTATCCTTACTATAAAGGGACCTCACCTGCTGTCTTTGATCTTATTCTGATTTCGGACTACACTCCTATTCAGGCGTGGAGATTTGCATGCCTCAGGCAGACAAGTTACAAGCAGTGAATGTGCGATGATTCTACACAAAATAATTATGCGGTGATCGGTGGTCTGATTGGAGACAGGGTTACAGAGGCAGTGAATCCGTGATGGGTCTGCCCAAGTAAGCAAAAGGCCCTCGGGCCCACGACGGCCCGCATTGGGGCCCGCGCACGGCCGTGCGCGGGCCCCACTGCGGTCCGTCGTGAGCCCGGAAATGTTTTGCTGACTGGGCTCAGTATACAGACTAAAAAGTAATCATCCAGCGGTAATGAAGCGATGATTAACAGCAATGCACAGAGTGAACTGGCCGGGCCGACGCTGTGGCGGAATGGACTGGTGAACACAGTCAAACCATTCCAGCCACATGCCAAAGACAAAGAATGGGACCTCGTTTGTAACGACTGATGTGTATTGATAAATTACAACATCGTAAGCAAAAGTCCTGATTGGGCCCACGACGGCCTCAGTGGGCCCGCGCACGGCCGTGCGCGGGCCCACCGCGGCCGTCGTGGGCCCGAAGACGTTTTTGCAACTGGGATTTAGTTGGTTGTTGTTTTGTTGTTTTAACTCCATGGCTGCCAGTGATCACGAATTACGCGGCGTCTGACACCACTGAGAGGCTGACCGACATTCGCGTGAAATATACAGACATAAATGGGACCAAAATAGGCATTATACGGAGCTAACAAGGGACATAATACCTCCTGAGCCCCTCATTAAATGCTGAAATGCAAGGGGCATAGATCCTAATGCAAGAGGCATAGAGTTGGTAGAACAGTGCACATACAGTTAGATCCCCTGCCCCCTCCTATCAGCCACAGAATCGCCAGCCCACAGAAAAATAATGTTATGATCGTCTTGTTCTTTACCTGCGTATTTTTCTGTGGGTTGGCGATTGGGTCCAGCGCTGTGTGCTGTAAGAGGCACAGAGGCATAGAGCCTAATGCAAGAGGCATAGATCCTCATGATCCCCCGCTAACGTGGCAGTGAAGGGGTTAAGACGGGTTAGCAAAAGGCGGGACTCACCACCACAAACACAACCACTCACTTCTTCCCCTTTTCCTATGCCCTTCCACCCCTTCCGCCTCGCCCCGCCTCCTCGATTTCTCCACCTCCCTTCCTTCTTCTCCCTTTTCCTTTCCTCTCTTGCTCATCTACTGCTCCCTGCTTTCCTCGGCCGCCCCCTCCCTCGCCCTCCTCCCCCTTCCTCCCCTCACCCCCTCCTCCTTCGCCTGCTTTTCCCTCCTCGTCCCCTCTCCCCCCTTTCTCCTCCCCTTCGCCCTCCCCCTCCCTCTACCTCAGCTTTTCCTACTCCCCTTCCTCCTCCTCCCCCTCCCCCCTCCCCCTCCTCTCGCATCCTCTTTCTTGCCCGGTTCTCCTTCCCCGTCGTTTCCTCCTCTCCCCTCTCCCCCTGCCCCCTCCTTCCCCCTCCATCCTCTTTCCCCCCTCCCCACCCTCCTCTTCCTTTGTCCTCTTCTTCGTCCGTTTCTTCTCCCTCTTCCTCTCCTGGCTCATCCAACCTAAAAGTGTGTCTGTTCAATGCACAGTCTGTCTGCAAAGATGGTAAAGCCGACGTGATTTCAGATTTCATCCTAGACAATGACCTAGATGTTGTCGTGATCACCGAAACGTGGCTCCGCTCAGCTGGCGATGAACCCATCATCGCCAGCGTCACTCCGAGTGGCTACCGCCTGGCCTCCTTCCCGCGTGCTTCCAGAGGGGGTGGCGTTGCCATCATCTACAGGGACTGTCTTTCTGCTCATCTCTCCTTCTCTCAGTCTCTCCCTTTTGATCATCCCTCCTTTGAATCTGTCGAGGCCGTAGCAACACTCCCTGGCCAGTCCCTCATCTTCTCATGTATCTATCGCCCCCCTCCAAGCTCTCAAAACAAACTCACAAACTCCATGTTCCTCACCGAGTTCGATCTCCTCCTCGACCACTACAGCACACGACCCGGAAAACACATCCTTCTTGGCGACTTTAACTTCCACTTCGACAAACCCGACCACCCCGACACAAAACGCCTTTGCACGTCACTTTCAAACCACAATCTTACACAACACATCACTAAACCCACCCAACGACTCGGCCACACCCTCGACTGGATCATCACTCGCACCTCCGATCAACTCTTCCTCGACTCTGACACCTCTTCTGTGCTACCCTCCGACCACCTCGCTATTCTCGTCGCCCTCAACCTACCTCCCCCGAAAAAACTCAAGCTCTTTGTCTCTCGTCGCAAACTAAAATCTGTCAACCGAGAGAACTTCTTCGACGAAGCTGTCGACCTTCTCTTGGACCCCGCCTCCTCTCCCGATCTTGCATCCCATTTCGATTCCTCCCTTCGAACACTTCTAGACACCCATGGCCCTGTCACCACCTGTTCCATACCCAACCGACTCCCCTCCCCCTGGTTCACTGACGACATAGCTGAGGCCAAGCGCGAGCGTCGACAAGCGGAACGCCGCTGGCGCTCATCTGACCTCACCGTTCACAGAGAGATCTTCCAAACCACCAGATCCAAAGTCTGCAGAATGATCTCCGACTCCAAACGCAAACACCTTCAAAACAAAATCCTGGAATCCACTTCTTCCAAAACCCTCTACGCTACCATGAACACACTCCTAGGCACTTCTAACGACTCTCCTCTTCCCAACACACACAGCAAAGAAGAACTTCCGTCCGCTTTTTCCTCCTATTTCTCCGACAAAATCCAAACTCTGCGCAACACACTCGACACTCTGCCTTCTCCGCCTTGCCTTCCTGACCCCCCTTTTCCGGCACTCCCCTCTCGTCCTTCCGCCCCGTCTCTCAGGATGAAGTCCTCAAGACCATAAAGTCCATGCCTTTCAAAACCTGCGAACTAGACCCCCTCCCAGCTTCCCTCTACCGGGACGGCCTCCCAAAACTTTTGCCCTTCATTACCGACATCATCAACACATCTCTAGAGAATGGCTCCGTCCCCGATATCTTCAAGTCCGCCATCGTCCGTCCTCTCCTCAAAAAACACAACCTCGACCCAAACGAACTCAAGAACTACCGCCCAGTCTCCAATCTCTCTTTCCTGTCCAAGCTTCTTGAGAAGGTTGTCCTCAACCAACTCAACCTCCACCTCGCCGACAACAACCTCCTCAGTCCCTTCCAGTCTGCCTATCGCAAACATCACAGCACTGAAACAGCCCTTCTACATATCCTTAACGACATGCTTCTCTCCACTGACTCGGGCAACATCTCCCTTCTTACGCTACTCGATCTCTCTGTCGCCTTCGACACCATAGACCACTCTATCCTCCTCCACCGCCTTCACCACTCCTTTGGCATCACTGACGCTGCTCACTCCTGGTTTCTCTCCTACCTCTCCGACAGACAGCAGTCCGTCACCATCGACGGCGTCTCCTCCAACCCAGTCAGGCTCTCCTGCGGCGTTCCACAGGGGTCCGTCCTGGGCCCGGTCCTTTTCACACTCTACACCTCCCCCCTGTCCAACATCATCCAGTCTCTCCAGCGCGTCCAGAACAATGCTGCCCGCCTCGTCCTCAGAAAGAAAAAATCCGACCACATCACTCCCCTGCTCAAGCTCCTTCACTGGCTCCCCATCCCCCAACGCATCCAATACAAGATTCTGTCTCTCTGCTACAAATCCATGAACAACTACGCTCCTGCCTATCTCTCCAACTTACTTCACCCCTACACTCCTCCCCACTCCCTCCGCTCCGCCTCCGACCCTCTCCGCCTCCTCATCCCCCGCACCAAACTCAGCACTTTCGGCCCCCGCTCCTTCTAAGTATACGGTCCCTCTACC
>BTPG01000004.1:115328513-115381013 GCA_036245525.1 Semisulcospira habei
CACGACAGTCTAGGCGTCTTGCGGCTGGTTGGTATTGGCTGAGTACCGACAGTCCTCAGGTCAGACTGGAAACAGACGTCATAGGATCTAAGTAAATCGTGTCTATTACGGAGAAAATTGTCTGTCGCCTCTTTTATGGAGGACCGTTTTACCATAGCTCCCTCTCCACTTTTTGCACTGAAAATCGAACAGTTTGGAGTCAGACGAGTTCCAGTGCGGCAGCGAACGGCGGTTGTCTGTAAGAGACTTAGATCCTCATGAGACTCCGCAGGCTGCGGGGTCTCATGTGGATCTATGCCTCTTGTTGACTTGTTGCAGACTCTTGCTGAATTCATTAAGAGTAAGCTTTGGTTGCAAGAAAATGTCTGACGACAAAATTTGTACGGGTCAATTTAAGATGATGTTGTTGGGCTGCGAACCTTAAAGCGAGCTGCTCCATGGCAGGCTTTGATCGCTAAAATTCGCCCGACACAACGGGCTGTCAATGTTGTCTTGCCTCAGCTAAGACTTTTCTACCCTTCTTTTTGCAATACATCTGAGTATGCACACGCACCAGAGATTTTCCACCGCCTTTTAAGCGTAAAGGCTATGTCAGACGGGGCTGAAAACAGTTTTCAAAAACAAAAACACAGCTGTTTTGAAAACACGCCGTGTTACATGGCACACACAACTGGTTTTGAAAAAAGTTTCCTACTGCTTCCATAATTTAGACCTAAAATTTCGCAACTGTTTCGGAAAACAATGCTGCTTGAACCAATCAACGTGAAACCGCCAAAAGATGACGTGACGACCATGCACCATGCACGCGTCTTCAATCGACCTAAGGTCGCACCCACCATCTCCTTTTTCTTCTCTTTCGACTTTCAAGGACTATTTGTGCTGCTTGAATCAAAATGATGTCGTCGTCGTCAGAACTTGATTCTGCCATTTTGATACACAACAAGGACCTTTCACAACTCTCTTCACCAAAAGATCGCAAAAGGGAAACAACTATGGAAAATATATACACGCAACACAACAACGCTTTTTCAGTCTCCGTGTGACATGCTCGAAGCGAAACAGCTTCGAAAACTCTTGTTTTTAGAAAACTGTTTTCAGAAACTGTACCGTCTGACAAGGCCTTAACGGAAGGAACTCTCCTGCGTACAATTAAGGCGAAGAAGAACATAAACATATTTAATTTCACGACTTTCAGACTTCATAATGTAAGTTAGTTCGATTGTCCAGCATTATTGTAAGACATGGTAAGAACACTTATACAGGAAATATTGCGAATCGGGAACCTTGCATTGCCTGGGGTTGGTCGCTGTAAGCTTCCTGAGCTGAAGTAACGTGCCAACGTGGATTATGACACGAAATACTCTCATATTTTTAAAGAACCAAAAGATAATGGCGTTTCCAAAATTAAAGGTCCATTAAGATGTTTTTCGGGAAGTAAATCCAAACGTTTAACTTTCCTGCGAGGCCTTAAGAAAGTCGTTCAAGAAGCTGTAAAAGACTGGTGACTAAAGGCCTGAACATAAACTGCTAGAGGCATAGATCCTCATGAGCCTCCGTAGTTGCAGGGCTCATGAGGATTTATGCCTCTAGCTCAGACCACGTTGTATCTGCATTCCTCTCACGGCTGGGGCTCTTAGGCGTTGAAATAAAGAAGATTTCAATTTGCGATCAGTGGCAGAAAAAGGGTCAAATGCCTGGAGACGGGAGATAGAAAGGATGGAACTGGCAGTAAAGGGCGGTAAATGTTCTTAGACCTCTGATATACTGTACAGTAATTGCGCGAGTCCTCTGAAATACGAGGATAAAGACTCCGTCGTTATTTGGCAAAATTTTTTGCTGTTGTTTTGTTGAGAAAAGCGAGATTTTCATTGTAAAACAAGGAAAATCTCGCTTTTCTAAAAAAAAAAAAAAAAAAAAAAAAAAAAAATGGGCACACTGTTACCATTACGCGCTTAGTTGACTTCAGCCGGAGCGTCCAGTAACGATATCTGTAAGAGCGTCTCAGAATTTACACACACACACACACACACACACACACACACACACACACACACACACACACACACACACACACACACACACACACACTCACACACACACACGCACACGCACACGCACACACACCACACCACACACACACACACACACACACACCACACACACACACACACACACACACACACACACACACACACACACACACACACACACACTGAGAACTTGAGAGAGAGAGAGAGAGAGAGAGAGAGAGAGAGAGAGAGAGAGAGAGAGAGAGAGAGAGAGAGAGAGAGATTTTGTTTTCCAAGAATACATGATATAGGTACACATTCTCTTTTTCAATCTTGCCCTTGCTGCAGCTACTATCAACATTAAAAAAAGAGAAAATAAAATAAGCTGAAATAAAGAGAGAGAACACAGAGAGATGATGATGATGATGATGATGATGATGATGATGATGATGAATCTTTTTTATTCAGGATAAAGCTATTAAGTAACTCAATGCTTGTCTTACAAGCCTGTCTGTAAACAAAACAGAACATAACAGGAAAACAAACACAGCATGCAAATAATAATAATAATAATAAAAGAAAATTACGGAAAAAAACACAATAGGTCAATTTTTGAAAGGATAAAAAAAATTGCAATGGAGAATTTGTAACTGCCACCGATACAAAAAGCAAGGGAAATAAATTAGTGCATAGCATTAATAATTATTATACCCATCTAAGACAGTGTCATAGAATCAGCAGCATCAATAGCGTATAGCGACACCGACAAGACAATAGATGTTCAGTTAGCAAATGTATGGAAAAAGAGAAAAATGTTGGACGTTTACGTGTTATCAGCAGTATTATGTTTATATGGCGAACTGTGAGGTCACGCTGATTGGAAGTGAGTGGGCAAAACACGTTTAAAATGGGTTTTACCCGAAAATGATTTAATGTTTGAAGGCAATGAGTTCCAGACAGAACTGCCTGAAAATAGAAGGCCTGACTTGTAGATATCTATCCTGGGACGGGTAAACGAAGCAAGCCATTCCTCGTATGTAGCTGATGCCTAGGGCTGAAGTTAAATAGCATGCACAGATATTCAGGAGCTTGATAATGAACTATTTTGTGCATGAGGACGCATTTGTTAAATTTGAATTGTTCTTTTAGTGAAAGCAGGCCAAGGGATTTTTTTGTCTGTTGAGGTAGGTTTTGGAACAATTATTTTAAATGAACGACGATACAGTGAGTTTTTTTAAAATATGAAGTTCACTGCATTCGTCCCACAAAGAGGACGCATAGTCACAGCGGCTTTTAATGTGTGCGTGAAAGATCAATGCACAGCACTTTGTACTAAGAATAATTATGTCTAAGTTAAGAGAGCAGAAATACATTCCTGGACAATGTTTTGCACAAACTGTCGATATGCGGCGACCAGTTCTGCTGGTCGTCAGTTACAACTCCCAGTAAGCGGTGATTGGATACATGTTGAATAGGTTTATTGCCAAGTGACAGTTTCAGAGGGGCAGGATTTAGCTGATGCTTTTGGCGGGTTGTTATCAACATGCTTTTGGTTTAACGTCGTTTCACGTTTGTCTGATGTATGCAGCGTTGAATCGTCGGCAAAGATTTCGCATTTACCTCAGGATTTGATATGGAAAGAGGCAGGTCATTGATGAATAAAGAAAATAAAAGAGGCCCTAGGATTGATCCTTGGGGGACTCCGTGTCTTACTATACCTTCTTTCGAATACCTTCCGTTCGAGTAAACCTTCTGTCGGCGGTTACTTAGGTAGGAGGAGATAAAGATATAGAGTTCGAATCAAGCTTATATACTGAAAGTTTCTTTAAAAGAATGTTGTGATCGACTAAATCAATTGCTTTGGTTAGGTCCAGAAAAACTGCACCATTTAATTTGGAATTGTTTATTGATGAGAGCCAAGAGTCGACGACGTGAACGAGTGCAGTATGACATGAGTGTTTAGGTCTAAAACCGGACTGAAGAGATATAAGTAGGCGCGTTGATTCTCCAAGAATTGGAGTAGACGCTTGTGAACGTGTCTTTCTATTGGCTTCGATAACATTGATAACACTGAAATAGGACGGAAATCGTTTGGACTTTTGGGATCTTTACATTTGGGAATGGGGACAACTTTAGCATCTTTCATGGCATCTGGAAAAATACCTTGCTCGCTAGAAAGGTTGAATATAAATCTCAAGGTTTTAGCTGTGTATGGAAGGGACATGTACCATGTTGTGTATTCTATCAAGGCCACACGATTTACGTGTTAGAGAAGAAATATATTTACCTACTTCAAACACTGTCATAAGAGGTATGGAGAATGACGCACCTGTTGCGGACTCACAGTGTGTGCGCAGTTTATCAGAACAACTGTAAATATCAGTGCTAGAGGAAAAATACTGTAGAAGGGATTCAGCAATATTTAAAAAGTGGGAATTGAAGTCATCTGGATTCATGCCTGGAGAGGTAGCAGCATTGATGGAACTTTTCTTCTTTGTAAACAAATTGATTGCATTCCAGACACTTCGGGTATCTTTACCCTCTGTGATTACTGTTTCCGCAAGTGTTTTCTGGGCTTTTCTAACTAAGGATTTTACAAGATTACGCTGTTCTTAAGAGAGAGAGAGAGAGAGAGAGAGAGAGAGAGAGAGAGAGAGAGAGAGAGAGAGAGAGAGAGAGAGAGAGAGAGAGAGAGAGAGAGAGAGAGAGAGAGAGAGAGAGAGAGAGAAAGAAAAAGAAAGAGAGAGAGAGAGAGAGAGAGAGGGAGGGAGGGAGGGAGAGAGAGAGAGAGAGAGAGAGAGAGAGAGAGAGAGAGAGAGAGAGGAGAGAGAGAGAGAGAGAGAGAGAGAGAGAGAGAGAGAGAGAGAGAGAGAGAGAGAGAGAGAGAGAGAGAGAGAGAGAGCGTAGCGCCGTGTCAGGCAGAGTCTAGACTAGGACGGAGACCCGGGCGACAGGCGTCAGATGGCGGGCGGAAACGAACACTTATGTCATTAGTCTAGAATACAAAATATAATCCCATCTCTGCAAGCAAGCGTGATATATTATATTATATTGAGAAGCATTTTGTTTGATATAGTGCCGATAACAGGCAGATGTGATTATGAGACCTGAATCAAAATGTCCGAGTCGTACGACGAGAACATTTTGATCGGGTCAAGTAATCACATCTGTCTGTTTTCGGCACTCTATCAAGCAAACTGCTGCTAATATAATTTATATACCCAGTCCAAAACAAAACTTTACCTTCGCTTCGTGCCCTCCACTTTGTGAAACAATGTTAGATTTGCATACTGTGACAGAGACTATCATGCTCACCGAAACAAAACACTAGTATGCATATTCACAACATGATTTTAACTTTAATTCGGTTTAATTCATAAGCAAAGTTTAGCGATGAAACACTCATAGCAGCAATGTGGATAATAACTTGAAAAAGAAAAAAAAAATAGTAGCGAACAAACAAGAAAACATGACTCCACTGTAGGTGATATGTGAAGCAGACGACAGTTTTGTTGACGCAAGGGAGCTAACTGTGTTGAGTGATTTTTGAGCGATTTGGCCTGTTCCGTGTACCTCCTACGCTAATACAGTTCAGGTGGGTTTTTTTTTTTATTTTTTTATTTTATTTATTTTTATATTATTTTTTTTTTTAAGCTTGGAATGTAGCATTTCGCGACTCTAGTTTGCGTTACATATCGAAACAATGAAGGTTTCAAGTTATAGGTTAGTGTCTTTAGTTTATTGTACTCTTTGTATCGCTTTTTACCGGTTTCCACGTTCAAAGCGAGTGCCGAAGCATACGACGGCAGCGATGGCACGTACACGGACGATAAATATCTTCGGCATTGGTGAAGAACGGCAAGTTAAAATTAATCAAAATGTTAACGTTGTCATTGTTGAAAAAGTGCATTAGTGTTGCAGCAGAACAGTATTTTGTGTTGTATTTCGTAAGACCCTGGCTCGAGAACAACTGCCAAGGCCGCAAGGCTTTTCGGGAAGGAAAGTATAGTTCTCGGGAAGTTCCCTGCGTTGCTCGGGGGCATCGGCTGCCGCGCCGCCATCTTGAGAGGACACGCTAGCCTGGCGTTAGACTTAGGATAGTAGCGAAGTAGTGTTTCAACACGTTTTTCTTCATGTTTCTTCCTCCTTGCAAACAAACAAAAACAGATTCTAGTTAGCGGTTTCCTACGGTGATGGCAAGACTTGCTGTTATTGCATATAGCACGACAGGACTTTTCTGACATTGTCCTGCCAGCGATTTCCCGATGAGCGCATGACTGAGTCGGTGTATCGTCTCAAGATGGCCACCACGACTAGCGTGATGACGTCAGCTTCCCGAGCCCTATATCGAGCAAGCTCATGAATAATTAATTTGCTTGTTATACAACATATCAGTACATGTGTCAAAGAATGGAAAAATATGGAGTGGGTTCATATTCCTATGCTCGCAGCTGCATTCACCCCTTGACTGCTTCTGACGATACTAGCTGCGCGTCTTTTACGTCCGAGCGGTATCGTCAGAAACAGCCAAGGGGTTAAATATTATACAGTAGGGTATGGACCCATATGAAATTCAGACCTCTCCTTGATGATTGCTTCATTTGCATAATATGAATGGAAAAGAGCGATGCATGCACAGAACAACCCTTCGAGTTTTGAGGTCAGGGAAATAAAGCATTCTGAAATTCAAGTTTAATGTTGATTTTGCGCTCACCGTACCTTTCGACTGAAGTATAATTTTCTTTAACCAGTTCAGTGGCCGAAAACATTTGAACACCACCCAACATCAAGAGGTATAGATCATCATGAGCCCCCGCAGTTGCGGGGGCTCTTGAAAATCTATGTCTCTTGTTGACACAACTTTGAATCAGTGCATGCTCCTGGGACATCTAGGGTTTTGGTTTCTTGAATTAACGAAGATGGCAGAAACACAGTCTGCGTCAGTTTGCACTGAACGGGTTAATCTATAGCTGACTCCGTCGCGACCCCATTGTGTGTGTGTGTGTGAGTGTGTGTGTGTGTGTGTGTGTGTGTGTGTGTGTGTGTGTGTGTGTGTGTGTGTGTGTGTGTGTGTGTGTGTGTGTGTGTACACAAAAGCCCCAAAATGGGTGACTGTCTTTACCATCCTTATGGAAAATGGGTGTGTGTAAAATTCTGGGTGCCCAAGTCAGACACCTATTTTTTCTGAGGGTTGTTTCTGCATTGTCTTGCTCTAAGAAGTTATAAAAAGTAAAAAAATCAGTTTTTCCCATTTCAAGGTTTTTACACGCACTTTTGTGCTTAAAAGACACTCTGCTAGTGTGTTTGAACTTGTCCCAGCAGTGTGTGTGTGTGTGTGTGTGTGTGTGTGTGTGTGTGTGTGTGTGTGTGTGTGTGTGTGTGTGTGTGTGTGTGCACAAAACTGCTAAAATGGGTGTGTGTGTGTGCGACATCTCCCTTTTCAGATACCTAATTGGTCGACTGCGTCGGTGAGCCGAAGTGAGACGGAGAGATACGAAAGGTAATGGTGGGGTGGAGGGGGGGGGGGGGGGGGTTGTGTGTGTGTGTGTGTGGGATTTTGTATTTGTGTGAGGTAGTAAATTGTTTATGTTGCTGCAAAATGAGGTTTGTTATTTGAGGGTGTGGTTGTTTTGTTAAATAAGTGTTGAGTTGTGTTGTGCTTCCGGGGTGCAACTCCTGTCAGATTGTATGCACAAATTGATTGAATGCAAATGACGTCACACAGTCAGTGTCGTTACATGCGTTGTCTGCTGCAGTCGGTCATTTAGTGCAGTATGAGGGAAGGACCGGAAAGTCGAGTGCTGAGCGAAGAGAGAAGGCGACAATGGGAAAAATATCCAGCACTATTACGTTGGAATAGATGCATAACAGTTGCGACACGCCTTTAAATGAAAACACTTTTAACATTAACAAAAATTGAGTTTAAAGAGGTTTTAAAACAGTTTTAATAAAAACTGTTGCCTGACACGCTTCTAAAAACAACAGTTTCTTAGTTTTAAACCTTGTACCGCGCCATAAACGCCGCGATTCCTTCTCAGTCTTAGCTGTCCTATAGTGTGGAATGTGGGACTTGGCCAACTGGATCCATCTGGAGCACTCCAAATGTGTATTTGTGAGTGGTTTGACGTGCAACTCGGTGCGCGCCTCTGAAATGACCTACTGATTCCAGGGATAATGAAAATCTTTCATTCATAAGAGAGCATTCAGCAGCTCTATAAACCAAAAGTGATGACCCCCCCCCTCCCCCCACAACCCCACCCAAACAATCATAAGAACATCAACCAGAGGTATGTTTAATGAGGTATTTGTTCACTGTGTGTTGTGTCATTGTGCTTGACATTTTTAATGCAGGAAAAAGAAGGAATACACATTAAGTTGAAAAAAGAACGACAACAATCAAATAAATGTGGAAAAGAAGCATCAAATATTCCGTGAACTTTACCTTATTACAGACACCTAATTTTCTTGAGATAGTCCATGCTAAAATGAATGATTTGACGAGGGCACCCATTTTCACTGTAATGCCAGTTTTTGTGTAAGAGGCACCCACTTTATTGGTAGAAACCCATTTTTTCTCAATCCAGTGGCTCTGTTTCTAGAAAATGTCTATTTTATTTTAAGTTGTAGAGCTTAGTTATAAGGTGAGTTCTAAACATTCGCATCAACTCCAGAGCCCTAGAATAAATAGAAATATGGGAACCCATTTTCGCATAAAATGGTAGGTAACCCACTCTGAGGCTTTTGTCTCCATGTGTGTGTATGTGTGTTTGTGTGTGTGTTTGTGTGTGTGTGTGTGTGTTTGTGTGTGTGTGTGTGTGTGTGTTTTGTTTGTTTTTGTTTTTTGTTTTTATTTTTTTGGTGGTCCCGATAAGACTATCATTTCTACAAGTTCCGAAGACACTTCTGGAGTCATCTAGCTGGCACCTTTCATGTGGAACAAATATAGATTCTCATGAGCCCTTTACGCGAGGAAGAATCTGCCTACCCCTCACGCTGACAAGGAAAGGATCTATATTCATATATATATATATATATATATATATAATATATATATATATATATATATATATATATATATATATATATATATATATATATATATATATATATATATATATATATATATATATAGAAGGTCTATTTTGAAACTCCTTCCTTGCATTGCCACTGGTGGCAGAATGTGTTTCTGGTATCTCTGATAATTCAAGACCCACATTCGACACCAAAGAGCCCCAACCGTCCAAAGAAACATGCATGGGTATAAAGTGTTGTCAGCAAGAGGCATAGACCCTCATGAGCCCCCGATCTGTGCCTCTTGCAGTTGGATGGTTTGACTGGGTTAAGTGTAAAAGTTCTGACCGGATGGTGGACAGGTTCTGAGTCGCGACCATGCACGAGTTTTATCTACCAGACAAATGGCTTCTCATTTCAGCCAATGCAGCGGTCTCAGACTGTCCGGGCGAAAAGACGGGCTTGTTCAGATAGCTTGTCTTTTGAAAGGTACTTCAAAGTGGCACAGCTGCAATGCGCCTGAACTGATCAGAGTTCAGGTCGTACCCCTTAAGCAATAGCTGTCCCTGTCCCCCATAACCCACCCAGCCGTTAGGGCCGTCCATTGACACCCCGGTGCCGAGGACGTTAATCCCTTAACTGTCGGGGCAAGGCGAACGCTACCCATCTGCAAGAGACATACATCCTAATGAGCCCCCGCAGTCGCGGGGGTTCATGAGGATTTATGTCTCTTGTTAGTCCTGTGTTCTTTGTGTCTATTGTGTGGCCCCAGTTACAGTGTGTTCTTTACGCGGCGAATGTCGGTCAGTGTGCAATCGTTTCGGACGCGAAATCCGTGATCATGTGGGGTTAAACCCCGAACAAACCAACGACAACCTCTCGCAAGAGGCGTCAAGCGCAGGGGGTGATGAGGACCCAAGCCCTGGGACCTTTTCGTGGACATCTCCGGGCCTCAGATATAGGACGCTATCGGTGTCTGAGCCTGGAAGTTCTGTCGAATATTAGAACGGATGTCCATCAAGGCTTGGTGTTGACGGCCTGGTAATGGCTAACCGCTAAGTGCCTGAAACGGATTCCCGTCTTCTACCCTAATCACACACTGTCGGTAGCGCGTTTTTTCGAGGTGATTCCAGCGGAATCATCTCGACAAAAATGCGCTACCGACAGCCAAAGGGTTAACATCTGTGTGTCAGTGATGCGCAAACAGGGTTATCAGTGGTGATGGGTTCCGACACATCCCGCGGAGAGCTGGTAGAGACGCGGTTGACAGTCTGCTATTCTTAACACCTTCGACGATGGATACGACTTAAACGTTGTGTCAGTCCGGGTGGAAGAAGCACTGTAGAGCAGATTTTCAACTGCCGCGTCCTGATCGAGAAACATCTGCAGCATCAGCGCGAACTCTACCACAACATCATTGATTCAGGAAAGCATTTGATCGCGTCTGGCACGACGGACTCTGGCAAGTCATGAGATCGTTCAACATCATAGAGGAGGTACTGATCCAAATGATAGAAGCGCTTTACAAGAACGCCTGCAGCGCGGTTCTACTTAACAATCAGTCAGGCGAGTTCTTCAGGACGACGATCGGTGTCCGTCAAGGATGCCTGCTCTCTCCTGTCCTTTTCAACATATTCCTGGAGAAGATCATGCAGGAAACCCTCCACGACCACCATACTTCAATCTCTATTGGTGGCAGATCCCTGTGCAATCTTCGATTCGCAGACGACATTGACCTCATGGCAGGCAGCAATAGTGAGCTTCAAAACCTGACAGACAAACTTTCAAGTAGCGCAGGGTCTTATGGCATGGAGATCAGTACGGATAAAAGCAAAGTGATGATCAACACCACAAGGACAGCAGCAGCAACATTCACATGAACGGCCAGAAGCTAGAAGAGGTCAATAGCTTCAAGTACTTGGGAGCCACCCTGTCCAAAGACGGTAGTTGCATAGCAGAGATCCGTATCAGGATAGGTACAGCAACATCCGCAATGGCCAGGCTGGACAGGATATGGCGAAGTAACTCCATCAGCTTCACCATCAAGTACAGGCTTTACAAGTCCCTCGTAGTGTCTATTCTACTCTACGGCTGTGAGACTTGGACACTACTTGCAGACTCAGAAAAGAAAATCCAGGCCTTTGAGAACAAGTGCCTGAGGAAGTTGCTCCGCATCTCGTACCGCGAGCACAAGACCAACGAATATGTACGGAGCATCGTCACTTCCCTGGTGGGCCCACATGAACCCCTTCTGGCAACCGTGAAACGGCGCAAGCTTGCTTGGTTTGGCCACGTGACCCGACACAACACCTTGTCCAAGACTATCCTCCAAGGCACTCTCGAAGGAAGTCGTCGGCGAGGTCGTCAGAGAAAGAGTTGGGTCGCAAACATAAAAGAATGGACCGAACTCGAGATGCCAGACTTGCTTGCCACCGCCCAAAATAGAACTCAGTGGAGAGCACTGTCTGTTGCTGCTGCCTTTCAGTCCCCCCAACGCCCAAGAGACTGATGATGATGATGATGATGCAGTCCGGGTGGACTGGAGGCCAGGAGGCTCTGGATTTTCAGAATGCTTTTCCCTTGTGAAGGCAAAAGACAGCAAAGTCCATTTTTGTGAAAAGCGAGATTTTCATGGTATTTACAATGGAAACCTCGCTTATCACAAAATGCATTTACTATCTTTTGGCCTCCACATGGCAAGGCTTCAGAATGTTGAACGGCCATTCTTGTTCCATATTCACTGAGCTATGAGGGTTGACACGGTTGAGAACAAAACCTCGAGGGCGTTTTGCTGGCAGTTTGAAACACTCTGAAATTGCAAAGTATCATTTAACTCCTAAACTCCCAGAACTAAATGACTTCCATTCTATAGAATGGAAGTCATTTAGTTCTGGAGTTTGAGAGTTAGGTAGCCTTTGAAACAAAAGACTGTAATTATATTTTCAGCAGATAAATCGATCATGATAGTTAAAGGGTGGTGTAAGAATAGACCACCATTGAACTATCATTGCGCTAAAGCGCGCCGAAAAAAAAATACTATGAATTTTTACATGGAAACTGATCTTTCAATGAAACCAACCCTCTCTTTCGCGCTGCATTTATGGACAAGAGCCGGCACACCAACTAACTAATTTTTAATGAGTTTAGTCACCTATAAAAAAAAAGGGAGGGTTGAGATTTTTAAGGTAAAATTCATTTTGTTCGGCGTGCTTTAAGCCCCAATATTAGGCCGGTTGCGAGTTTTCGAGCAGCGCGAGAACGCTCGCTAGATTACGCGACTTTAAGCCAAGACTAATATGGGTAACTCAGCTAGCTGTTGCGTTTAGCCGATACTATTTTGCTGTGAATCACAAGTAACATGCGGCAAAATGTAAGCTCAGGTTGACAAAGGACTGTGGACGATTGCTTCCTGGCCATACAGTTGTTACAATACAACCTTTTTTTATTTTTGTGGAAATAATGCTGAGGAAAATGATTTTTCACTGTACATTAAAACCATATGGCGATGAAGCCAGTCGCAGTGGCTTCGGACAAAATGGTCTACTATGTCGTTTCAATAGAAAGTGCAATTATTCAACTACGTTATATCAGCAGTACATGAATTTTATGCATGTAAACTCTGCTAATATTTGGCGATTTCACGGAAATAATTTGTTTCCGTAGTTTTTCTGCTCGCTTTGTCGATCGTCTATAGTGACGCGGGGTCTTGGCGACAGCACACTCCGCTTTCCGAGTTCTCGCCTCTCGCACAAAAGAGCGCGCCAGTTTGGTGGAGCTCGCGACCTCGGTATTAACTAGCTTAACTATCATTGTCGGTTCGTATCCTGCAGTGTTCAGAACTGGCGGGGTCGAATTGAAACCTCAGCTCCTCGCAAGTTAACCTATTTAACCCCGCAGACGCATTTCCCCAATTTTGGAGGTGTCGCGTAGCGACCATGTACCAGTTGCGCTGAGGAGACCGATCAACCATGATAATTCAAGGGTAGTGCCAGATTAACTTGGCGCCTCAGTGATGGCGCCAACAGATTAGCTTGGCGCCTGATGGCTCCAATCTAATCTGGCACTACCCTTGAATTATCATGGCCGATCAATAAATCTCCTGTTGTAGTGCGACGGGGCTAAACTTAGTGTAGCGTGCAAACGACAGCAGCCAGAGGCTCATGAGTGTCTATTCCGTTTGCAGATGGTGGTGACTACTGAGGGATTTTTCTCTCGTAAAAAAACAGCGGCTGTTTCTGGTAGCGTATCTTGTCCAAACAATGCCTGCTTATGATGCTTGGCGCGAATATGAAGGCATGGAAACATGTCATGGGACCAGCGATACTTATCAGATTTAAGTCCAATGCCCAGAAGTTTACGAGAATCTATGCTAGCTCCAAACAGGCAAGGGACACTACCTTTTTATGCGAAATTTTGTAATTATGCGTAACTTAAATCAAACTTTAACGTCGTCTCGTCAAGTAGAAAGCAGACATGCTTGAAAATGCATCACAGGAACAATGGGCGCCACGAAAAATTAAATTAAAAATACGTCAGAAGACGGACAACATTCGTCGCTCGAGCACAACAGTCCAAACATTAAAAATAATAATAATTTAAATTTAACAACAACCCAAAATAATTTTTTTAAATGGCAAATTGTGTGTGTGTGTGTGTGTGTGTGTAACGCGCGAGCGCGCGCGCGCGCGCGCGCGTGTGTGTGTGTGTGTGTGTGTGTGTGATGGTGTGTGAGTGTGTGTGTATGTGTGTGTAACGTGCGTGTGTGTGTGTGTGTGTGTGTGTGATGGTGTGTGTGTGTGTGTGATGGTGTGTGTGTGTGTGTGATGGTGTGTGTGTGTGTGTGATGGTGTGTGTGTGTGTGTGATGGTGTGTGTGTGATGGTGTGTGTGTGTGTGTGATGGTGTGTGTGTGTGGGTGTGTGTGTGTGTGATGGTGTGTGTGTGTGTGTGTGATGGTGTGTGTGATGGTGTGTGTGTGTGTGATGGTGTGTGTGTGTGTGTGTGAGATGGTGTGTGTGTGTGATGGTGTGTGTGTGTGTGTGATGGTGTGTGTGTGTGTGTGTGATGGTGTGTGTGATGGTGTGTGTGTGTGATGGTGTGTGTGTGTGTGTGTGTGTGTGTGTGTGATGGTGTGTGTGTGTGTGTGTGTGTGATGGTGTGTGTGTGTGTGTGTGTGTGATGGTGTGTGTGTGTGCGTGTGTGATGTGTGTGTGTGTGTGTGTGATGGTGTGTGTGTGTGTGATGGTGTGTGTGTGATGGTGTGTGTGTGTGTGATGGTGTGTGTGTGTGTGTGATGGTGTGTGTGTGTGTGTGTGATGGTGTGTGTGTGTGTGTGTGTGTGTGTCTGTTTGTGTGTGTGTGTGATTGTGTGTGTGTGTGTGTGTGTGTGATGGTGTGTGTGTGTGTGTGATGGTGTGTGTGTGTGTGTGATGGTGTGTGTGTGTGTGTGTGATAGTGTGTGTGTGTGTGTGATGGTGTGTGTGTGTGTGTGTGTGTGTGTGTGTGTGATGGTGCGTGTTTGTGTGTGATNGTGTGTGTGTGTGTAACGTGTGTGTGTGTGTAAAATACGATCTTTAGCCACGAGTAATGCCCATTGTAATCCCTTCACTGCCAAGAAAACATTTAAAAACCGCACTACTGCAAGAGGTGCAGATCCCCATGAGCTCCCGCACTTGCGGTGCAACCTACTGTCTTTCCTTCCTTACTATAAGGGGCTTTACCTACTGTTTTGGGCCTGACTGATATAGGAACATCTCCTGTTTACATTTACGTAAAACAACATGAAAATAACAATAAGAACAAATGTGGGCTCCATGGCGCTTCTTATATACTGACGAGCAAAAGAAATGCGACATTTTTGGTATCTTCGGAAACACTAAAGTTCACTCTATGATCCTGATTGATCCGGATTTCTGGGTTGAAAACAAGGACGGAAACCTGGACTTGTTATCAGATCCCGCCCCATACCATGAGGATAACGACTGTTTGGTTTGAAAATGGTTTCATGGAGTACCTGATGGTTAGCGTTATTGATGAAACACAAAGCTGAAAAACATACATGAACAGTAAACAAAACGTCAGGGATCCCAAAGAGCTTTTTCACCTTAAAATCGAAACTCAGTTGTTATGAAAGCGAAATAATTTACGTGTAAATTGTGCTGTCGGGGCCACACAGTGAAGAAGCGTTCTAGTCACATCTGACTTCTGTTTCATTCGACCTTTCGTATAAGCAAAGTCGACTGGAGTCGACTACTAAACTGAGATGAAATAAATGTCAAACATCCAGGCGTTGCCAGGAGATATGAGTTATTGAGGTTACATCGTCTAAGCCCTGACACACAACAAAAAGAAAATGGATCGACCATGATAGTTCAAGGGTGGTGCCAGAATAGCTTGGCGCCTGACGGCGGCGCCAAGCGATTCTGGCACCACCCTTAAACTATCATGGTCAAGCTGTTTTCTGAATGTGTGGAGGAAAACTCCCAAATTTGGCCAATTTTAACTCAGGTAAACCGTGAGCCAATGAATTCAGTAAAAGAAAATGTACGTGAAAATTCAAGTTCTGGTATGACTGATCAGACAGGTGAAGCTATAGCCTGAAACCTGAAAGATTCTCCAGGACATGCCAACCATAGAACTTATCTGATGAAGACCACAGAGCACTGTTGGCTCTCTCTGGGGCTAAACAATATTTGCTGAGCGGGAAGCACGCCGAGATTTCCAACTGAAGACGAAGATAGTTGGTGCCACTAGGGGTTTGCGTATCAACCGCAACCTTAGATCTTTCTGACTCCCTCCGTGTGGGGAGTCAAAAACACGATGAGCAGGTTGAAGATGATAGCAAAGAGGCATAGATTCTGCAAGGGTTCATGAGAATCTACGTCTCGCGCAGATAGGGAATGTGTTGCGAGGTACTTTGAAAGGATCCTTCAATAACCACAGGGTATCTCGACCAGACGTACGGCGAGGCTGTATGATCAACAAAAGGGTCGTTTTCAATAAGTAACAATTCTACTGCGAACGCATCAAATCTGCAAGATGCAACAGATCCCCATGAGCATCTTCCTCCTACAAGGGCTCACCAGGATCCGTGCCTTTAACAGGCTCTGTTTTTCATCCGTGTTCCTTTAGTCAATGCCGCCGCAATACCGCCAACACCAGATCAGCCGGATGGATACCTGTAACGCATAAGCTTAGGGTATAATGGTGATGAGGATATTGCCGTCTCTGATGAACTGCAAGGACACAACGAACGCTACCCAGCTGCAAGAGACACAAACCCTTTATGTCTCTTGTTAGTCCCATGTTCTTTATGCCTAATTTTGTCCCATTTAAATCGGGTTTTCTTCACGCGAATGCCGGTCAGTGTGCAGTCCGCGTTTCACTGAGACGCGCAATTCGTGATCATTGGCAGCAAAGGGGTTAATCAACTTTGGCTGTGAACCCCCTCTGTGTCAGTTCAGTTCCATGTTACGTTCTCTGTTAGTAATTAACAGTATCTTCTATGTTGCAGGCACTTAAAAGAACAATCACGCAGAGTGCGTTCAAGAACAATCACGCAGAGTGCGTTCATTTGCACCATGGACTCTAGAGTCCATAGCAAAGAGGTTCTAGGGCCAGGTGCCGGAACGAGCTTAATCCTGAACCAGCCACTAAGCTTAATGGTTGGTGCAGGACTAAGCTTGCTCATGGAACTGGCCCCTGGAGTCTTTCTTTGTACCGATGTAAGACGAGCATTCCCAGCCCGGTTAACTTTCGAAGCGAAGAAACTAGGCTACAATTCAACTGGCAACTACGAACATAATATCGTTGTGGCAAGCCGGTTCAGCCAGCCAACCAGCAAGTCAACCAACGAAAGGACCGACCGACTGAACAAAGAAGGAGCGATGGAAACAAAGAAACAAAGAAAGAAGGCACAACGAAGGGCAGAAAAAAGAAAGATAAGAAGTTAAGAAAGAAACAAAACCCCACAAATTGCAAACTGACAAGTAATCAAACAAGCAAAAAAGCAAGCAAACAGACAAACACACAAACAAAACGTAACAAACAAACAAGCCGTTCGTTATGTCAACAACACAAGCTCTTTCTTTTAATGTCTGCGGATCAAACAAATGTTTTCTGTAAACACATTTGCCTTTACTTTTCAAATGTGCCTGTTATAATTCTCTCCTACAGTCACAAAAACATGCCTTGACAAATACCAAGAAACAGGAAGGTTTAAACATTAATTATGTCGCTACAAAATCGCCCTGCTCCTAATGTGACCTATTTGCAAGAGGCAATAGATCTTCATGAGCCCCAACAACTGCGGGGGCTCATGAAGATTTATTATCTCTAGCTAAAACCATAACTCTACATTCTTTCTTACAGCTTAACAAACATACTCGAGCGCTACATAAGTTTTCTCTGTAAATTGCAAAATAAAACCGATCAAAGCTTCGGAATTTAGTTCTCTTGCCACAACATAGTTATAACGGCGCCCAGCTGCAAGAGACATAGATCTTTCTGAGCCCTCGCAATAACGGGAGCTCATGATGGTTTCTCGTAATGTCCCTTGCTTTGGGTTCTCTGTTATGTCTTGCTAAAATCAGAGCTGCGTGTTTGTGTTCCTAAGACACATTTTTCATGCTGGACAGTAAAAATGTATGAATTCACTTCTCTGCCTTTTATGCTGATAGGTTCTGTAATCCTTATTTGTCTTGCATTGTTAACACGACGGCATTGATAGCTCTGAGTGAATTGAAACCGTAGAAAAACACAAACACACCGGCACGAAACAAAGTGGATTGCTTTGTACCGATGATGGCTTCTTTGAAGGCATCCTATGCGCGTTAAAACATTCATGCTTAATTTGTTTACGCTAAGCAGCGGTGAGTTTCCAGGTAGAATGACGCAGGAAGAATCTGTGTAAGAATAACATGGCAGAAGAGCTGTAAAACCAGAATGCATTCTCAGTCTCACAGTCCGTTCATTCCCTCTACAACGGGTATAGATCCACTTGAGAACCTGCAGCCGCAGTGGCTCATGTGAAACCGTGCTTTTTGCTGTGGAAGGGGCAATCGTTATTACTGTTTAAAGAACATACGTATAAATTAGTATTTTTGTGTTTTTGTGTTTTGGCAAAATAGTCTCTCATGTCTGCGTCCTTAAACCAATTGCACACAACCACGGATTTGGAAAGGCCAGTCATTTCTGTACCGTCAATCTGAGATTGACCTGCGTTCGCGAGTTTTGATTATACACCGTCACACAAAATATAGCCTCATGCCATAACATTTGCTCTTCAAAATCTTTTACGGTCATTAGCATTGAGAACAAAACAAAACAAAACATGCAAGGGATCAAAGAACAATTTCTTTAGTACTGCCATCATTCTGGAAAAGGTTTCCGCACCGGTAATTGAACAGGCAAGCTCTGCGTTTTCAGACAGCCTGTTCTAAATGGCTGTAGTAGGCAATCCTAATTTTGTGGGCAGGCTCACAATATTTACTGCATGTATCCTGAAGCTGTACTGGGATAGCATATTCAATTATAATTCCGTAATTTACATAAGTCACCGTTTTATGAAATAATTGTAACATCAGTATGTGATGCACGCCCGTGATAACTTTTTCATTAAGAATGTAATAGCCTGCCAATTTAGCCAGCCTAAGCCACCAGGGACGCCTCGAAAATAATGGGATGGAACTCCACACTTCTTTTGCAAGAATACATGACGGTATACAATGATGCAATAATTTTAAAAAAAGTAATCGAAAACGTCACTAACAATAAATTATTATGTTGCATCATTATCATATCAAAAACAATCATGAAGGGAAAATCAGTATTCTGTCCCTTGTGCTTGACAAAAGATGGCACTTTGTTTGGAGTGCCGCAGTTGCATCCTGACGTGTCCTGTCTGAGAGTACCGCTGCAGATTTTGAGTGTGCCGGTACCCATACTGTGAGGAACGTGTAAAAATAACTTTCTTTCTATTTTCTGGAATATATTCATTTTGAGTTTTCACTTTCTATCGGCAACATTTCAGAGAAACGGAGACATCTAAGAGGCGGCGTTGATTTGTTTCAGTGAGCTCAGCTAGCTGCAAGTTAGAAATTAACTCATTCAGCCCCGCTGCCGTATTTCCCAAATTTTGGAGGCGTCATCTAACGACCATGCACAATTGCAGGAGATGGATCGACCATGATAATTCAAGGGCATTGCCAGATTAGCTTAGCGCCGACAGGCGCCAAGCTAATCCGGCACTTCCCTTGAATTATCATGGTCGACCCATCTCCTGCTGCAGGTCGTCGGGGTTGAATGGGTTAATGGTTTGGGCTGATCGACAATAAGAAGCTAGTACATGTTTTCTCTAAAGGAGAACAGATGGGATTATGAAAGTTTCCAATCAACAACATGCATGCCCAGAGAAGGAGTGCCCACTGTGTTTGATACCGACAGTGCCTAACACAACCCCAAAAGGAGCAGCAGCAACTGAGCGTCCCACTATTTCAACATCAGAGGTGAAAGAAAAAATGCGAGGGGCGAATGCGGAAGTGACGTTAGAAAGTCTTCCTCAGTACGATGACCTTAACAAAGAAACTGTTTTTGGTCGCATATGTAATTTCCCAGATCTGTCTTAATTCAGTACCATAGAGCCCTAGCCGTCCAAGGAACATAGACACAAAGAGGTGTCAAAAAAGGCATAGATCCTCATGAGCCCCCGCAATTGCGGGGCCTCAAGAGGGTCTATGTCTCTGGTAGTTGGGTCTAGTCCACCTTTTCTCGGCGGTAAAGGGCTTGCCTAAGCTAAGCACCGCGAAGACTTTTATCTAATCATTTTTTGTCATGCTTGTTTGGGATTTGATTTAGACACACATGCTTTGACGCCGCTAACTCAGACACGCATACTTTTCTTTTGCAACCCCTTCATTGCCAGTGGTCGCAGATTAAAAAAACAAAACAACACCACCACCACCAACAACAAAAAACTTTGTTATTTCAAAGTCAAAGAGCCCTGGTCTTTAAGCGAACGTGGACACAAAATGCTGTCAGCAAGAGGCAACTGCGGGGGCTCATGTGGATCTACGTCTCTTGCAGTTGGATTCTGTTCAGTTTTTTCTCTCGACAGTACAGGCGTTTAGAACTTTGCTAAAGAGATAATAACCTCAACGGCAGTGTTAAACCTGTTCAGTGAGTGCAGTTTTTGCGGGGAACATTAATGCTTTTGCGCATTTTTGGGACTTCATTTTTGTCAGAACATCTCTGCCGTTTGTTTTCCAGAGGCAACTGTTTTCTGTCCTCGGCTGACGAGTATGTCTTTCCCTGATTAACCCCTTAACTTGCTGAAGCAAGGCGAACGCTGGCCATCTGCAAGAGACATAACCCCTCACGCCCCCCCCCCTCCCCCAGTCTCTTGACGTCAGGTGTTCTTTACGCCTAATAAGACGTAGAACTAGCAGACTGTCTGCTTCTCTCACAGCATTTCCTTATAGTAACTTGTGCCTCTAATGGCCTGAGAAACCGAGTCAGGATAACACAGCTCTACATGCTGCTTGTTTTCGCAAAACTGGAACTGTGTTAACTGTGTCTCCATGCGAAGGAACAACAGGTCTTAACCCCTTCACTGTCAGGGTTGAGGGCTTATCTCCTGAAATCTTTGACAACTCAACACCACCGAAGAGACCAAGTCCTCCAAAGAACATGAACTTATGCGAGGTGGGGTCAGCAAGAGGCATTGATCCTCATTATGAAGATCAATGCCTCTTTCATTTGGGTGTTCACATTTCTCGGGCAGTGAATGGGTTAAGTTTACAATGTTAAATGAAGCATTTCTATGATAGGCCGAGGTTTAAAAAAAGCAAGAAAAACTAATATTTTCGTGCTTTCCTTTCTTGTTTGTTTGTTCTTTTTTCTTTTTCAAACCTACAGACGCAAGAGTCTACGATGACCAAGGCGCATGAGGACATGGACAAGAGGTGTTCGTTCGTCTGGAATGGATCCGGGTTTGATTGTGAACGCTCAAGACAATTTCATGTCTTTAACATTTCCCCAGACCACGTTCTCCAAGAAGTAAGAAACAAGAACGTCAAGAAGGTCACGCGGTACATGCTTTACGATGCACGTGCCGCCGAGAAGTAAGACCTTCACATTCAGTTAGAGAGACCGCGCGCTAAGCTAGTGTAATTCCAGATTCCAGATAACTTTACTTACCATATTGACAATGCCAATTAGGACTGTGTCCTGGTGCTGAACACACACACACTCACAACCGTTCCAAAAAATGCATACATATATAATTTAATATCTTAGAAAAACAAACGATCAAACAAACAAACAAAACAAACAAACACAAACAAACAAACGGCTAAATGAGATCAGATGTGTGTACAGCCTATAATAGCTTTAAATTAACCCATTCAGCCCTGACGCACTACAACAGGAGGTGGGTCGACCATGATAATTCAAGGGTAGTGCCAGATTAGCTTGGCGCCTGTCATCATGGTCGATCCATCTCCTGCAACAGATGCATAGTCGTTAGATGACGCCTCCAAAATTTGGGAAATACGTGCGTCGGGCTGAATGAGTTAATGTAACTTCACACACACACACACACACACACACATACGCACACACACACACACATGCACACACACACACACACACAGACACACACACACGCACACACACACACACACACACACACACACACACACACACACACACACGCGCGCACACTTGCACACACATACATCTTAAAATTAATACCGCACATTGCACATATTGACAGATGGTCACACCTTCCTAACAAACAAACGAAAGAAGAAAAGAACGAACGAAAAAAAGGAAAGAACTGACGGAAGCACTAAAAAACGAAATCCAGACCAGATGGGTGGCTGCCAAGCGTTTAACCCCTTCCCTGCCACTGTACGTACACTGTGCGCACATTTGTGTTTCTGAATTCCTGGTTCATTCAAACGACCACAAGCCAACACCGTCTAAGAAAAATGAATACAAATTGGTCTCAGCAAGAGGCATAGATCCTCATGAGCCCCCGCAGTTGCGGGGCTCATGAGGATCTATGTCTCTGGCAGTTGGATCGTGTTTACGTTTTTCTGGGGTGTGAAGGGCTTAACGCAGAAAGAAGCACGCTGAGAAAAGACAGTCACAACACAATCTATCTTAAATAAATTGCGTTGTAACTGTCTTTTCCAAGCGTGTTTTATTCTTTGTTGATTTCTTCTCAAACGATACCTGATCACCTGATCAAGGAACCAAAGGAAGGACGGAGGGACGGAAAGAAAGAAGGAAGGAAACAGGAAGGACTGTTAAGGCAGGCGAGTCAGTGAACGAGCCAACGAACAAATAAACAAACAAGTCACCACAAAAAACAAAACAACAACAACAAAACAAAACAAAAACAAAAAAAAAAAAAAAAAGAGGAAAATAACTTTGACTAAAGAATCCGACGTATAACACCTGTATAGCCTTCGTCAAGAAAAAGAGAAAGAAAAAGCAATCCTAATGGGAACAATCAAATGGGCTTGTAGTGACGTGCACTGCTCATAATGCATGCAGATGAATGCAAGCTTTAGTCCACTCCACACAATCAAGCATCAAGTTCTTGCAATGACCACCGGCCATCTGCGAGAGGCGTAGATCTTCATTAACCCCCATAGTTTGCGGGATTAATGAAGATCTATGCCAGTTGCATACGGTGGCTGATGCCAGTGTGTACCTCTTGCTGGTGTCATTTTGGTGTCACCATGATACCATTACACATGATAACATTACACGTGTTTGCCTTGATCACACTTTGTAAGAGACCCAGATCTTTATAAACCAGCAAACTGCCGAGGGGTAAGGAGGATCAATGCGTCTGGCTAGTCTCATTTGCATCCTTGTTCTTCATGCAGAGGGGTTCATTGGGTGCTCAAGTCATAATACAGAGATTATGTTTACGCCGAACGACTCCCGATAAAGAACGAGAGCGAAGGTCCCGGCGGGTGACCAGCTTGAACCATAAGCATGGAGAACACGTTGTCTACGCTTATGAAACAAGCTGGTTATCTGCTGTAATTTCGCAATCAAAACCTCAAATATGAACGCGCAAATCACCTCAGTCTCAAGGTTGGTGGCACACGCCACAATGACCCTACGCGAGATGAACTATGCGTCACTTTGGTGTCATGCAGGAGCGGATCTGGGGGGATCCTAGGGGTTCCGGAGCCCCCCTTCAGACCCAAAATTGTTTAAAATGCTATAACAAAGTCCCTTTTGGGATGTTTGAACCCCCCCACCCCTCTTTTGGCGAATGGTGAGAATCTTAACACACGCACGCGCCTTTTCCCTACCCCCCCCCTCCCTAACACCCCCCACCGTCCCGCCCGTCCCCCCCCCCTCCCCCGCTTTTCAGTCGATTTTTGGGCCCCTGGAAGCAAGGTCTAGCGTCGGGGAGGCCTTTTGTATAAGGTTGAAGGTCCCAAACAAAAAGTTGGACCCGCCTCCCCCTCGAGGTAACTGTACGCCAGATTGAACCGGTGTCACTCGACATGGTAGTTTTTGTGTGTGTGTGTGTGTGGGGGGGGGGGGGTACTTAACAATGACTCTCACACCAGGTGGAACCGGGGTCTCTTTGGCATACACGCCGAAGTGACTCTGAATCCGCGTCGAACTGCGTGAGAGTCACTTTGATGTGTAACACCGGCCGTCTCCAGCATTTTACCATTTTTCCATTTCACCATTTCATGTATTCATGCATGGCGTCATTGACCGTGAGTCTGAGGACCTCATTCGCCCGAACAAATTAAGGATGTAAATGAAGCAAGCACGATGCACAAAAACCATAACTCCCTGCATGACTGATGGGCTCATGGAGATCTATGCAGGTGAGGGAATTGGCCGAACGTGAGACTACAGGAGGCTCAGAAATTACGTCAGCCCACGCAAGAAATAGCTCCATCTCCTTCACAATGGGCAAGCCGGTCAACGGCGGAAACTTTCTCCATTAGAGAAGAGGAGACGTAAATGATATGTAATGGGGAGAGTCAAAACTAGCAAGAGGCATAGATTCTCATGCGCCCCTTTCGGTCGCAGGGGCTCATGAGAATGTATGCCTCTTGCAGATGGAAGACGCATTTCGTGGGAATGAATGCATTGTTGCGGGCCTTTTTTTTTTTTTTTTTTTTTTTGTTAACGTAAGCAGAGCGCATTAGGCTAATGCGTCTTTATTTTATTGTGACATCAGTCTAAAGACAGGAAAAAAAAAAATGCATGATGAATAGCGAAAAAGGAAACCTTTTTTCTTTCCTCCATAGCCCCCCCCCCCCCTACCCCACCCCAACACGCACACACTGACACACCCCTCCCCTTCCAACTTTGCCATCATCCATTAGCTCAGTCGTAGCTCTCCTCCTCAGACAGGTTACCCCCCCCCCCACTCCATCACTCCTTACCCCTACTCTCTTTCAACCAAAGCCCACGCATTTCTACAGTACGTCAGTATCTCGAATTGGCTTGAGATTCATCATGAGAAATTCCAATGAGTACCCAGTTAGCAAAGGTCCTCGGCTCACGACGACCGCAGTGGGCCCGCGCACGGCCGTGCGCGGGCCCACTGCGGCCGTCGTGGGCCCGAAGACATTTTGCTACCGGGGTAATGCATATTGCATGACCACCATTGCACGCCGAGAATTAAATGGTGCGCATTAAAAAGCCAATGCCTACGCGTGTCAAGGGAGATGGATCACTCATGCTAATTCAAAACTGAGCACTGCCCTTGTTTAGATTGGCGCCCAGGCCCCCGTTTTTGGTTTGCTCAGCTAGCAGAGTAGAATAGAAGTTATTCCTAATATCAGAATCTGCTAAAAGGAAACGACACGAAATATACGCAGTGTCCTTTGACAGTTGCTCATCATACTGGATCCGCTTGCAAGAGACATAGACTGGCGTCCGCTCCTGCAGGAGCTCATGAGGATCTACGCCTCTTGCTAACGTAAATCGGACTGCGTTGGCGTCCTCTGTAAACTGTCTTTGCGTAGGCCACTGCTGTTAGTGAAGGGTGAAAACGGCGCAAACCTACGCATGGCGTTGCTTGCTTGATGGCACGCACCGTCCTTCGACAACATTGACCACTGAATGCGTAAACTTCGTATTTCTTCTGAACTAGTTCTTATTCACCCCTTAACTGTCGAGGCTAAAGCGAACGTCTCCCAGCTGCAAGAGACATAAACCCCCATGAGCCCCCGCGGTCGCGGGTGCTCATGAGGGTTTATGTCTCTTGTTAGTCCTACGTTTTAACTCATTCAGCCCGAATTTTTCCCAAATTTTGTATTCGTCATCTAACGACTATGCACATGTTGCAGGAGATGGATCGACCATGATAATTCAAGGGTAGCGCCAGATTAGCTCGGAGCCGACAGGGCTCAAGCTAATCTACCCTTGAATTATCATGGTCGACCCATCTCCTGCTGTAGTGCGTCAGGGCTAAATGGGTTAAGCCTATTTTTGTTGTTCTATTTACGTATGTCTTTTTAATGCGTAGGTCGGTCAGTGCGCAGTCGCTTCAGACGCAAAATTCGAGGATACTGGCAGCAAAGGGGTGAACCCCCTTACAGTACCGGCTGCTGCATGCTCAAAGGGGCGTAAGAATTTTTTCCCAGAACCAGTTATTGCCCCTGATTCATAAACACTAGTTGAGTAGTTCACACAAAAACAAAATTAGGCGGCAGAGACGATAAGAATCAATTAACGCAAACTGAGCGGTTAAATTATTCGGCCTACCGACATGGTTTTCTGAGACAGCAGGTCAATATTAACCCTTATCATTCGGAATACACCAGTCTGTGAAATACGTTTGACTAAAATAGTTCAAGGGTGGTGCTAGAATAGCTTGGCGCCTCTAGGCGCCAAGCTATTCTGGCACCACCCTTGAACTAAAGCCATTGGTCTATATCCTTATCTGTAAGTACTATAATGTAGCGTGCATATGGCAGTGTACACATTTGAAGCTTTTAGCCTCAGTATGATATGGGTTAAAGCGACCAAGTAGTAAATGCTTAATAGATCGCAATATGTCCTTTATAAATTTTAATGTTCTTAGTGTGTCTTACAATAATGCAGGAGAAAAGGGCTGTCTGAAATTATGAAGTTTGAAATGCAGGAGAAAAGGGCTGTCTGAAATTATGAAGTTTGAAATGCAGGAGAAAAGGGCTGTCTGAAATTATGAAGTTTGAAATGCAGGAGAAAAGGGCTGTCTGAAATTATGATGTTTGAAATGCAGGAGAAAAGGGCTGTCTGAAATTATGAAGTTTGAAATGCAGGAGAAAAGGGCTGTCTGAAATTATGAAGTTTGAATGTCGTAAAATGAAAGATTTTCTTCTCTTCTCTGTTCTTCTCCTTTGAACGCAGGAGAGGTCCTTCAGTTACGCACAAAAGGCTGTGGAAAGAAAACCTCTAGTAACTGTGCGTGCGCACTCGCATGGATTGTGAAAAGAAGGGTAAAAAAATATTAGCTGAGGCAAGACAACATTGATAACCCGTTGTATGGGCGAAGTTTAGCCATCAAAGCGGCCTGCCGTGGAGCAGATCGCTTCCCCGTCTTCGGGCCGAAGACGGCCGCAGTGGGCCCGCGCACAGCCGTGCGCGGGCCCACTGCGGCCGTCGTCGGCCCGAGGATCTTTGTTCACAGGGTTTAAGCCAGATTAGAAAATAACGACACCCCTGGAAATACCAAAGTGCGTTCTATCTTACACGTATACTCATTCATACAGACCAGACGTCCGGTGTTTTTTTTTCACACCCTTTCACTTCCAGAGCAAAACGATTCACAAAATAGAAACCACCATGGCAGCTCAACAGTAAAATTTCGCAGCTGTCACATACACATATTGAAGAGCAAAAGAAGTGCGACATTTTTATATTCATCGGAAACACTTTAGTGTTTTTGAGGATTCTAAAAATGTCGCATTTCTTTTGCTCGTCATTATATCTAGTGTTTCCGATGATTCCAAAAATGTCGCATTTCTTTTGCTAGTCAGTATAGCTCAAGTAAACTCCGCCGAGGCGTACCCTAAAGGTTACCTTGCCGGTCCCAAGCCCGGATAAAGGAGGAGGGTTGGGCGTAGGGCTAGCAACCCTACCCCGGAAAACACTTCCTGCTACAGAAACGCCAACAGAGAATCAACAAGAAAACTCAGCCCTGGGAAGAGAGAGGTCTTCAACAAGAAGATTTATGACACCATGTAGTGAGAGCCGGAAGACTCTGGAAGCTACACGGCCGATACCCTTTCTTTCGACCAGGGCAATCAACATTGGTACATGGAACGTAAGAACCATGTGGGAGACAGGAAAAACATTTCAAGTAGCGGCGGAGATGAAGAATTATAACCTGGCCCTTCTTGGAGTTAGTGAGACAAGATGGACACAATCTGGACAGAAGCAGCTAGCCTCAGGAGAGAAGCTGCTGTATTCTGGACATGAAGAGGACAACGCCCCTCACACACAAGGAGTTGCATTGGTGCTCTCAAAAGAAGCACAAAGAGCACTCATAGGATGGGAACCTCATGGACCCAGAATTATTACAGCCTCCTTCCATACCAAGATGGAGAAGATCAAGATGAACGTTATCCAATGTTACGCACCCACCAACGACAGTGATGAAACCATCAAGGATCAGTTTTACGAGAGACTACAGTCTATCATAGAGAAGTATCCAGAAAAGGACTTCAACATTTTGATGGGAGACCTCAACGCCAAGATAGGAATGGATAAGTCTGGATATGAAGAAGTCATGGGGCGCCATGGACTAGGAGATAGAAACGACAATGGGGAGAGGCTGGCAGACCTGTGCGCATCAAACAACTTGGTCATCGGTGGCAGCATTTTCCCCCACAAGAACATTCACAAGACCACATGGGTTTCTCCAGACCACACAACAAAGAACCAGATTGACCACATCTGCATCAGTAAGAAATTCAGAAGGTCCATGCAAGATGTGAGAGCAAAGAGAGGAGCGGACGTGGCCTCGGACCACCATCTCGTGGTGGCCAGGCTAAAACTGAAACTAAAAAAGAACTGGACAACAGCGCACAGGGCACAACAGAAATACAATACCGCCTTCCTGAGAGACACTACCAAGCTGCAAGAGTTCAAGCTGACCCTCAGCAACAAGTTTCAAGTATTACAGGAGCTGTTGGAAGAGGAGGAAGGTACCCTCGAGAACAAGTGGGAAGGAATTAAAAAAGCAGTTACATCAACCTGCCAGGCAGTGCTTGGTCCCAAGAAGCACCAACATAAAGAATGGATCTCTGTTGACACACTGAGTAAAATTTATGAGAGGAAGAACAAGAAGATGGCCGTCAACAACAGCCGAACAAGAGCAGAGAAAGCCAAGGCACAAGCAGAGTAAACAGACGCAAATAAACGAACGAAGAAGAGCATTAGAGCAGACAAGCAGAAATATGTGGACGACCTGGCAACCAAAGCAGAACAAGCAGTTAGAGAGGGCAACATGAAAGAACTTTACAACACCACCAAGAAGCTAGCAGGGAAGTACAGTAGACCCGAACGTCCGGTCAAAGACAAGGAAGGAAAACCAATCATGGGTGATCAAGAACAGAGAAACAGGTGGAAAGAACACTTCGAAGAGCTCCTGAATAGACCAGCACCGAAGAACCCACCAGACATCGAACCTGCTAAAACGTACCTACCTATAAAGGACAGCCCACCCACAAGAGAAGAAATTAGGATGGCCATTAAGCAGCTCAGGAATGGAAAAGCAGCAGGACCAGACAGCATCCCAGCTGAGGCGCTGAAGGCAGACTTAGAAACAACAGTGGGAATGCCCTACCCACTATTTAAGAAGATCTGGGAATAGGAACAAATACCAGCTGACTGGAAAGAGGGATATCTTATTAAGATCCCGAAGAAAGGAGACATTAGTAACTGCACAAATTACAGAGGGATCACGCTGTTATCAGTGCCGGGGAAAGTATTCATTAGGGTTCTGCTGAACAGAATGAAAGACCCAGTTGACGCCCTACTTAGAGACCAACAGGCTGGCTTTCGCAAAAATAGATCCTGCACTGACCAGATTGCAACGCTGCGAATTATAATTGAGCAGTCGTTAGAGTGGAACTCATCCCTGTACATCAATTTCCTTGACTATGAGAAAGCATTTGACAGCATGGACAGAGAGACCCAATGGAAGCTCCTAAGGCACTATGGGATACCTGAAAAAATCTCCACCATTATCAGGAACTCATATCAGGATTTAAGCTGTAAAGTGGTACATGGAGGGCAACTCACGGAGGCATTCCAGGTGAGGACAGGCGTCAGACAAGGATGTCTTCTCTCGCCATTCCTCTTTCTACTGGCGATTGACTGGATTATGAAGACCTCTACAGCTCAGAGAAGAAATGGAATCCAGTGGACACCTTGGAAGCAGCTAACTGACCTGGACTTCGCAGACGACTTGGCCCTACTATCACACACCCAGCAGCAGATGCAGGAGATGACAACCAGTGTAGCAGCTACCTCCGCACAGGTTGGCCTCAACATCCACAAAGGCAAGAGTAAGATATTCAAGACAAACACAGCCACCACTAACCCGATTACGCTTGACAAAGAAGCAATAGAGGAGGTGGACGCCTTTACTTATTTGGGTAGCATCATCGACAAACGGGGAGGCTCAGATACGGATGTCAAACAACGGATAGGGAAAGCACGAACAACATTTATACAATTGAGGAACATCTGGAGATCCAAAGAACTATCAACCAAGACCAAAGTCAGGATTTTCAATACCAATGTCAAGGCAGTTCTTCTATATGGAGCAGAAACTTGGAGAACAACAGTTGCCAGCAGCACAAGGAGAATACAAGTCTTCATTAACAACTGCCTGCGCAAGATCCTAAATATCCACTGGCCAGAGACCATCAGCAACAACGAACTCTGGAATAGAACCAATCAGCTGCCTGCAGAAGACGAAATTAAACAACGACGTTGGAGATGGATAGGGCACACTTTACGTAAGCCAGCGGACAACATCACCAGGCAAGCCCTAACATGGAATCCACAGGGCACGCGGAAAAGAGGCAGACCAAGAAACACATGGCGCCGAGAACTGGATGCAGACCTTAAGACCATGAAGATGACCTGGAACCAACTGGAAAGGAGAGCCCGGGACAGAGACTCTTGGAGATCCTTTGTAGGCGGCCTATGCCCCAGTAAGGGTGCAAGGCATAAGTAAGTAAGTAAGTATAGCTCAAGTAAACAAGACTACAGGGCTGAATGCGAAGCGTGTACACGCAAGGGAATAACAAAGAAAGAAAATCAGGACCACATAGGTACGGTGATTGCCAAGCGTGTAAAATGCAGAGAAGAACCCAACGGAGAAAGAAGCACGCTTAGAAATTACAGTTACAACACAATTTCTGGATTCAGATTTTATTTTTCAAAATAGACAAACATACAAGTATACAATTCGCTACTTGTCTTGTCAGCGTGAAGAAGCTTAGCTTCTTTACACTGATAAGATAAGTATTAACTCATTGTGCCCGAGGTACGAAATACCCACATTTTGGAGTTATCCTCTGCGGACTGCATTACCGAGCTATATCTTGATGTGGGGTGTCGCGGGCAAAGTGAGTTTAGCTTCTTCACACTGACAAGATAAGTAGCGAATTATATACTTGTTTGTTCGTCTATTGTGTAAATGGGGTTTTACCCAAAATATTAATAAACTGTGTTTTGTAGCTGTCATTTCTAAGCGTGTTTTGTTCTCAGCAAAGCCAGAAAGAAACAGGCTTTCCAAAGCATATTTCTTTCTTTCTTGGTTGTTTTTAATATTTATTTTTAGTGTGTAGCTAGGCGTCTACCTTTGGACTAGTTCTGCCCTCTTGAAGGCAAACGACAGTAAGTCCATGTTTGTGAAAAGTGGGATTTTTATTGCAACGCAATGAAAATCTCTCTTTTCACAAAAATGGACTTAGTGTTTTTTTGCCTCTAACGGCAGAGTTACGTACCATCGGTCTCTTATCGCTGAAAGTGAAAAAGAGGTACAATATTTCTGATTTCTCTAATTTTTCATGGAAATTACACAGGCGTGAGTCGAGAAACGTAATTTCACAATGTGAATCAATGTACAGAAGCAGGCTAAACCAGCAGGTTCAGTCCCTTTACAGTGACGAAAGACATGAGGTTGCGCTCCTTTATATTGAAGGCCCCCGGCACTACCGCCATAACTGTTCATACTACACTTCTGTAACAGATGGTTACGAAATACCACACACAGGTCTAGTTATGGTTCATTTAGACACAGGAGAATCTAGTTCAGCACACGTCGTCTTTATATCAAGTAATCTGACAATGGCGACTGATTCCACTCCGCTCTAGACCGGCGATATCAAACTTAGTGCCGCAATAAACAGCTAAAAATAGATTGACAAGCTAAAGTCTGTTCACGGAATAAATAAGTGCGATTACGCGAGTGCTTTTGTTGCGTGTCCAAACTGCTGTTAAAGTTCATCAGGTGTGTCGACAAGACATAACAAACACAAGTGAGGATGAACTGAACTGATGTGTCTTCAGATTTATGCGTAATGGTACTTTGAGGACTAAAAGCCGGGCCGTTCTGCTGCATCGCTCCATCACTGCGGTGTATCACAGTCGTCCTCGCAGCCAGAGCGAGAGGCGTATATTCTCATGACTGAACCCCACACAATAACAGGGGCTCATGAATATACGCCTCTTGCAGGTGGATGAACCCACAGAACGTTTGAAGTCCGTGCATTGTTTGGCCTTTTTCACTCTATAATACTGTACATTGGCAGACTGACGACTTTAACCCATAAAGCCCTGACACGCTACGACTGAATGTGGACTAACCATGCATAATAGTTCAAGGGTGGTGTCTGTAGGCGCCAAGCTATTCTGACACCACCCTTGAACTATCATGGCCAGTCTGTCTCCAGAAATGTGATGCAGACCTCTGACAATAAAAAATTCCATCCTCAGGATGAAGTGGGTTAAAAACAAATTTTTTTCGGCCTGGCGCCTGTGGGAGGGAAAGTGGTCTTGTCTAATGGTGGCACTCGAAAAAGGCGTCTTGAGCACGTGATTTGAATGATGGCTACTTTGTACGACAAATGCCCTACTGGAGATTTTATCAGCGAAGTAGGTCCCGGCCTCTCACAGAGACATAGATCTTTATACGCCGCCACTGCAACCGAAGGGGATTGTGAAGATTTATAGATGCTTCTTGATATGCCTGTGTAGGGTCATGGTGATTTTAAAGCTGAGAAACAGTCAAAAAACTCCGCCCCGCACGTGTTTTAAAAAAACTTTGCAGGACCCAGCGAGGGCCCTGTCTTCGTGAACGTTCGGCTAACTTCGGCAAACCGGTTTGCAACTGACTCAGTTGACTGAGTTTTCAACTGCGTTTGTCGTGCTGGCAAAACTCCCGTGAAAAAGACAGGCCACTTCCTGTTTGCAGCGAGTGGGCACCGCGATCACTGATCTAAACCAGCGATAATTTTACTGATATCAACAGTAGCAGACGACACTCGACCACCCGACGGACAGAGCAGGCCATTTGTGCCTTGCCTGGACGCACACTGGATATGGACCAGGCCGAGCTATCCGTAAGATACACAGTACAGCCTGAAGCTTATTTGATATCGGAAGGGTGAGGAAGGAGGGGTTATTTGTCGTTTAGTGTTTGTTGTTATATCTTTTCATCTGGAGTGGCCTACAGCAAATTTTTTCTCCATACGAAGGGCAGCTACTAAAAATCAGCTTGACCCATGGCGACCTTGTATCTTTTGGCATCTATGTAAACAGTCGATTCTCTCTCTCTGTCTCTCTCTCTCTCTCTCATCCAATTTACTGTGTTGGTTGTACATCACAATGCTTCTTTATTTATTTATATTAGCCTATTTTGGACTGGAGGTACGTGTTGAAAAAATTCGTTCACAAATACAAAGTGTCAGGAGTCATACTTACAGCATGTACAGCCGTGCATTCTGCCATCATAGTCCCCAGCGCGTAAAATCCGTGGCTGTCGGTCAGTTTCAAAGTGTCACAGAATCGTCTGCTGTTGTCCGATCTGCTAATCGCGATGATTTCCGTGCAACAGGAAGTGGTCTGTCGTTTTCCGAGAGTTTTGCAAGCTCGGGATACGCACTTGCCAACTCCGTCAACTGAGTTACGAACCGATTTGACCCACTTAGGGGCAGGGCCCAAGCTGGGTCCTGTAGTCTTTTTAAAACACGCGCTGGGCGGGTTTTTCTCATTGCACCTCAGCTTTAAGCCCAAAACCATTTCCACGGGCCAAGTGTCGTAAAAAACGGAAGTCTCTGTAATCCGTTTGCAACTGGTCGCAGCTGTGAACTTTTTTTGATCGGGTGATTCGCTAGACAGCTCAAAGTACTCCTCCTTGTGAAAATGAACATGACATGAGCCGAACCGAGTTTTGCCGCGCACATGCATGCAGAGCACGGTTAGAGAAGAACTCAACTGAGTAAGAAACACGCTTAGAAAAGACAGTTACAACCTTTTTGGTATAGAGAACGGTTAGTTGCGTAGACTTAAAGAATTTGTAGAGTTCAATACAATACAATACAAAAATACTTTATAAATCCCTCATGGGGAAATTCACTGTCTGCCCATACAACACATTGCATCATCATTCACTCATTCAGTTAATTAAATAACCTATAACTCTCTGTTAAAGAGATGAACTGTAACAGACGTACTGTTACCTCTGTAACACTCTGGCATCAGAAACACTTATGGTTCAAGCCCCCTGTGCTTCTGGTGTCAGCAATGTTGCAGTGAACTACTGACTTGACTAGTACTAAACAACTAAAGAATGTTGACAGACACTATCTACTGAAATTACTGTTGAAAAGTGTGACAGCCTGAGGGACAAAAGAGTTGGCATAACGTGATGTACTACTTTTGGGTACTCGGAGTCTGCCACTTCGTTTGATACGTCTGCTGTCAAATTCACATCTAAGTGGATGTGTTTTTGCCATCAAGAATGTCAGTCAATTGTTCGTAATCCGTCTGTTGTACAGTGTGTCCAAAGTATCTTGTGCTCTACCACGCCCGCGTTCCTGATTACTTTGTTAAGACGATCTTGATCTCTTTTACATAAATTTCTACCCCAGCACGTCAGTCCAAAAGTTAGAACGCTAACAATACTGGAGCAGTAAAACATCTGTAAAACCTGAGTGCTTACCTTAAATGATCTGAGTTTTCTCAAACAGTAAAGTTCAGAGACCTATATTTTACCTATACTGGGGGCGGAGTGGAAATGGTTAGGGTGTAACAATGATCAGAATACATCTTGCTGGCTGCATCTGTCTGTGTTTCTCAAATTTAACCCTCTGACTAAAAGTGTACACGATCCAACTGCAAGAGACATATATCATAATGAGCCCCCGCAGTTGCGGGGGCTCATGAAGATCTATGTCTCTTGCTGAGACTAATTTGTATCCATGATCCTTGGAAGGTTTGTGGCTTTTGGTGGTTGAATGAAAAATGATTTCAGAAACAAAATACGCGTCCGGCGGCAGGGAAGGGGTTAGCCTCCTCACCGGAACGTGTCGCTAAAACCATTACAAAATACAAGCGATCAAAAATCTCTGTAACTTCAGTAGCTGAACTGGCCCTTCGTCTGTCTTGTGCTGTGTTTGTCTTAAATGGCGTAAATGCTTGTCTGTTACGTGAGTGTGCGTGTTGGGTTTCAGTTCGCGGCGCTTTGAGTCGATTTGCCCAAAAATTGAGAAAAAGCGCCTATATAATAACGGTATTATTATTATTATTATTCACTTCCCTGAAGCGCCTGATACGAACAGTTCAGCAAGAGGCGTAGATCCTCATGAACACCCGCTTCCGCGGGGCCTCATGAGGATCTATGCCTCTAACATTTGGGTGTTTTGCGACAGTTTGTGATGTTTGAATTGTAAAACTACCCAAACACTGCGTGTCGGAAGCGTTCGTGGATGAATTCAGTACCGTACGTAACGATACGAGGATTCCAAAGACGTCTTCATTGATGCAACGGGTCTCCACATAGAGAAACGCCATGTAGATGGTGCCAACAAATACAGTGAGAATGCGTGGACGTCAGACAAAACCAAAAACACAGACTTGAAAGGACATGAAAGATCCATAGAAGTAAACCAGACCAATATTGGTATGCTATCGATGGGTGGTGCGGAGCGCGTACGGACATTTTCGAGCGCAGAGATCCCATAATTGACCGAGCTGAATTGAAGCCTGTGAAGTGAACTGCGCGAGTTTTATTTACCACAATTCTACAACCATGGAATGCAAGAGGCTCATTCAGAAATTATACTTATGATGTCGGCTCGATAATGTTGCGCGGATGTGGAATGTTCGTACACTATCATTTTTAGACAGACCCCGCGGCTGACACTTCTGCAACTGTTTGATCCATAGTCACCGAGCGCGGAGCGCGCTCGGTGACTATGGATCAAACAGTTGCAGAAGTGTCAGCCGCGAGGTCTGTTGAGAAATGATAGTAAACGAACACTCCACTTATATGTTTTATAGAACCTTTCACAGCTGCAGAATAGCGATGCAGGTCAAAGCCATCTTTTGAACAGGAGCGACGCATTTATTTTCGTAAATAGTACAAACTGACTCAACAGTCTAGCCAACAAATAAAATTCGTAACAGATGTCCTTTTCACACACACACACACACACACACACACACACACACACACACACACACACACACACACACACACACACACACACACACACACACACACACACACACACACACACACACACTGACACACACACACACACACACACACACTGACACACACACACACACACACAATAATAATAATAATAATAGTAAAAAAGTAAAAAAATAAAAATAAGATAAAACTTGCAACATATAAACAACAACAACAAAAAACTGTTTTTTAACTCCATATCTATAAACCGAAATCTACAATGCAAATGTGAAATTGTTTCCCTTGTTAATAGCTGCTCGCAATCTTGTGGTATTTCGTATGTAGACCTCTCGCGTACTCTGCGCGATCTAAATTTCTTATTTCGAAATAAATAATCGGAAAATGAGTATATTTTCGGATTGTGCGTGGCCTTCTACGGGTAGAAAGTGAGCTTTAGCCATTCAAATGTGGTATATATGTGTGTGATGTTTTATTTTATTTGTTTGTTTTTCGTTGTTTTTGTTTTGTTTTTGCGAACAGTCACGCACTCTAGCTTGCGACACTGGCTTTAGGTTCAGCATGCGATCCCAGAAAGCTTAGCGCGGTAAGACTAGGGCATAATATTGTGTGAGGGTCAGTGTTTCCATGATGTAAAAGTGGTCTTGAAAGGCCGTTCTATTACAACGTCTGTAACTGTCTGTGAAGGCAAAATGCAACAAATCCATTATTGCGAAAACCGAGAGTTTCACTGCAATGCAAAAAATTTTCGCAAAAATGTATTACTGACTTTTTGTCTTCAGTCACAACCGGGCATGAGAAGAAATGTTCTACCACAAGGACTCGCATGTGGCGGACGAAAGACAGCGTTTGATACGAAGCACTCCCTAGTCAGTCATCAATCGCACGGATACTAGAGTAAATGGCGAGCAGATTGAATACAACATGCCGTTAGGTATATGCACTGCTACAGGTTAACTGGTCTTAATGCGGCACCTAAGTGCGTGGGACCGGTCGATCTGGCCTCCGCCCAGCAGGCAAAACTGAGGTCATGAGTCGGGCCAGCATCAGCTGCAGTTGGCCTGCGCACTGCCGCACAGCCGATGTCGGCCAGATGGATATCAGTTTGCTTACTCTGCTTGCGTGGAAGTACGGCGTAATTGTTAATACTGACTATGTGCGTGGGCATTGACCGTGATGAGTATAAATATGTCCAGGAGTACTGTTGGCGATAACTATGAGAAGTAACTCGATAGTACATTCCGTCACTGGGGGCTCACGCAAAACTGCGTCCGAAAGGTTGGAATCCAGCTGGGGTCAAAATTTTTCCACACTCTAATCGGTGCCCCGTTTTTGAACTCACCTACGTGGTGGACAAAAGACGTTAAGTATATGCTATTAACATTTGGGTGCAAAGTCGATTGGACTAAACTACATAAAAGCATCTTCTGTTGTGTCAGTTTGATTTATATCAACATTTAATATAAAATGAAAAGGACTGCATCGTGCAATCGGCAACACATTTTGCTATACAAATGAAGATACAAGTTATAAAAAAAATGTAACAACCCCCCCCCCCCCCCAAAAAAAAAAAAAAAAAAAAAAAAGAAAAGAAAAGAAAAAAAGACATGCACATGAAATAATATTGTTATCAGCGTTGTGTTGTATTGTGTTGTGCTGTGTTGTGTTGTGTTGTGCTGTGTTGTGTGTGTGTGTGTGTGTGCGTGTGTGCGTGTGTGTGCGTGCGTGCGTTCTTGTGCTTGTGTGTGTGTGTGTGTGTGTGTGTGTGTGTGTGTGTGTGTGTGTGTGTGTGTGTGTGTAGGGGAGGGGGGTGGCGTGCGTGCGGTGCGTGTGTGCTGAGCATCTTAGAATAGCCGAGGAGAAGTAGGAGAGTTTCAGGATTTGCGCAGTACGCTGTGTTTACAATCAAACAGTTTGTGTGTGACTAAAGACTAGCAAGGAACGTCACTATGTACGTGTTTGAGACAGAAAAACAAAACAGTAGTCCTACGCACTGCTGCAGCAAACAGCGCGGATCTCCAAGAGGAATAGATCCTCATAAGCCCCAGCAGTCTGCGAGGGCTTATGATGATCTATGCTTCTTGTTGACTTTACGTCTTGAATTTCCCTGAGGAAAAGAGCGACATTTTGCGGCGTTCATTTTAAACGCACATTTCTTAACATTTTATACCCTAGATCGAAGATCCTGTAAAGCTTTAGTCTGTAAGTTATATCGTTATAGGACCAACATTAACTCATTCAGCCAGACGGCCGTATTTCCCAAATTTTGCTGGCGTCATCTAATGACTATGCACCAGTTGCAGGAGATGGACCGAACATGATAATTCAAGGGTAGTGCTAGATTAGCTTGGCGCCGACAGACAGGCGCCAAGCTAATCTGGCACTACCCTTGAATTATCATGGTCGACCCATCTCCTGCTGTAGTGCGTCAGGGCTGAATGGGTTAACCCTTTCACTGCCAGTGGACGCAGATTTGTATTTTTGAAATCACTGTAAATGTAATGTCAAACAACCCCAGCCGTCAAAGGAACGTTGATACAAAGCGGTTAAGCAAGAGGAATAGATCTTCATGAGTCCCTGCAACTGCGGGGGCTCATGAGGATCTATACCTCTTGCATTTGGGTGAGGTTCTATTTTATATTCGGCAGTGAAGTCAATAAACCATATCATACTCAGGCTAAAAGCTTCAAATTTGTACACTGCCATACGCCAGCTACATCACAATGACGCCCGTACGCGCGCAAGCATACACGCACACACACTGACACGTAGACACGCACTGGCGCACACAAGCACGCACACACGCACGCACACACGCACGGACACACACACACACGTCTGCAGAAAATGCACGCGCTTACGCACATACAGACACCACCGACCACCCACGAGGAAAATGCTTAGGAGTATACCCATTCCCCCTTCCTCCCCCCTCCCCTAATATTTTTAGAGAAAAATATTTTGGAGATAAAAAATCTAATAAGATTTTGATTTGATTTTGTTGATGTTTTTTAGGCCAGACGACCATCGCCTACCCGCCCCCCCTCACCCCCCCCCCCGCCTCACCCCCTCACGTTGTCTGATTTTCTTGAGGCTGGAAAGTAACTTGTCAGGAACGCTGGGCCACCCCCCGCCCCACCCCTCCACTCCCCACCCCACTCCCCCACCCCACTTCCTTCTCCATCCCTCCCCTTACTCTCCTCCACCAACAGTCTGAGGACCAAACAAAATGGTGCTGACTTCTGCGTGCTGCGTCAAAGGGCATAGAATCTCATGAGGCTCTGTGACCCCTTTGCAGACAGGTCTATGGATCTGGTTGAAGGTCTGTTCATTGCAAAATCTAGTTTCAGAAAGAACGACTTTATCTTTTATCCCTTAACACGCGAGCAAAAAACAAACAAACAACAAACTAGTGGAATACCACCCAGCTGCAAGAGGCGTAGATCCTCATGAACCCCAGCAGTTGCGGGGGCTCATGAGGATCTATGCCGCTTGCTGAAACTGCTCTGTATCCATTTTCCTTTGACGGCTGGGGGTCTGTGTTGTTGAATTTACCATGATTTCAAAAACACAATTATTTACGTCCATTGGCAGTGGAAAGGGTTAACATCCTCGTTTAACTACGCGTCTTTTCCGCCGAACGGTATATTGTCCGTAGCAGTCATGGGGTTAAGCCGTGGTGAGGTCTACAATCACAGAGCGGTACGCTTGTCATATTGGACCCTTAGTTCCCTGCCGCTTGACGCACATTTTGTTTCTGAAATATTTATTCACTCAACGACCACAAACCACAGCCGTCCAATGGACATGGATACAAATTGGTACAAGCAAGAGGCATAGATCAACATGAGCCCCCGCAGTCGCGGGGGCTCATGAGGATCTATGTCTCTTGCAGTTGGATCATGTTCACTTTTTCTCGTCAGTGAACGGGGTAATCTAAACTGACTTTCACACGTTTACGTTACTTTAACTCATTCAACCCCGCGCATGTATTTCCCAAATTTTAAAGGCGTCATCTAACGACTACGCACCAGTGCAGTTGCAGGAGATGGATCGACCATGACAATTCAAGGGTAGTGCCAGATTCACTTTGGCGCCTGACGGCGCCAAGCTAATCTGGCACTACCTTTGAATTATCATGGTCGACCCATCTCCTGCTGTAGTGCGTCAGGGCTGAACGGGTAGAAAAAATGATCATGCGCAACGTTTTACGTGTATCATCTATAAAGAAACCTACCTCACTGCCTACAATTTCCGGATTTTCCTACTTTAATTTTGAGGTAATCTCCCGTATCACGTTGCTAAAGAGATCTGAAAGTAAAAAGAGCTCAGCATAACTCATTTTTATTCCCGTATTATCCGAGAGGTGAAGAGGAGTATCAGGGCAGACAAGAGGGCCTACACAGACAGCCTGGCAGCAGAGGCAGAAAAGGCAGCAGGCAGCGGCAACATGAAACAGCTCTACGACATTACCAGAAGATTGTCGGGTAAGTATGGCCATACAGAAAGACCAGTAAAAGACAAAGAAGGCAAGCCTATTGCAGACAGAGCAGACCAACTCGACAGATGGGCCGAGTATTTTGAAGAGTTACTGAACAGACCTAGCCCACCCGACCCCCCCGACATCCAGCCGGCAGAGACCGACCTACCCATCAGCTGTGACAGACCCAGCCGGGAAGAGATCAGAAAAGCAGTGGCATTTTTGAAGAATGGCAAAGCAGCAGGGCCAGATGGCATCCCAGCGGAGTCTCTGAAAGCAGACCTAGAGACAACAGTTGAGATGCTGTACCCACTGTTTGGAAAGATCTGGGAAGAGGAGGTGATGCCAGCTGACTGGAAGGAGGGGTACCTAATCAAGCTTCCCAAGAAAGGCGACCTCAGCAAGTGTTCCAACTACAGAGGAATCACCTTGCTGTCAGTACCAGGAAAGGTCTTAAACAGGATCATCCTGGAGAGAATGAAGAGCTCCGTTGACCCCCAGCTGAGAGACCAGCAAGCAGGATTCAGGAAGCATCGATCATGTACAGACCAGATCGCCACTCTCCGCATCATCGTGGAACAGTCTCTGGAGTGGAGCTCCCCGCTGTACGTCAACTTTGTGGATTATGAGAAAGCATTTGACAGCGTGGACCGAGAGACTCTGTGGAAACTCCTACGACACTACGGTGTACCAACAAAGCTCGTCCGCCTGATCAAGAGCAGCTATGATGGCATGACATGTCGCGTGATCCACGAAGGGCAGTTCACCAGAGAGCTCCAGGTCAGAACTGGTGTCAGGCAGGGGTGTCTGCTGTCTCCGTTCCTCTTCCTACTGGCCATAGACTGGGTCATGAAGATGACCACAGAGCACAGACGAAGTGGAATACAGTGGACACTGTGGACACAGCTTGACGACCTCGATTTTGCAGACGACTTGGCATTACTGTCCCACACTCATCAACAAATGCAGGACAAGACCACGAGGCTTGCTGACATCTCGTCCCAAGTGGGCCTCACCATTCACAAACAGAAAACAAAGACAATGAGGCTGAACGCAACCAGGGAAGAACCAGTCTTGCTTGCTGGTATCCCGTTGGAGGAGGTGGAGTCCTTCACCTATCTCGGGAGCATCATAGACAAAAAAGGCGGCACTGATGCAGATGTCAGAGCACGAATCGGTAAAGCCAGAGCAGCCTTTCTCCAGTTGAAAAAAGTGTGGAGTTCCAGAGAGCTGTCACAACACACCAAAGTCCGGATTTTCAACTCCAATGTAAAAGCAGTTCTCCTATATGGAGCAGAGACATGGAGATTGACAAAAACCACAGTCAACAGAGTACAGACCTTCATGAACAGTTGCCTTAGAAGAATTTTGAAAATCCACTGGCCAGAGAAGATCAGCAACGTCAGACTCTGGGAGAGAACAGAGCAGATAACAGCAGAGAATGAAATTGGGCGAAGAAGATGGGGATGGATCGGTCACAGTCTGAGAAAGCCAGCTTCCAGTATCACTAGGCAGGCATTGTCATGGAACCCCCAGGGAAAGAGGAAAAGAGGTAGGCCGAGAAACTCCTGGCGTCGAGACCTCCAAGCAGACATCAAGAGACTGGGAACCACCTGGAGTAGAATCGAAGGAGAAGCACAGGACAGGAGTTGCTGGAGGTCTCTCATCGACGGCCTATACCCGGGTAGGGGTGACAGGCGTAAGTAAGTAAGTAATTATCCGAGACACAAAAGCGAAAATTAGTCGCACCTGGTGCAGAAACATAACCGCAGCGACATGGGACCGCACAACGTTTTTCCCAAATATTTCCGCAAAGAAACACTTTTCTGTACCACTTTCAAAACATATATCGTTTGGTGCCAACTGACCAAATATGATTTGTTGATTTTGCTGTACAGTCGTAACAACTGTGGTGAAAAGATAAGAACACGCGATCTTCAGTTTCCTAAATAGAGCCCCGGCAGATTTCAAAATCGAGGTCAAACACGCAAACTTCATGTACGCCTGCGCTGCATCAGGCTTGAAAACTTGGGCTAATTCACGTGAAAATGGGTCTTTCTTACACTGGGCTTGATTATCCGGGGCACATTTAGGGATGTAAAATCACTGGGCTTGATTATCCGGGGCACATTTAGGGATGTAAAATCGGTCGTTTCATGATGAGAACAAGCCGAGTTTTTACTACTGTAGAGTACACATATGTAAGGTACGGATCCTCATGGATCATAAAGTATGGATCCTCGTGAGCCCCACGCTCATGAGGATGTATGCCTCTTGCTGAAACAGCTCCAACACCCTGCAGCAGGAGACTGATTGACCATGATAATTCAAGGGCAGTGCCAGATTAGCTTGGCGCCTGAAGGCGCCAAGCTAATCTGACACTACCCTTAAATTATCATTGTGAACTCTGTATACAATGGTCCTGTGACGGCCGGGCATCTTTGAGTCAACTAAGATTTCACCTGCGTCCACTGGCAGTGAAGGGATTAATTCATTCGCGGCCAGCCGCAGCCGGATGCGCGGCATAACTCTCTACCTCCCCATGATGTACGTCAATCCCCGCCACTCTCAGTCTTCAAAACCAACCTGAAAACGTATCTTTTTTAAACTGGCATATCAGTGTTAATTTTCCTTTGCTTCCCATCATGTAATTTTTGGATGGCGTTACTGTAAACAGAATGTGTTCGTTGTGTGAAAGACTGGTTAGTATGCCTGAACTGTTTTTGTTTGTGTGATTTGTAGTTTATTGTGTGTGTTTATAATTATTTGTAAAGCGTTCCGAGCCGACGTAAATGGGGAAGGATGGTATAGAAAAGCGTTGTATTATTATTATTATTATTTTTATTATTATTATTTTTTATTATTATTATTATTATTATTAAGCCGCGCATCGGGATGCGGCTGGCCGCGAATGAATTAATCCCTTCACTGCCAGTGGACGCAGGTGAAAACTAATCGAGTTAATCGACGATAGCATGACCACAGTACGGTTAATGTCTAAGCGTTGTTTTTATTTCTTTGTTACAGCAAAACTTGTTTTTGAGCGGCTACCCTTTTAGCCGTAAGGTCTAAACTCACAGACCAGCACACAAGCCGCAGTGACCCAAATCCGAAAAAAAGGAGCAGCCATGACACGGCTGTGGATGTCCCTGGCTGTATGTCAACTATTTACTTGCGGTCCGTCAGGGACAGAGAATTAACTCATTATGCCGCGTATCCGGAGGCGGCACGTCTCAAATGAGTTAATGGACAGGCAACTGTCGGACATCTGCCAACTAATTCTTGACATCTTTTGAGAACCAGTATGAAAAAAAGACCACACACAAGGCAACAACACAATTAGCCCTGTTATGCGGGCCACGTCCATCCGCCATGTGGGCATATACGATGATGATGATGGGCCTCTGCATAATGCTGGTGTGAAAAGATTTTATACCGTCTATGAGCAGCTATGCCTCTTGTTGGCAAAGATAGGTAGAATGTACATCATCATGGAATCCAGCTGGTTCTGCAAGGGGCGTAGGGTTTCATGAGACCCTGCTGCTGGCAGGGTCTCATGAAACTCTACGCCTCTTGCTTACAATGATGGGTAGAATATACATATTTGTGGTTGCAGTCCAGCTAGTCTCATATCCATCTGCAAGCGGCATAGATTTTCATGATCCCCTGCTGCTCGCAGGGGCTCATGAAAATCTATATCTCTTGTTTGCAAAAATTGGTAACATATACATCCAGCCAGATACACCTACATCTACAAGAGGCAAAGATTTATATGAGCCCCTTACATGAGGCAGGAGCGCACAGAAATCAGCGCTATTTGCGGGCTGTGTCATGCCCCATGTATACGTCCGCACATAGAATTATCATGGCGTCAGCCCACGACTGACTGACCAGCCAAGTGGACGCAAACCGTGTTTCTGAAATCTGAATTTCAAAGCCAAGGAGCCCAAGGAAAATTGATCCACAGTTGATGTCAGCAAGAGGCATAGATCCTCACGAGCCCCCGCAACTGCGGAGGCACGTGAAGATCTATGTCTCTTGCAACTGGATCGTGTTCTGTATTTTTCGGCAGCGAAGGGGTTAATATACGGGCAGCCGAGCACAATTGTTTTACTTCTTCTGATATGCAAAGCTTGACACTGAATCCTATTTGCATATGCTGTGGTCGGGCAGTGGGCAGATGTTCACATCTGCACGGGACATAGACGACCCCGCCCTCCACGAGTCGCCTGCTGCCTTGCAGGCCTGGCCGCTTGGCTGCGGAAAGGCTAAGGGAGGAAACCCCTGACATCAAAGCCCCCGTGTCTCCGGGGAAGGCTTTTGAGCCAGAGACTAGGACAAGGACAGTCTGATATAAAACCTACGACCCGAGGACCTCGATGCCATCGTCCCAGCTTGCTAGGCCATGGCAGATGAACCAAGGGTTTAAAGGGTGGGGCCAGTACTGCGCACACTGCACTCCACCAAAAAGCTCCACCGCGCAGGCTTTAGGAAACGTCCACGGACCATGACACTGACCATTCCAAGTCCTGTAGCGACGGGCGAGGGGCGAAACGGCAGGTGAAAGATGTCACTGGAAGCCGCAGTCTCAAACCTGCATGCAGGCGGTTCAGGATATTGGTCGCCTGATGTTGACCTGGGGATGACAACATCACTCGGCACACCCTGAACGACCAAGCAGCCTTCTCTAGGGACAGCACTGCTTGCTCCACACGGAGAGGGGCCTAGAAAAGGTGGCCTAACCAAAGCTCGTCCCCTCACAACCCCAGTTGGCTAGCCGCGGTCAACGGGCATCTTCTCCTGCGGTCAAAAAAACAAGAAAGAATAACGGATCCACCCTCATGACGACCACGACCGGACTCAACGTAGCATGCTGGAACGTCCGAACCATGCTCGACAAAGCAGACAGCGGACGCCCTGAACGTCGCTCCGCCCTCATTGCCCATGAATTGCGGAGGTTAAACATCGACATCGCCGCGCTCAGCGAAGTACGCCTTCCGGACGAAGGCAGCCTCCAAGAACTTGGTGCTGGGTACACCCTGTACTGGTCAGGCAGGCCTGCATCAGAAAGACGGCTCTCAGGCGTGGGTTTCATGGTCAAGACATCCATTGCGACTAAGCTGGAAAACCTACCAACGGGCCACTCAGACCGCATCATGTCCATGTGCTTCCCACTGAGACACCAGCAACACGTCACCCTTCTCAGTGTGTACTCCCCAACCCTCCTGGCAGAGCCTGCTGAAAAGGACAAGTTTTACACTGACCTGCGCAGCCTCCTACAGAGTACCCCTGCAGACGACAAAGTCATCATCCTTGGCGACTTCAACGCCAGAGTGGGCCAGGACTCTGAAGCCTGGAAAGGAGTCCTCGGCAAGCATGGCGTGGGGAACTGCAATGACAATGGCCGCCTACTGTTGGAGTTCTGTGCGGAGCAGCAACTGGTCATCACCAACACTACTTTTCCGCAAAAGGACAGTCGAAAGACCACCTGGATGCATCCTCGCTCCAAACACTGGCACCTTATCGACTATGTCCTAGTGCGTCAGAGGGACCGCAGTGACGTCCTCCTCACCAGAGTGATGCCCAGCGCAGAGTGCCACACTGACCACCGCCTTGTCCGCTGCAAACTCAGGCTCCACTTCAAGCCAAAACCCAAGAAATGGGAGCCCCCCAAGAAAAAGCTTGATGTTGCCAGCCTTCAGCGTGACGATGTGAAAGCTGCCTTTCAGACAGATTTACAGCGCAGGCTCAAAGACACAGCGGACCCAGTAGACTCCTCCCCTGAAACACTTTGGGAACAACTGAAAACTGCTATTGCAAAATCCTCTGCAGAAGTCTTGGGTTTCGCCAGAAAGAAGAACAAAGACTGGTTTGACGAAAACGATGTAGAGATCCAGGAACACCTAGCAAAAGAAAGAGCCGCCCATCAGGCCCACCTAGCCCAGCCTTCCTGCCCTGTGAAGAAGTCTGCCTTCCGCCTCGTCTGCAGCAGTCTCAAGCGCAAGCTCAGAGATCTCCAGAATGAGTGGTGGACCAGACTTGCACAGAGGACCCAGCTTTGCGCTGACAATGGTGACTACAGGGGCTTCTACGAAGCACTGAAAGCAGTGTATGGCCACAGGCACCTGGTACAAAGTCCCCTGCGAAGCGCGAATGGCCAGGCACTCCTCACAGACAATACCTCCATCTTGAACCGCTGGTCGGAATACTTTCAGAGCCTCTTCAGCGCTGAGCGCACTGTTCAAGAAGCAGTCGTCCTACAAATCCCACACCTCCCAGTGAGGGTTGAATTGGACGAACCGCCCACCGCTGAAGAGACCCTCACAGCCATCCACCAGCTCAAGAGTGGCAAAGCAGCAGGCATTGATGGAATACCGCCAGAGATATGGAAACATGGAGGCACAGCACTGCACAACAGGCTCCATGACCTCTTTCTCTGCTGCTGGGAGGAAGGAACACTACCAAAAGATCTCCGTGATGCAGTCGTTATCACCCTGTACAAGAACAAAGGCGAGAAGTCTGACTGTTCCAACTATCGGGGAATTACCCTGCTGTCCATTGCTGGGAAAATCCTTGCAAGGCTGCTCCTGAATCGGCTGGTACCTGCCATCGCTGAAGACCAACTCCCAGAGGGCCAGTGTGGCTTCAGAGCAAACAGGAGCACCACCGATATGGTCTTTGTGCTGAGACAGCTACAGGAGAAGTGCCGCGAGCAGAACAAAGGGCTGTACGTAACATTTGTCGACCTAACAAAAGCGTTCGACACTGTGAGCAGGCAAGGCATGTGGCAGATCCTGGAGCAACTTGGCTGTCCCCCAAAGTTCCTCAACATGATTGTCCAGCTACACGAGGACCAGCAAGGCCAGGTCAGACTCAACAATGACCTCTCAGAACCATTCCCTATTCTCAACGGCGTAAAGCAGGGCTGCGTGCTGGCACCGACCCTCTTCACCATCTTTTTTAGCATGATGTTGAAGCAGGCCACAGTGGATCTCGATGATGACGACGCAGTGTACATCAGGTATCGTCTCGATGGCAACCTGTTCAACCTCAGACGACTGCAGGCCCACACGAAAACCCTAGACCAACTGATTCGTGAGCTGCTTTTTGCTGATGATGCTGCCCTCGTTGCACACACAGAGAGAGCCCTGCAGCGCATCACGTCTTGCTTCGCAGATGCTGCCCAGCTCTTTGGACTCGAGGTCAGTCTGAAAAAGACAGAGGTCCTCCATCAGCCGGCACCCAAGACAGTGTATCGCCCTCCTCACATCACCATTGGCGAGTCTGAACTAAAGTCAGTGCACCAGTTTACCTACCTTGGCTGCATTATCACGTCGGACGCCAAGCTGGACAAGGAGCTTGACAGCAGGCTGGCAAAAGCGAACAGCGCTTTCGGGCGACTTTTCAAGCGGGTGTGGCACAATCAACAGCTGAAAACAGGCACCAAGATCAGCGTGTACAGAGCTGTGGTCCTCACCACCCTGCTGTATGGTTTCGAGTCCTGGGCCCTCTACCGCAGCCAACTACGACTCCTCGAACGCTTCCACCAGCGCTGCCTGCGTACCATCCTGGGCATTCACTGGAGTGACTATGTCACCAACGTCGAGGTCCTTGAACAGGCGGAAACTGTGAGCATCGAGGCTTTGCTGTTGCGGACACAGCTCCGCTGGGTGGGGCACGTCTCCAGGATGGAGGATCGTCGCCTACCAAAGATCACACTGTTCGGCGAGCTTGCTACTGGACACCGTGACAGAGGGGCACCAAAGAAGAGATACAAAGACTGTCTCAAGAAGTCACTTAGTGCCTGCCAAATCGACCACCACCAGTGGTCTTCGCTTGCTGCGGACCATGACACCTGGCGCTCCACCATTTACAAGGCAGCTGTCTCCTTTGAGGACTCTCACAGAGCTAGCCTTAAGGGCAAGCGGCTCACGAGAAAAAACAGAGATGCCGCAGCTCAGAACCCTGGCCATACCTTCCCCTGCAGCCACTGCGGTCGAACCTGCCTGTCTCGGATTGGCCTCCGCAGCCACGAACAAGCCTGCAGACGTCGTGGTCAACTCCTATAAAATCTTCGTTCGCGAAGTCAAGCCAAGAGGTCGGCAAGACCAATCGCATTTCGCGTTGCATCTGCTTCGTGACGAGAAGAAAATGCAGCGCGAAATGTGATTGGTCTTGCCGACCACGTCTCTTGCAAATACCGTTCTATAGTGTCTTGCGTTGCAGTTTCACATACGTACAGTAAACCTACTATGCCAGTGCTCCTCCCGACCGCCTGTGCTCCGAGAACCGAGGCCAGTTGCAAAAGTGAGCCACTAAGCAAGGTGGTCCTCTATAGCGGAGCACCTTGCTTGGTGACTGGAGCAAGACTAAGCTCACTCGAGGACCAAGCAATGGCCAATAGTGCATTAGTAATTATATACCCAACCTTCTTACCAAAACACGTAGTGGCTTTATTAGTTATTTTTGACATCTTCAATGGCCAATTTAATCTGAGACTGAACCGGGACCAGTTACATGAGTGAGCTTAGTTTGCTGCCAGCCAGTAAGCAAGGTGCTCTGCTATTGCGGACTAATCTCACTCGAGGACCAAGCAATGGCCAACCGGCAGTGCGTTAGTAATTATACACCCAACCTTCTTCACACGACTCGTAGTGGCTTTGTTAGTTACTTTTGGCATCTTCAGTGGCCAATTTAATCTGAGAACCAACGAGGAAGTCAAGAAGATCACACAGTAGCCATCCAGTGGCCTTATGCGCATTGGGTGTGCATGTATACATTTGCACTTCATCATAGTATGTATTTCTCCATGAGACTGGTGACAGCTTATTAGCCTCTTCCAGAAACATGAAGGATTTGAATTTTTATCGTACTCGTTAATCAGAGGAAACGGGTTCTTAAAAATCTACACCTCCTGCAGATGAAAGGTAACGGAGGACAGTGACCAATACACTTCAAAATCTCAGCCGGAGGCGACTGACTATTTAGAAAGGTTCCCAATTCGCTTTGCGTCTTAACCCAGGAGAACTTTGTCGCCCAGAATGAAGGCCTGGGCAAGCAGGCGCTAAGTGAATCATGCAGGCACGACCCTTGAACTATCATAACTAATGTACCTGCTGTTAAAGCGCGACCTAGCCATAGACAGTGAGTGGAACATCAAATTCAGGCACGCACTGTTCTTGAACTATCATGGTTGATCCAACTCCTGCTGTGTAGTGATGCAGAAAATGGGCAGTTCGATCAGCACACGAATATGTGCGAACGGTCTAGGACTGCCTAAAGGTTTTGAACTACCGGAAACAGTCACCAAATCGACCACTGGGCCGCCTAAGTCTGCCGCAGTGGGCCCGCTGCGGCCGACCTCGGCCCGATGATCTTTGCGTAATAGGACGTCGGTCGCAGTTTGTCCGATGAGCCTGTTTACACTGAGAAGACTTGACGGACTCGTTAATCACACACGTACTTCTGATGAACTCATCTCCTCGCCCGCCCAGGAGACGGAGATCGTTTTGCAAGTCACAGGCTAAGACCCAAATGAGCCTCTCCTCCCGATGGACACAGAATCCAGTAACCTAGGGCTGATCCAGACCAGGAAAAGGTGCATGTGCATTTGTTTGTATAGTTTCACATAAGCTCCTTCCAAGGCACATTAAGGAATTGTCTGCAGATCTAAAGAGAAAAATCAGCAGCAGCAACAACAACAGAAAACCAGTAAATAGATCATGCGCGGGTCAGTTACGGCCGATGCGGCCTAAAGACTTATGCTCAATGAGAACGCTGTCAGACGTCTTTGTCTTTGCAGTCAGTCCATTTCAGGTTTATGGCTCAGGAAAACCTATATCACTGGGGGATAGTAGGGATGGAAAATCACTACGCTGTACTTTGTGTGAATACAAATTGCGCTCAGCTCACTGAAAACAAAATCATGTTGACACTCTAGGCTCCGGCATTACAGTCAAGAAATATTGATTAAGTCCCACTGCCGATGGACATGAATTATGTGTTTGAAACGTGCGAAAACTCGTAAAACAAGTTGGCCGATAATCCCTCTGCACGCTAAAAGCAGTGAACAGGACAGAAGCTGAGAACAGGTCAGAAGACAATAGATCATACGATAGCATAAGAGAAGAAAAGAGAAAAGAACAGAACAAAAGACAAGAGAAGCGAAAAGAAGACAAGAGAACAGAACAGAACAGAAGAGAACAAAAGAAAACAGAAGAGAACATAAGAAAGAGAACAGGAGAGAACGGAAGGGAAGAGAAGAGAGAACAAAACAGAGAGAACAGAAGAGACCAGAAGAGAACAGAGGCAAAGAGACAAGAAGAGAACAGAAGGGAAGAGAACAGAAGAGAACAGAAGGAAAGAGAAAAGAAGAACAGAGAAGAGAAGAGAAGAGAAGAGAACAGAAGACAACAGAAGAGAAGAGAGCTGAACAGAAGAGAACGGTGGATGCAACAAACGGAACAAACTCCGCGACTGCGTGGGCCATGCGGATTTCCTTCTGTTCTCTTCTGTTCTCTTCCGTTCTGTTCTCTTCTGTTCTCTTCTCCTCTGATCTCTTCTGGTTTCTTCTGTTCTCTCTGTTTTGTTCTCTCTTCTCTTCCCTTCTGTTCTCTTCTGTTCTGTTCTCTTCTGTTCACCTTGGTACATGTGTTCCAACAGGAAAGGGGTTAAATCTATACCTCGCTGAAACCACCTTGTATCCATGTTCTTTGGATGTCTGCAGCTCTTTGGCGCTGACCGAACAAAGGTTTCAAAGACCCAGGCTGGTTCCCGCAGTGTCACGGAAGAGGCGAGTCATATCTCATGTTGTATTGTAAAACTCAGATCAAGTCCTTCTGCGTCAATCCTGGAGACATTATATAAGTATTTACTTCTAGTTAGAGGAGCTGGGTAGTTGAGATGGCAGAGCGTTCGAAACGTCGCGGGTTTCAATCCTGCTGGAGCCCGTGATAGTTCAAGGGTGGTGCCAAAATAGCTTGACGCCGAGAGGCGCCAAGCTATTTTGGCACCACCTTTGAATTGTCATGGTCGGAACTGGTTCAGTCATTATTCGGTGCCCGGTCTTCGAAACACCTTCCTGGTGAATAAAGACTTCAAGCTATACACGTCTGTAACCCTTCTCTTGTTGTAACTTAGTATCTGGCGTTTTCGTGATTGCGGGGCTCAGTAAAATAAAGGTATGAGTTCTACACCTCTTGCCGTTGAGTGATGTTCGCCGTGTTCCGACCTGACAGTGAAGGGGACAATGAAAGTCAGTTGTCTGTCTCGGTGGACTATACACGTCAGCTCAAATTCTAACCGCGTTGGTCCTGATATGTACGTTACTTCCAGCTGACCTGTTTATGTGTGATTTGATTGCAGCAGCAGCATACCTGGACCTTTATCACGTCGACTGCACTGAATGGCTTTGTCCGGAATGGCTCATTCTGGCATCAGAGTCCCCCAGCTGAACTCTTTCCATCTGCAAGGGGCGCGGATGCTCATGAACCATACGGATATCAGCAAGAGGCTTAGATTTTCATGGGCCCCTGCGGCCGCAGGGGCCCATGAAAATCTATGCCTCTTGTGTGTGGATCGGCCCCAGACTTTCATTACATCGTCATAATAATAATGCTAATGATAATGATGATGATGATGATGATGATGATTTTGATGATGATGTTGTTGATGATGTTGATGATATACACTTTGGATATAACAAAAGGCCATGGGGCCCAAATGTGTTTGTTATTCTATCCGAAGTGTGCTATAAGCGAAGTAAAGAGTGTAGTCTGGGTCTCTGAAAATGTGTTGTCATATCCGTATTGTACTATATCCGACCTTGTTATACGCGACGTTTACTATATTATTATTATTATTATTATTATTATTATTATTATTATTATTATTATTATTATTATTATTATTATTATTATTATTATATATTATTATTATTTATTAATTAATTAATTCTTAATTTTTCGCAAGAAACGCTCTGACCATGTTACCCCTCTGTTGTATGAACTGCACTGGCTTCCTCTCAAACAGCGAATTGAATATAAACTGAATACCCTGGCATACAAGCACTTTGAACACACTCCCCCTGTACATTATATCTTGAACCGCTCGGAGATTGCTCTGCACAGAGGTAATTAGACACCCCTCCACAATACATGGCCCCACGAGCCCGGTAGCATCCGCGTTACCGAGGAATTGTTTATATTACAGCGGACGGCAGACCCGGTCTTTCCCCGTTAATCCCTTTCCTTTTTGTCCCCTCTTTCCTTGACTAAGTGCGCA
>BTPG01000004.1:115386013-115413513 GCA_036245525.1 Semisulcospira habei
TACAACTACCACTACTACTACTGCTACTACCACTACTGCTGCTACTACTACTACTACTGCAACTACCACAACTACCACAACTAATACAACGAATACTCACGATCATAATAATCATAATAATGAAAAGCGCGGATGAGAGGCACAGCAATTCAGGAACCTCGCCACTGTGAGGGCTCGTAATGATCAGTAGGGCTCATTTATAATGTTCTTTGCAGCTGGGTGGTCTTCACATATTCTCCAGCAGTGCAGGGGTTAATTTAACTCTTTCGATACGTGCCGCATCCGGATTCGCGGCGTAACGCCGCGAATCCGGATGCGGCACGTCCCGAAAGAGTTAAATCTTAGTGAAATGCCTGCTAGGCACGCCCTATATTTTTGCACCTGTCTCCCGGCCTCTAGCATCGAAATGTCACCTTGACGTTGTAGTCTAGCAGCTGCCCTTCATAGACGATCAGCCGTTTACGAGATAGTGATTTTCTAGAGAGTAACAAAGGTTTGGGTATATCAAAATGAAGTCTAGTATGAATAAAAGCAGTGCGCACTCGTTTTAAACCGCCGGAGGATGGAGACATTTTTCTGTAGCACATTTTGTTTCCAGTATGGCTGCAGACGAAACCAGGACCTTCGCGGCCATGTTTACAGGGGATCAGTAGTTTACACGGGTCTCATTGTTCCTGTATTCAGTGGTAGTATGCACTATATGTCACTTAAAAGGATTTCATTTTTTAAAGTAATATTTTCACACTTAGATATATTAAGAGAAGAAACAATTACGAAAACGCTTGCCTTGAACTCAAAATTAATATCGTTTCGCAACAATAAGGTATCCCAAAATCACGTGATCAAAACATCACGTGATGCCACCTCCGCGGACGTGAATTTCGGTGTGCCGACGGGTTCTTTTTTATTTGTTCTACATAAGCTTGTTTGTTTAAAAAAAAAAAAGCAAACGTGTAAAGTTGCTGTGTACATTTTTACGGCTTGATAAAGGTTTGTCCCGTTTATTTCCATTCACTTTACCATCGCTTTGCCCGTTTCATTTCGACAACACAGCACCAAAACAAAACGCAACCCACAACACAAACGCTATCTTCAAAACCTATGCTGCATTCTGTAAAAGAAAAAAAGTGCCACACCACTTGGTTTTAACTGTCATGGCTGAGCAATGTTTCGGAACTTGATTAATTATTTTATGCAGCAGTAACATTTATTTTAATCAGTTGCACTGACAAGCTATGTTGTGATGTGCGATCACTGCCAGTGCCAATTATGCAGTCTCAGTGATCACTGATGGTACAGTACACTTCACACTGAAAAGAAATACACAGGCGGCACAATGTGAACACGCTTGGAAGTTCATGCAATGCTTTGTTTAAAATTGAACCCTATCTTGCTAGCAGTAGCCTACTGCACAAAAGAGGAACTTATTTTGCTGCTGTGTTATTTGCAGTTTGTCTGCATATAGACATTTGCAGTTCGCTGCAAGGATTCTTAGCAGCTGACATTAGCACTGACATATTGGGATTAAAACGTGAAAGAAAACGGAGAAAGGTGACACAGAGATGATTTAATAAATCAGTCAAGTGATCAAATGAATGAGATATCTATGTTTTATGATAAACAACTCAGTAGTTATGGGAAGGGGGGGGGGGGGAGGAGGCACATACTTTAAAATGTACACGTACTATTTCTTTCAGTGTTTCCATCACCCACTCATAACACCATTAGACTCGATGAGTTGTCATGTTTTGAGTGGTTTACAAAATACATATACTTGTTGCTGTTACATTATCTTCTTACTGGTTTTGACATTTCGCTGTAAGATTTACAGTCCCATACTTTAAGCGTGTTCCCCCTAACGCACACAGAGGTTGACTGTATCATTGATATGTGTGTGTAGGTAGCGTTTGGTTTTGTTTGAGGTGGCAGTTTTGGCCTCACCTTTAAGTTTGGTGCCGCTGTGCATGTGGCCACCAGTACTATTTACAGAACTGATGACTGCATGTGCAGGCTAGTTCACGGTATCAAAATGTGAACTGGGCAGCCTATTGTTTGAAGTGATCAGTGCCCGGTAGCAACATCCATGATGTATGTGTGCATTTGGCCACTGGTACTGTTTACAAAGGTGCTGTTTACAGAACTAGTGGCTGAGTATGCATATTATTATTAGTACTGTTATTGTTATCAGGTGTGGCCTTATCTCTAAGTTTTGGTGCCCTTGTGCATGAGGCCAACAGTACTTTTCACAGAACTGATGGCTGCATGTGCAGTGTGGTTAACTGTACACATGAAATTTGTAGGTGGGCAGCTAAAATACAGGCAGTCAATACAAGCCACTTGCTTAACCTGAAATCTCTATATATAGATTTTACAGTCCACTAATGCCCATCAGTATACAATTGTGCATGTCTTTTGTGGGTATTCTGTGGTTTTGTATGTGGGCTGGGGTTGAAAGTGGGGCGGTATGGCACCTATTACCGTGTATGTACAAAACCTTCATTACAAACAAACATAAATTAATAATTTTAATAAATAGTTATTTGGGTTTAACGCCGCGCGGTAGACTATGGCCATCTCATGCCAGTTAAATAAATGAGATAAAGTAAGTCAAAGATACCTGGGACATAAGAATGCTAAGTAAAGTATAGATTATGATCATGCACAGATGTACATTGGTGGATGTTATGCGGTTTTGTGTGTGTAACTGGATTGGGGTTGGGAGCGAGCGATACTGCACCTATTACCATGTACGTGTATAAGACATAAGACATTTATTCACCAAGTAAAACGTTACAAGGATTTTTGTGTGGCATGGCGACAGTAAAATATGTCCTCACTTGTAGGGCATTCATCATGTCATACACTTAGTTGGCGATCATCCTATATACAGCACTAAAAGATAGATAAACACAATATTAAACACAAATCAGTCATATGTCACAAATCATGGAATCACGTTGTTCCGTGCATGGTGATGTATTGAGGACAGCTTCTGGAAAAAAAAATGCATCTGAATCGAGAGGTTCTGGCTTTAAAAGCACGAAACCGCCGGCCAGAGGGCAGAAGCTCGAAGAGATGATTGGCTGGGTGTGACAGATCTGACAGAATAGTACTGGTGGCCACATGCACAGGGGCACCATGGTGTATGTTCTTGAGCTGTATGCTGATGTGTATGTACAAAACCTACATTACAAACAAACAAAATAAATAAATAATTTAAATAATTAAGATAAAGTAAGTCTAAGGTACCTGGGACATATGCATGCTAGGTAAAGGATAGATTAAAAATTATGAATATACACAGATGTGTATGTCCTTCTTTTGGTAGGTGTTCTGCGGTTTTATGTGTGTATTTAGGTAAGGGTTGGGAGCAGGCAGTATGGCACCTATTACCATCTATATATGTGTATATTTTCTTGTTTGCTGATGTGTATGTACAAAACCTTCATTACAAGCAAACAAAATAAATAAATAATTTAAATATATACTTATTTGGGTTTAATGTCGAGCAGGCGACCAATGCCATCTCATGGTGGTTAAATAAAAAAGATAAAGTAAGTCAAGATACCTGGGACATATGAATGCTCAGTAAAGGATAGATTATGAACATGCACAGATGTAAGTGTCGTTTGGTGGGTGTTCTCTGGTTGTGGAGTGGGGTTGGGAGTGGGCAGTATTACCATATATGTGTATGTGAACATCAGCATATGAACAAAACCTACTTTTCAAACAAATAAAAATAAATAATAAATTTAAATAACTAGGACATATGAATACCAAGTAAAGGATATATTATGAACATGCACAGATGTTTGTTCTGTGGTTTTGTATGTGGGGTGGGGAGCGGGTGGTATGCACCTATTACCATATTATGTGTACATGTTATGTTCACATCATATATGTGTATATGTATGTTCTCATCTTGTATGCTGATGTCCCCCACCCAGGTCTACCCTGGGGGACTTGGGTGGGGTTAACTACTTTTTAGTTCCCAGGGTGACCCTGGTCAGCCCCACAGGGTGGGGTTTCCCCTCTATTCTGGGGCGTGTGTTTCTGTCTACCCTTGGTACATTCACCTGTATTTACCTTTTTTAAACTCTTCCTACTGTCTGCACTGCTTGTAGCTCTTGATATTGGATGTGTGTTGCTAAAGGGTCTAGTTAGGTTTATTTAGTGTATTAGACCAGCTGGCGACATACATTCAATATTCTGTTTAGTTTGGGTTTTTTCACAAGCAGTGCAGGCACGTCCTGAGAAAGTCTTGTTGCTGTCGGGACGTTAATGTACAATCAATCATTTTATGCTGATGTGTATGTGCAAACATACATCACAAACAAACAAACAAACAAACAAAAAATAATAAATTAATAAAATAAGTTGGGGATACCTGGGACCTATGAATATGCATGTTAAGTAAAGGATAGATTATGAACATGCACAGATGTAAGCATTATTGAAAACAAATTTCCTCTCCTTGGTGACCACTACCATACCACTATAGTGATCATGTGCATCAAGGAATTCCTTCCATCCATAATTAAAAGGATAAATAATAAATAAATATGTAAGTGAATACATACATGAATCAATAATAAATAAATAAATAAAACATGTAATATAATTGTGTCTCATGCAGTCCTGATAAAGCTTAATCATAAGAGTCTTTGTGAGTAGTACTTGAGTGCGGATTGGTTGAATTGGTTGCAAAAACTAAACTTTTATATTTAGGTGTTTAGCTGAACATGGTGATTTTGATGGAAACGGTTCGGAGATGGATTTCACTCTGCCTGGCTTGTGCTTAAGACCAGTCGGATACGAGTGTGCTTGACCAGTTAAAAATCCCATCTCCACTAATAAAATAAACAAAAAGAGCAGACCTGCACTTAGAGCCGTTAGGCTGAAAAACAGACGAACAACATGCATGTTGTATCCGGCCAAAAAGTCTGCAGAATGTTGAAGATGGTCGGCAGACACATTGCACAACATGCACAAAGGGAGTTTACTTTCGATATGCTTTCCTCCCACAAAAGACCGAGTTCTATGGAAAAGGCTGTTTTCAAGACCAGGAAAAATAACGTATTTGACGTTGATAAGATGTTCAAATCGAAAAAAATCTCTGTTTCAATTCAGGAGCAAAGTAAAGCTTCATCAACCGTGCGCGTCTGATTGACTTCTTTAGAAGGCTTCTCGCTGACCGCCATTTTGAAACTAGCGACGCGACCATGCTTACCGCATTAAAAATAATACTTTTAAACTTATTTTATCGTATATATGTGTGCATGTTTACTTGCTGATGATTTTAATTGACTCACTGGAATAAACTTGTAACTTGTATGCTTGAAATTTTCAATGTTATGCACAAAAAATGTCTTGCACCTTATCCGGGCGGTGTACGAGGACTGGTTCCCTGACATCGAAAAGTATAGCTTTCGAAAAACACTTCTACAAAAATGTCTCCATCCTAAGGACAAATATTGTTGCCATGCATAAACTATATGGCATTAGTACTTTCGTTTCGTACCTGCAAACCATTGTTACTCTTTTGACGAACTACTTAGTCTGCAGAAATTGCGAAAAGCTGCTAGACTATTGGCTTTACAGGTTATTAGCTGGTCTGGCCGCACGTTCGCGTTGTTCTGCCCGTGAATACATTGATGTAACTACGACGATCATGCCAGTGAGCCAAAGGACTTCGGGCCGACGTTGATGTTAGTCGGCCCGTGCGCAGACCAACTAACGTCAACGTCGGCCCGAAGTCCTTTGGCTCACTGGCATGATCGACGTGATCACATCAACGTGTTCAAAGACAAACTAGGACTGTTTCTAACCACATCATTATTTCTTTCAGCTTTCTATCAGTAGAATCCTAGTCCCCTAGAGGCGCCTGACCCCAGGTGGTGAGCGGCATTGGTCTGGTAGCTTTCAACGTCGGCCCGAGAACCTTTTGCTCACTGGCGTGGTTTGTCGTAATTACATTAACTCATTCTACCCCAGACACACCACAGCAAGATAAGGATCGACCATGATAGTTCAAGGGTGATGCCATAATAGCTTGGCGCCTATGGGCGCCAAGCTATTCTGGCATCACCCTTGAACTATCATGGTCGATCTGTGTCCTGCACTGCAATGCAGTCTTCAGAGAACAACGGCCAAATTTGGGGATTTCGGTGTTGGGGTAGAATGAGTTAAACGTATTCCAGGACAGAATAGACCTTTTTATAATCACTTCGTTATTTCGTGCAGATTTCGATAGGATATTTACTCCCTTCCCCAGCAGCAAAACGCCTTCGGGCCCATGTTGACTGCAGTGGATCCGAGAACCTTTGCTGACTCGGTTAGATGCGCCTGATCCAGGCTGGGTGATGAGCGACATTGGTTTGGTACTGGTAGCTACAAAACAAAATCCAAACGTATTCAAGGACAGAAAAGAACTTCTAATAATCACTTCATCATTTCTTGCACATTTCGATAGAATATTTAGTCCTCTAATGGCGCCTGACACTGGGTGGTGGTGAGCGACATTGGCGTGGTAGCTAAAACAAAATCCCAATAATTACACGTATTCACAATAATAGCCTGCCCGAGGCACGTATAACCGTTTTTGTAAGGGACGGAAGAATGTTTCGAGAGAGTTTTTAGTCATTCGAAATGAGCAAAGAAATCACTCACAAACCAGATAGGTGAGGCTAGCGCTGGCAGAATTGTACACAAACCAAGAGGAATCACTCAGCGCTGGAGAGACAAACAGTTAGATCCCTTGCCCCCGCCTATCAGGCACCCAATCGCCAGCCCACAGAGAAATACGCAGGTATAGAACAAGACGATCATTTGCATCCTCAACAACAAAAAAAAAAATCACTGCCGATTAAAAAAAAACCGGAGTACAAGTGATTCAGCTGCAACATACATAAATCTTCATGAATAATAATAATAATAATAATGGCTACTTATATAGCGCTTATCCTTAAATAAGCTCTAAGCGCTTTACAAATAAAGAGTGGGAGTGGAGGGGGTCATAAAACCAGAGAAACAACGGATTCTGCAATACACACGCGCACACACACACAGGTACAGAATGACAAAGAACTGAGCTACTTTGGGGGTATCGAACAGGTGGGTATTTAGGGCAGATTTAAAGGCAGTGAATGATGAAGAACGTCTAATGTCTATAGGTAGCGAGTTCCAGACAACAGGTCCAACGTGCGCAAAACAACGGTCACCTCTGGTTTTGTATTTGAAGATCGGGACTCTAAGAAACCACCCGCAACTGCGTGGGCGCATCAGGATCTGTGCCTCTTGCTGAAATCAATTTGTGTCTACGTTCCTTGGACGGCTGAATATCTTCGACGTTGAATTTACAATAATTAAAAAACACGATAGGCGTCCACCGGCAGTTAAAAGTTGCACGCAAAGGCGCCCATAGTGCGACAATTTAACCCCTTTCATGCAATTGGACGCATATTTTGTTTCTGAAAACGTTGTTCACCCAACGAACACATCCGTCTCGGAGAAAACATAGATACGAAATGGACTCGGCAAGAGACAGATCCTCATACGCCCCGTAGTCGCGGGGGCTCGTGAGGATCTTTGTCTCTTGCAGTTGAACCGTGCTCACGTTTTCTCGGCGGTGAAGGTGTTTGACAAACAGGATTAAATTACTTCCATTCTATAAAATGGAAGTCAGTTAGTTCCGGGATCCAAACGATGAACCCCTTAACCCTTCACATTCTCATATGAGATAAATTTGACCATGATAGTTCAAGGGTGGTGTCAGAACAGCTTGGCGCCCATAGGCGCCAAGTTGTCCTGGCACCACTTTTGAACTATCATGGTCAGTCATTCGCTGAAACTAAAACGTAGCCTTTATGGGACAATTCACTAATCTGAAAAAAAAATCAACCTCAGGATGTAATGGGTTAACTGCCGGGGCATGGCGAACGTTACTCGCGGTCTTGTTGGTCCTGTAATCTATATGCATATTTTTCTATCACATTTACATCTGTGTTCTCAACTCGAATGTCGGTCAGTGTGTTTCAGACGCGCAATTCGTGGCCACTGGCAGCAGGGCGGGGTTTAATGTAGTTGTAAACTTTGACGTACCTTGTGAACATGAAGATGCCGGTCCCGGGCAGATCCTGCTTGACGATGTCCCAGCTGTTGCGCACAATCTCCACCTCCTCCGGCGTCAGGAAGTCCACGATCTCACGATCTGCGTCCAGATCGCCCTTGTCACCGGACTTGCTATTTTGACACCCCATTGTTCTTTCTGTTTCAGGATTAAGATCACTTCAATCACGTGGTCACAACACTCGAGACGAAAGAGCACGGTAGAACAGTCAAAAGTTTCAGTATGTTTGTTTCCACGCGATCAGTAACTAGTGCACACAAGTTGCACTATCTTTTTTTGATTTTGGCAGGAGTTTCGCGATTTAAATCACGTAAATCAAGTAGTTTCCACAAACAAAGGAGACTGGCAGAACGAGTTAAAATTTCTTCTTTTGCAGCAGTTTAGACAATAATTGGAGAGTAAATTTTCGAACCCTTGGATCAGAATATTTTGCCAGTGGATCAGTTAGTAAAACAACACTAAGCGCAGAGTACGTTATGATCGTAGAATCACATTAATTTGTAGATCACTTCGTCCCCACACTAGAAAGAGAATCGCTTAGACGAAAACGTCTTCAAAACAAGTAGTTCCTCTGTTGATCACACGAAGAGAGAATCGTGTGTTTGCTCCAGAAACTTTAAAATGAATAATTGTTCCTCTGGCTGCCATGTATTGCCGTTAACCCCTTGAAGACATTCCAAGCTGTGCAAGCAGCCTACTACTGTATGTATCTTGATAATACTGGTAACTAATCTTTAATGACGTGTTTTCGCACTGCTGGTGTTATCTAATGTAGTATTTATCTACGCAATTTTCGAAAATAAACTTTTCTGATTCGCTTCTGGCGATAGTCCTGGTAGATATCCTCTAAGTCAGTATGACCTTAGAGCACCTCTAACACGAGATCGATGAAAACAATAAGTTCACATTCTTAGTCAGTTATTCCCGAAGTCTCCGTGTAATCACAAATATTCCAAGACTGTCGTGAAAGACGGTGTCCGATTAAGGAATCCAAGATTGGCAGTTGGCCAAATAATCCATATGTCAATTGGCCAAATAATCCATATGTCAATAAACAACCAGCATGTCAAAGTTCGGACTTATAATCAACAACTAACAGACAGATTGGAGCTGTGCAGAATACGGTCTCCGGTAGTTTACCACATAAGCTGCAGTCGGTGTTCAGACATTCTTGTGCCACAAACAAGGGCAGGATGTGATAACTCTTGGCTCTTCCTCGTAACTGACATCATTGAATCCTGGTGCAGACGTTCATGTCAACGCTTGTCGATTGCCGGCGTGGGCAAACGCAGATGTCGCCTGTAAAGAAAACACAGCATTAATGAAAGCCTGATGTCTGTGAAACAAATATAAATGGTCGACTTAGCTGAAATTGTCTTCTCCTGCTGCCTTGCGGTGTCGCTGCTCTCATAAGGGGAAAAGTCACTATTCTCGGTGTCTTAGGTGATAGCTGTTCGTGTGCATAGGCTTTAGTACTCGCGCTGCACTATAGGCCGCAGGTATATCGCTCCTAAACTCGGTGCCCGATTGGATGACATAGAAAACAATAGACTTCGGACACGCTAAGCACAGTAAACCACATTAACTATCCTACTGTGCGATATACCAGATGAAAACGAAAGCCTGTGAACAGACTACGACATACCCGTTGCACGCAGTATATCGCGAGGACCTAAGATAATGTGCTCGGACAGGGATCAACTAAAACACTGAGAATGCCGAGTTTAGCCCCATCTGTGTTTACGCCACCTTGCGGCAGCAGCAGTGAGCTAAGTCGCTCACTAACTGCAAGAGGCATAGCTTCTTAACACATTCCGCCCCAGGACCGAAATCCCTCAAATGTTGAAGGCGCCCTCTGAAGCGTATTACAATTCTAGAGACAGATCGAGCATGATAGTTCAAGGGTGGTGCCAGAATAGATTGGCGCCTATGGGCGCCAAGCTATTCTGGCACCACCCTTGAACTATCATGCTCGATCCATGTCTTGCTATGGTGTGTCGGGGCTGAATGAGTTAACTACAAGAGGCATACATTCTCATCAGCCTGTAGCTGTGCAACTGCAGGGGCTTATGAAAATCTATACCTTCTTGCAAATGGATGGTGTCAAATACTTTAGTTTTTTTTTAAATTTGGTCATGTTTAATGAAAACAGAATTAATGAAAGCCCGATGTCTATGAAACAAATACAAATGAATTGCAAGAGGCATAGATTTTAATGAACACCTGCAACTGCAGGGGCTCATGAGAATCTATGCCTCTTGCGCATGGATGATGTCTATTAATTTTTTTTTTTTTTTCAAGTTTTAACGGTGAGTGCGGTTTAAAGATCAAAAGAACTCGCTCGATGTTCAATATTACAACCTATACGTCTCTTTGATCTATTTTCATACAGCAAGCCAGTGTTATGTCTATTGTTGAAACGCCGCATTACGTTCACGAGAACCTGTTGGGGTTTATTTTCCGTAATCAATACATATTACTGGCTTTGCCATCTGTTGGAGTCCGCATGCATGGCAACAAAAAGCAGTGGAACAAACTCTATCAATTCTTGCAAGCATGTTTATTCCTCGTTCGAGACGCTGCGTTCTCAGTACCAGCTCGCGGTTCTCTATGAGGTGCAGAACATTCATTATGCAGTGGTTTGCTTGGCACTTTGAAGATTACTATGTGAACACCAAACTCAAGCTCGTAATATTTGAGTGGGGGGGGGGGGGGGGGATAGTCATTTGCACTGTCATAACATTTTCCAATTACGTCCATGAGACACAAGAGATCCCGGTTCGCAAAGGCCATCGGGCCGACGTCGGCTCGATGGCCTTTTGCGCATTGGCATATGAATTCGACCATGGCAGGTCGGGGAAGGTGTTAGAATGGTATGGTACCTTTGGCGATAGTCGAATTATGTCATTATGAACTATGAGGGTCACTGTCCCCTAAACAATAGTAAATGTAGTTTTCAATGGACTACTGCTCAAGAAAAACTTCAAGCTGTTCCAGGTTGAAGCTGACGTTTGCAAAACAAGAGTCTTTGCAATTCCAGGCAAAGAGGGTATGGATTGATCTCCCCTGTAACATACGCCAGGATTCCTCACTTCCAGTCTTTTGATTAGAGAGTTGATGTCAAATGTAAAAGTTGAGGGCTTTAGCCCGAGACTTTTACCTTTGACATAAAATCTCAAATCGGACCCGAGAGGCGACAAGAACCACTGGCATAATCCAACTCGTTATAGAATGATTTTGTATTCAATTGTAAAAGTATAGGAAACGTATCCCCGTACAAGGACCCCTAGCTCAGTACTTGGAAATCAGGGAACGCAACTCTCAATGTCTCTCTTCACCTGGAATCCTGGCGGAACGTGCTTTTGCTTCGAAATGTGGTTTGTATTACTTATCTCATGTCCAGTTACTTTTTATATGAAATATTACCCTAAGCAGTACATAACGCGGGCATATAGCTTTTCATTTAGTAACATTTCAGTTTTTCAGTCTCTTCTATTAGTAGAAGATACTTTTTAGGATAGGGCGCGGTTGAGCAAATTCAAAAGAATACATATAACGACAAAGGCGGGCAGATCTGAAAGTCTGACAATTAAGGTAACCAGATGAAAATTACCTTGCTGCTGAATGTCCTTTTGGCGGGAAACGCCGTGTGTGTGTGTGTGTGTGTGTGTGTGTGTGTGTGTGTGTGTGTGTGTGTGTGTGTGATGGTGTGTGTTTGTGTGTGTGTGTGTGTGTGTGTGTGTGTGTGTGTGTGTGTGTGTGTGTGTGTGTGTGTGTGAACACGAGAATCTCCGATGTTTGAGAATGTACAGACTTGAAACTTGGGAAATTACTTTGTTCAAGGGGTGCCTAGGAGAGCTTCCGAGCATATTAAAATTGGGTGTCTCAATGAAGGGTTAAAAGACCGTTTATAGAAAGTCGGTTGTACCACGTTAGGGTCCGTAATTTTTGTCACATTCATTTGAAATTTTGGATATAGCTAGAATGAATAAATCCATTGGCAAGCTTTGCATCTTTTGAACTTTATAAATTCTATGAAGAAAACAAATTTAAAAGTAAAAAAATATCGACTTCTGGAGAAAATCAGACAGTGGCCGTGACGTACAAGCAGAAATTTCGTCACCCCGCAGACATTGACGCAATACTCTAGATATGACGTTTTATCGCGCGCGCACGCACGCACGCACACACGAACGCACGCACGCACGCACGCACACACACACACACACACACACACACACACACACACATCGACGCGCTGTCAGAAGAGCATGCGTGTGTACTGTAGAATATCATGCATCTAGGTTAAGTCAACCTCTCTTCACACACATTATTGAGACTGGAAAGTGCACCTTGAAATTTTAGTTTTGTCACCATTGTTTCTCCAGTCTGAAAGGCAAAGTTGAACTCATATCACGCGAAATATAAAATTACGTAAAAACTAAAATTACGTCATGACACATCACGTTTTTCAAACCAATGTCGCGTATGTACTGTGCCCCTTATAGTTATAGAGTCCACTGACACATTACCAAAACTGCGAGGCTTTTTCAACAGGAGATATTTCAATATCAGAATCAGGTCAAAGACAACAGGTAGAGAATCAATGAATCAATGAATCAATGAATGTTTATTTTACAACGGTAAAGATATTAACAATGCCAGAGGCAATGCCATTTTTCAAATCTGCCGTTGCTACATCTACAACACAACAATTACATTACATTAATACATGTATAGGACGAACGCCTACGGTGTGTTGGGGGAGTTGGAGCAATGGTAAGGAAAAAAAAAAAAAAAGCAACAACACAGCAGCACTATACATACACAGCAGTAGAATGGTACATTACTAACAATGATATCTACGTATAGAAAGCAAAGCTTGAAGATAGTTATGGCTGCGAAGATAAATGTTCAAAAAGACTTTTCTTGAAACATGATACCGTTGGAGTGGTCTTCGTATGGGATGGAAGCGAATTCCACAAAGTCGCCCCCGAGAATGCTAGACTGGTTTTAAATAAGTCTATTCTCGTTTTGGGTACTACATATAGGCTTTTTGTATCGCCATAGCGGGACTGTGACCGGACTAGCAGCTGTGTTAGATATTCCGGAGTGTTGTCATTCCGAATCTTAAAAAGGAGAACACCTTTGTTGAATGCAAACTGCTTTTTGAGAGAAAGAAGTCCCGCTTTGTAAATCTTATCATCCGTTGTCAAAGTAGGATTAGGTAAAATTAATTTCGCTGCTCTTCTGTGTAAGGAGTTCAGTCTTTTTAAATGTACATCTCTGCAGCCATCCCACACCGTCGAAGCATAATTAATGTGGGACTGAATATGTGCATAAGCTTCAGTTTGGACAGCATGAAAATGTTCCTTGAAACAGTTTTACACACTTTATGTGTGTGTGCCTGCCATTTGAGCTGATCATCTATGATAATTCCAAGGAGGCGGTGTTCAGACACTTGCTCAATAGAATTGCCTTCGAAGGACAAATCAAGTGAAAGGGGGCTTAATTGGTGTTTTTGGCATGTCGCAATTACCATTGACTTAGTTTTTGCTGGATGGATATTCATCGAGTTACGTTCACACCAAGCGGACACCTCATCAAGGCTCTGTTGTAAGTCATCTGCAACCACATTAAGGTTTTTATTTGCCGTGTGGATTGATGTATCGTCAGCAAACAAGTCACATTCGATAGATTCTGACGTTAGGTGAAGAGGCAGATCGTTGATGTATAAACAAAATAGAAGAGGGCCTAACACTGACCCTTGAGGTACTCCAAACTTAACCTCCTTCACTTCAGAGTGTGATCCATTAACTACAACCTTTTGCTTTCTTCCCTTTAGATATGAACTAAAGAAGGAAACTGCTGAGACGTTTTTTTAAATAATGACTAAGTTTGCTTATCAGAGTGTCGTGGTTAACCAGGTCAAACGCCTTCTTAAAGTCAAGGTAAATAACACCCGTCAGTTGAGAATTGTTTACGTTAGATAACCACTTATCTGCAAGTCTGCTTAGCGCTGTATGACAGGAATACTTCGGACGAAGCCCAGACTGGAAGGGATGAAGCATATTATTTGTCTCTAAATAATGAGACAAATGTTTGTGTACATGTCGCTCGAGAGGTTTGCTTAACACGGACAGTAACGAAATCGGTCTATAATTATTCAGATTTCCCCTGTCCTTGGATTTTGGTAGTGGAATTACTTTTGCAAGTTTAAGCTGTGTAGGAAATACACACTGATGGAGACATAGGTTGTAGATGTATGTCAGCGATTCAACAATGTAAGGTAGGGATAGTTTCAGAACTTTAGGATTTATGTCATCAGGGCCTGATGACTTCTTGTTCGCGAGACTACTTATGAATTTACCTACTTCATGTATTGCAATCGATGGAATGCTAAAAGGAGTCACAGTCTTCTGATTGCAGTAGTTAATTAAAATATCGAAACACTTATCATTGACACTTCCTTGTGTTGAGAAAACTTCAGCAACAGACAGGAAGTGATTATTAAACATGTCAGCGGATAGATCACTAGGGATTACCGTGGATGCACTAGAGCCTCGGGTAAGGGAATTCAGGACGCGCCAAATAGCAGACCCGTCTTTGTTGTTTTTAATAGTATTTCTTACAAAGGCTTTTTTCGCTTCACGTAACATATACTTGACGCGATTACGCTGCTTTTTAAACTCGTCAAACTTCTTTTCTCTCCTGAGGGTGTTCCTAAACTCCATGGCCTGCATCAGTTCTTTTGTAATCCATGGGGTAGTACCGCGCTTTTGACACGCCTCTCCCTGAGGGGTGCGTGTTTGTTGAGTACCCCAAGGAAAATGCTGTACCATGCAGATAGAGCAACCTCTGGGTCGTTGGACTCGGTTACTGAGTCAAAGCACGCATTACTAAGATCATGTAAAAATGCGTTTTGGTTAAAATGTTTAAAAGAGCGATATGTTACGGTGATGTGACCTTTCTTTTTAGTCTTTGGAATTTGCGCAGCCCAGTTACACACTACAGGGAAATGATCGCTAATGCTCAAGTCGGGAACAGAAACGTCAGTCACAGATTTAGGGTTATTGGTATAAATATGGTCTATAAGAGTGGACGATGCAGCAGTAATCCTAGTGGGTGACTGCACCAGCTGCACCAGCCCAAATAAGGAAGATGTTGTTTCCCACGCGGTGTGGGGTTTCAGTAAATTGATATTGAAATCACCCATTAGAATGATGTCGACGTTTACTTTACAGACTTTATCTAAGTTACAGGTGAAATGGTCGTACCAACTAAAGTCAGCCGCCGGGTTACGGTACAAGAAGCCTACGTATGATGGAGCCAAAAAAGGACGCTTTACTTCAATCCACACGCACTCAACATCTGCGGCTTCTAGATCTTGCCGCCCGTCTACGGACTAAGTGTTGAATAGACTGGTGGATGTAGACGGCAATGCCTGTTTGGCCTGGGGAGGAAGGATCTCTTTTGATTACAGAAAAGTTAGGGATACTAATGGCTTCATCACTGATGTTCGAGCTCAAGCGTGTCTCAGTGACGCCAAACAAGTGAAACGGTGACGTGTGGGATTGTTAAGAAAACAAGCTAAGTCAGGTATCTTATTGTAAAGATGAAACACGTTAAGATGGCCTACACGTAAGGTACATTCCCTTATGCTCGCTTTCGCCATTGAGGCTAGCACAGGCATAAAAGATTATAACACAAAAAGAATGTAAACTGTCTCACAACACAAAAGAAACACACACACACAAAAGTAACAATCATACACACAGTGCAAACCGGATAGGTAAAGGTGAACCGTCAAACAGAACTACACAAAATAATTTGATAAACTGACAGTGCAAGAAAACAAATTAAAGCAATAGCGCGTTTTCACTGCAAACAAGATAATGTCCAGTTTTGCGCTGATAATGTCAACGAATCTGCACAATCTATACCACAGAGCCAGCGGAAAAGACTATTTACCACTCGCCCAGCGGTTTGAGTGCAGAGGTGTTAAGTGACCTCTGATTCTTAGTATAGCATAGATGTGGCGCAGCGCCAAACTAAGTCACGCGTTGAGAGGCAGCGAGGACAGCTTGCATATAAAGGGACTTTGTGGGTTACGGCTCTCATATAGAAGAGACTTTGTAGGCTATGGTTCATCCCATGTTGTTATTTATTTGGCTTTTTGTTTCTGCACCGTTTCGACTACGGTCAGTTCAGTTCGTACGTGCAGACTGCATAGGGCCTGCCCTTCGAATTTTCTGTCGATGACATCATTATCTAACTGGTCATATTTTTAAGTTACTGCTTTTTTTTTGGTGTGAAATTGGTACCAGTGGTATTATATAACACCTGCGTACTGATATTTATTTATCTGCATTTTTGTTCTGCATGACTGAATGAAAGTTAGAGCATCTTTGTACTGAGAAGAATGATTGGCAAAAGCCATATTTGTGCAGAAACGTTTTGCTTAGCGAGTACGTTGTCATTGAGACGGGTGATAAGTTGTTGCCTTGAGAACGGGTGATGAGTAACTTCCCGGGAGACCATGGAAAAAAGAACGGGTGACTTGGGGGAAAAGGCGAATAGAGGAATGGAACTAGGTCAACGAGAAAAAATGTAAAGAGTCAGTATTAGACGACAATGCGCTTTATTTATTTATTTATTATTATTATTATTATTTATTATTTATTTATTATTTAATTATTATTTATTTATTATTTATTTATTATTATTATGTACAAATGTATTTATAATAATAATTATTATTGTTACAACTCCCAGATTTACAAATTTTAATATTGGGGCTCAGTTAGTGCCAATAAGAAAATAAGTAGAAATCGTTTCATGCGAAATATGACTGAAACGGTCCACAGACTAAGCCCCACGATACATGGCTAACGAGAGACATAGAGATGTCATGTGCCTCAGCGGATGCAGGGGCTCACGAGAAGTTATGCCTCTTGCAGATGAAACAGACTGGGAAGAGCTGCTCTGTCTGGACCAAAAAGCTGAAATTCAGCTTTCTGGGATTTGAAAAAGCTGCATCAGACTCCTGGACTGAAGTCTCAGTGTCGCCCATGTGACGTTTCAATATTATCGGCAACACTACTTTTGCTGGAGCTTTCAGTATTCAGTATAGTTTTGCCCGCACGGGACTCCTGAACGATAATCGTCTCCTCAGGCGAATGGAAGACGGGTACCAGAAAACGTCGTCAACGGCACGCATCCAGATTCCTACTGAAATCCAGGAGGTCTTACCGTGACCCCGGATTGACCTGGCAATCACCTTCCCCAATCGGCAAGAGGCATAGATTTTCATGAGCCGCTGCATTTGCAACGGCTCATGAGATATCTCTTGGTGACCTGATGTAGGACAGAATCCCGGGGTTATTACTAAATGTCGATGACCTAGCACAGTAGCAACCCCGCAGAATTTAGTAGTGCGCCAAAACAGCACGATCTGTCAGATTGATTGATTGATTGTACATTGCTTAACGTCCCGACAGCAACAAGGCTTTCTCAGGACGTGCCTGCACTGCTTGTGAAAAAAAAAAAAAATAAACAGAACATTGAATGTATGTCGCCAGCCGGTCAAATACGTTAAATAAACCTAACACATGGGGCTAAATAAAGCTAAGACCATTGAGCAACACACATCCAATATCAAGAGCTACAGGCAGTGCAGACAGTAGGGAGAGTTTTAAAAAGGCAAATACAGGTGAATGGACCTCGGGTAGACAGAAACACATGCCCCAGAATAGAGAGAAAAACCCACCCTGTGGGGCTGACCAGGGTGACCCTGGGAACTAAAAAATACCTAACCCCACCCAAGTCCCCCAGGGCAGACCCGGGTGGGGTACGATCTGTCAGGAAAGATCAAGCCAAGGGTAACATTTGGAGACTGAACTGAACCGCGCAAGACGACTTTCCCGTGGCAAAAAGAAGAAAATCCGGAATGCAAACTGGACCACCCTTAGACCTAAGTAGTCTGCTGCCAGACTAAGTTAGAACCTCCAGTACGGACACGGCTCGAGCTTGTATCCCCTGCTGAGAAGGGAACGTACGCATTGAAGTGTATAGGGAGTGCCTTCCTCTCGATCTCAGTTTGAGGGGAGGGCGGGGGGGGGGGGGGGGGGGGAGGGCTGTAGGGCGTGGAGATGTATATAGACGTCCGGTGACTGACTGAACTCAACGTTTAATTCCTTCATTGCCGAGGAAATCGGAGCACCGCCCAGCTGTAAGAGGCATAGATCCTCATGAGCCTCCGCGACTGCGGAGGCTCATGAGGATCTATGCCTCATGCTGAGACCAATTTGTATCCATGTCCCTTGTAGAGTTATGACTTTTTGGTCGTTGAGTAAACAAAGATTTCGGACACAAATTTTGAGTCCGATGGCCGGGAAGGGGTAATCCTGATTTCGACTTTAGCGTGAGCCAAGGCAAACAAGTATCTAACATCTCTTGCCATAAACTGATACGCACAAAGCCCGTTGTATATCTATCCAAACAAACAAAAAAAAAAAAAAAAAAAAACAAAAAAAAAAACAACAACAAACAAACAAAAAACAAACACCAAAAAACCCCGCCTGTCAGCGTAAAATATAATGGCCAAAACAGTGCATTTTCTCATAACACGATGAAATCCCACTCAGGAATCCAAAACGAACATGGACATATCAAAATTTACACATTCCGAAAAATATATCATTCGATCAACTTTTAAATTCTTTTATGTGTATAGCGGTTGTTTCAGGACAGTTTTACATACAAACAACCGTCTTTTCCGCCGAACGGAATCGTCAATAGTAGTAAAGGGGTCAACAAGTTGTATCAAGTGGTGTTCACATGGCCGATTTCTCAACGATTTTTGTCTGGCGATTATTGGCCAACAAGACGTTGCCCATGTGAACGCTCACCAATTTTGCGACGACTTTCCAGCGACACGCCACCAACTTTAGCTACTTCGTGCTGTTCCGTCGACACTCGACACAACTCGGTCAAAGGGGCATCACCCCATGAACACGACAACAGGTTGACTGAAGAATGAAAACAAAATCATATTTGATTGGCTAGTTCTAACCAATCGTCGATCAGGAAACAACCCGCTTGCTTGGAGTTGGTGGGAAATCGGTGGAAAGTCGAGCATTGCTCTACTCGCTGCCAACACCCCACCGACATCTGGCAATTGTCGGCCAACTCCAAAACGACAAAAGACGCCCATGTGAACAGGTGGAAACTTTTGTCGGCCAATTGTTGCCCGACAAAAAAAAGGCCCTGGTTTTAAATGTTCAGACGATTCTTACCATAGCCTGACTCAGTCTGCGCGAGACAGAAATTCTCACGGGCCCCTAAAGTTGAGGTGATTACATGAAAACCTGACCTCTCGTGTACTCATATCTCTCCTCCACAAACATAGACCTCGTCCACATTAATCCCTGCACTGCGGGTCCGTCCTGGAGGAGCTGAACCCAAATGCAAGAGGCACAGATCCTCATGAGCCCCCGCTGTCGCGGGGGCTCATGCGGATCTGTGCCTCTTGCTGACCCCACTTTGAATCCCTCTTGGGCGGATGAGGTTCTTTGGAGTTGAGCTGCGCAGATTTCAGAAACGGAGTTTGCGTCGAGTGGCAGGGAAGGGGTCTGACTCCATTTTCAAGGCACACTGTCTTGAGCACTTGTACGAATCTGGTCGGGTTTTAGCCCTGTGACCGGATCACAAAGATGTAACTTCCGTCTGCCAGAAGCCGAGGCCGGACGAGAATGCACTCATCTTGCCCGTGCCGCGCAATAAAGACCCCTGGGGCGGGGGCAATGGACCCCAAATCGCACGGTGTCGACTAGGATCGATGGTGGCAATTATTTATCGCGCGAATTTCCCTGAGCATCCTTCCTCGCCCATTGAAACATTCGGGCTTTACGCGCGACAATAAGATATGCATGGAACATGATTGTTCACAGGTGGTGGTGAGAATGGATTAACCCATTGTTTGGGTGTCGGTAGCGGTCTTAGTTGCGACGATTCGCGCTGCCGATAACGCAATGTGTTAACTGGCGCCACGCCCCTCGCTGCAGGCGGCCCTGTTCCTTGCCCAATATGTGTTATCTCTGCTTATTGTCTTTTCAGTTTAGATCATCATCCCAATGCGCAAAAGGCCATCGGGCCGACGTCGGCCCGATGGCCTTTTGCCCATTCGGATATTGTGTGCGTGTGCGCATGCAATTTGATAACAAGTTATGTGTACCTTATGTTATTTTTGCATTTTGCACGGCACCGAGTCGAATTCCTAATAGATAGATGATAGAAGAACGTTATTGCCGTATGCAATAATACATTAGGAAATCGTTGTATATTCTACATATCGCAATGTTTGATTCAAAAGTTTGCAATAGTGCTGACAGCTAACTAACATTTTATTTTAAAAAAATAGGCATGTTTCATACACATGCTGACCTCTCGTGACCTTGACCTTTGAGAGTATACATTGAGAGGTTTAGTATGCAGATGCCTTATCATCTTATCAAAGTCTTATCACTCTGTTATCATCGTATCAAGGTCGTATCATCAGATATCTCTGTACCAAGTTTAGCTTTAAAGTTAAACTAAAGTTAAGAAAATCAATATTGATCAGAATAGGGCAATTGGTGACCTATTCATTGATCTTCTGTGACCTTGATATTTCAGCGAGGTCCGTCAAACTGATATGTTTAGAAAGTATTTGCTACAAATTGTCCTTGGGTCAAGTTTGAAGTAGGTGACGGATGGCCCAGTACATACACTTGCTTTCAAGTACTTTCGCACGTAAGCCAACAACTCAACCAGTGGCCAGTGTCAGTGAAAGGGTTATACATTGAATAATGGACACCTTTAAATATAACATTCCTCTGCTGGTTTATGTCCGGAAGAAGATTAAGTAGAGGACTTGTGACTAAGAGCTCAGACACATCACTAAACACAGCAAAGCCATGTAACGAAACAGCAGTCACTTTCTGCAACGTTTGATCGCCCACACGACAAACGGCAAGTACACCATTAAAAGTTGTTTTCTATAGCTTCTTACCGCCGTAACTGTTACTTGGGTGGGGTTAGGTACTTTTTAGTTCCCAGGGTCACCCTGGTCAGCCCCACAGGGTGGGTTTTTCTCTCTATTCTGGGGCATGTGTTTCTGTCTACCCTTTGTCCATTCACCTGTATTTGCCTTTTTAACACTCTCCCTACTGTCTGCACTGACTGTAGCTCTTGATATTGGATGTGTGTTGCTAAATGGTCTTAGCTTTATTTAGGCCCCATGTGTTAGGTTTATTTAATGTATTTGACCGGCTGGCGACATACATTCAATGTTCTGTTTAGTTGTTGTTGTTTTTTTTTCACAAGCAGTGCAGGCACGTCCTGAGAAAGCCTTGTTGCTGTCGGGACGTTAAGCAATGTACAATCAATCAATCAAAAATACACTTCTGTTACAGATGGTTACGAAACGCTACACACAGGTCTAGCTATGGTTCATTTAGACACAGGACAATCCAGTTCAGCACACGTCGTCTTTATATAAAGTAACCTGACAATGACTCCACTCCGTTCTATAAATACAACCCTATCAGTAGGAGAAACAGCTAAAAAAAATTATTGACATGCTATTGGCTGCGCAGATTAATAAGTGCGAATACGCGTGTGCTTTTGCTGCGTGTCCAAACTGCTGGTAAAGTTCATTAGGTGTGTCGACAAGGCATAACAATCACAAATAGTGCGGAATGTGTCTTTAGATTTATGCGTAATGGTACTACCGCATGCCGTAAGAAAAAAACCTTAGATTAATTTGGCGTACGAGGTGGAGGTTTGTTTAGGAATCTGGAGTCAGTTGCATGAGTGAGCTTAGTCCTGCGCCAGGCACTAAGCAAGGTGCTCCGCGATAGCGGAGCACCTTGCTTAGTGCCTGGCGCAGGACTAAGTTCACTCATGCAACTGTCCCCTGGTGTCATATGTACCTATGAGCGGAGCTGCGCACATGCGCATACTAAAAGTGCAAACCCCACAACCGATGTCCCCACTTGACAGCTGACGGCGTCAATACGGACTTTGTTCACTTTTCGCGATGGTGTGATCAGAAAACTGCCGGTCAAGATGTTCCAAGTGCGATACACATTAACCACTTCCTCAGTGCGCAAAGGCCATCGGGCCCACCTCAGCCGCCGTTGGCCCACGCGCGGCCGTGACCGTGCGCGGGGACCAACGGCGGCCGATGTCGGCCCGATGACCTTTTGTGCACCTAGTCACTGCCAATGGACGCAAACTGTGCCTTCGTTAGTTCCTGGTTAGTTCAACGGCAAAGAGCCTCAGCAGCCTAAGGAAGACGTATACAACCCGTGGGGGCCCATGAGGATCTATATCTCTTGCAGCTGTATTGTATTTGCTTTTCTCTGCAGAGAAGGGGTTAAACATAAGTGCTCGAACACAGCCTCCTAGTGCGCCCCTACCGTCAACAAGGGACGTATATTGACGAGCGAAAGAAATGCATTTCCGGAATGATTCACAAAAATGTCGCATTTCTTTTGCTCGTCAGTATAGATTTTCAAGTACCCAACAAAGAAACGAGCACGCATCTTCCCGTCACGAAACGATACGTTGCAAATTGTGTACTTCTCAACAGTAAAGGGGTTAAACGTCTATCTGCAAGAGGCTCCTACGGCTGCAGCGGCTCATGAGAATCTTCGCCTCTTGAAGCTAAAGTTCCGCCTCTTTTTCTTCTCCAATAACAGCAGACAATCATGTTGTGTTTTCCGTGTTGCTCAAGGAAGTACGCAATTAGCGAGTCACGTGCATGGAGATTCATTAAACACAAACAACACAATGGGTTTGAGCAGTGCGGAAGTTGTTAGGTCCATTTTGTGAGTGTTTCACGTCGCGCAAATTGTCACCCGGATTTGTCAACTATCAGTACACAAAATATTATGTTCCCCACGAAGGTCATTTCAAAGACGGGGTACCGAAATAGAGTCTGAACAAATTTTGAACCAAGCTGGATTCGACCCCGGGACCTTTCGGTCGAGAGACCAACACTCGACCACCGAGCGGGCCGCCCAGCTCCCCCATTGAAAAGGAGAATAGCGTCCTCACGAAAACTGACACGGGCAAAACGCCATCATATGCAAGAAGTTATGTCCTCATGAGCCCAGCTGGTGCGGGGTCTCATGAGGATCTATGTCTATTGCTGGCTCGGGTTATATGATATGTTTATGCAGCATTTATCGTGCGCTCGGTTACCCACCGTGTTTACACCATCCTGCGTCTGCCAGTGGCACGGATTTCCTGGTATACATTATATCATATACCCGGCATTATATCATATACTGCACCAACAGGAAACACTGAATTTTCGTGAACCTCTGTCTGAGAAAGGCGTGCTGATTCACACGCATCCTCGGAACAGCCCCAATGACCACACTGGTTACCTTCCTCGATTCAGCGGCAGCGAATTGAGGGAGACAACCAGTGTGCTCGATCTGTGCATATGGCCCCAGTGTACCCGTCTGAAGAAAGCATACGTAGATCCTAATGTGCCCCGTTACCCATTGGCTACCGGTGGACGCTGATTTATTTTTGAAATCATAGTAAATTTTAACGTCAAAGAGCCGTCAAAAGAACATGGGTACAAATTCGTTCCAGCAGAAGGCATAGATCTTCATGAGCCCCCGCGATTGCGGGGGCTCATGAAGATCTATGTCTCTTGCAGTTGGATCGTGTTCAGTATTTCTCGGCAAGGAAGGGACGAACTATACATCACACATGAATCTGGGGAATGTGTGTGCCGAAGATCATCAAAGTCAATAAACAACTGATAAATCCTCACAGCATCATTATTCCACATTTAGACAAATATCCTTTGGACCTTGACCGCTTTTTTGTTTTGTTTTATAGCCGACATCCTTATGGTATTTTTATGGCCGCTTTTTCTTTTCTGTTTGTTTTAACTCATTCTACCCCAACACCGAAATCCTTACATTTTGCCGTTGTCCTCTGAAGACTGCATTGCAGTGCAGGACACAGATCGACCATGATAGTTCAAGGGTGATGCCAGAATAGCTTGGCGCCCATAGGCCTTGTTTAACTCTTTCTACCCCAGACACACCACAGCAAGATATGGATCGACCATGTTAGTTCAAGGGTTATGCCAGAATAGCTTGGTGCCTATGGGCGCCAAGCTATTCTGGCATCACCCTTGAACTATCATAGTCGATCTTTGTCCTGCACTGCAATGCAGTCTTCAGAGAACAACGGCAAAATTTGGGGATTTCGGTGATGGGGTAGAATGAGTTAAGTGGAATAGACTGTACTTTTATGCTTTTTGTAAGCTTTATCCAAACAAAAACCGCCCATCGGTGTAAAACAATGGCCAAAACTGCATATCCTAATACACACGGTGAAATCCCACTGAGGAATCCAAAACGAACATGAACGTAACAAGATTTACTCATTCCAAAAAATATCTGTCACTCGTTGAACTGTTTAATTTCTGTACGTGTTTGGCGGTTGTTTCAGAAACTTACCTGCTCTGCGTTTTCGCGGTGTGTGTTCGCGGTGGCTTAGTTGTTTGTTTTGGGTTTTTTTGCTCTGGCATCACCCTTGAACTATCATGGTCGATCCTTATCTTGCTGTGGTGTGTCTGGGGTAGAAAGAGTTAAGAAAACGGTCGCCTACAGGGGTCACACACAAGCTTAGCCGATTTAAAAAAAGAAAAGTCTGGGTGACTTGGATCGAAAACACTCATAGAATTAAATTACTGTTCACGTTTTCACATGTCCTGGGAGATATTTTTTCAATCAATTTTATTTTTCAAATTCAAAGAACTACTTTCGCTGACATGACGCAGAAAATATTGATGTTCCTGTTTTGATTCACACCGCAGCTGTTTGCGAGACGTGCGGCTTCAATAAGCAGACCGGCTATTGCAGTCATAGGCTTTTTTCCCCCCTCATGATTACAGACAAGCTACAACACCCCTCTCATGTCTGTAGAAAACACTGAGATGTCCATGCGGCGAGCGATCAAGACGCATAGATCCTCGTGAGCAAACTGCAGACTACAAGGGCTCGTGAGGACCTATGTCTCTTGCAGAGAGACCGTTCTCTAGTCACTAGCACTTTCTTTTTCCGATTACGGGTAAAATCCCACAGACATCTGTGTCTGTAGAATCCATAGACTACAAGCTTGGGGTGTGTACATATGAAACAAACCAGGAGAAGACATAGATCCTCAAGAGATCCTGCACAGTACAAAAGGCCATCGGGCAGAAGTCTGCAGGAGTGGGCCAGCGCACTTTCGTGCGCGGGCCCACTGCGGCTGATTTCGGCCCGATGGCATTTTGCGTACTGGTCCCAGCCGGGATCGAAACAGCTGGCTGGCTTTGTGTCTTATACGAATCCGAGCCACCTCAACCAGTATGAAAAGCATAGATTTGGATGGAGCGGAATCCATTTCTGCCCTGCGAAGGCCCCCCCCCCCCCCCCAAAAAAAAAAAAAAAAAGACACAAAAAAAAGACAAAAAAAAAAAGACAGACAGTGAATCCATTTTTATGAAAAGCGAGCTTTTCTTAGTAATACAGTGCCAATCTCGCTTTTCACAAAATGGACTTAACCTGTCTTTTGCCTGGCCAGGGCAGGAGGTTTTCGCTTCTTTTTAAAATCATGACGAGGGTTTACAGAGAGCAGTTTCAGTGATTTTTCCCCGCAGGCAATGTGTCCGTTTCAGATGCTCCAGGGATCTCGAAGCCCCACAATAAGACTTTTGAAGTTTATTGATGACTGTGGCTATCCAGCCCATTTGGGAATGTTGTAGAAGAGGGGGTCGTATTGATGACCGATATCTTCGAAAAGGAGCAGGAGTAGGGTAGAGGTCAGGTAGAGTGGTGGTGGTGGTGGTGGTGGTGGTGGTGGTGGGAGGGCGAGGGGGGTGGGGGGTTGGGGTGGGGAGGGGGTGGGTGGATAGTGATCTCAAGATTGTGTAACTATATATTCTGAACGTTGGTTGGTTAGTTCGGGGTTTAACTAACTCCACGGCACCGAAGCGATAATGGACGGCTCTGATGGGCGCGCTACGGGGTACAGGGAAATCTATTGTCTATGGAGTACGACCTGCACACTGATCAATTCAGGCGCACTGCAACCGGGCCACTTTGATTAACCAGGACCTTTCAACGGGCATGCTATTGAACAAGTCCATCTTTTTTCCCTGGATTGCGAGTCCAGCTAAGAGAGCCGGGACGGGGACATTCTGAACGACAACTGAAGCGCGGTTGAAAGACATATAAAAGGAATCCGGACCACAAAGCGGTGACTGCCATATACAAGGCAGAAAAACAAAGCGTATTCGCGACCATTTTAATTACAGCGATCTGCTCCAGGCTGTAATAAAAGGTTAACAGTTCGCGATACTATCATCTTTAGAAACGTTCTTGGGCCTTTGGGTGGCGGTAGCGCGTTTTGTCGCGATGATTCCTGTGGGAATTCCTGTGGGAATCATCGCGACAGAAAGCGCTACCGACAGCCAAAGGGTTGATATGACATACAGTAATGCTGCACTACAGTGTTAACTCATTCAGCCCGACGCACGTGTTTCCCCAAATTTTGGAGGCGTCATCTAACGACTATGCACCTGTTGCAGGAGATGGATCGACCACGATAATTCAAGGGTAGTGCCAGATTAGCTTGGCGCCGACAGGCGCCAAGCTAATCTGGCACTACCCTTGAATTATCATGGTCGACCCATCCCCTGCTGTAGTGCGTCAGGGCTGCATGGATTAACTGTACTTGGGCAGTTTGAGTATCGTACAACAAAAGACTATTGTGCTGTTCAAACGAACAGCAGAATAAACTGTTATGTTACGGCATTCAAACTGCAAAAAGTCTATCATGCTGTTCATTTCCTTTGGACCCCCCCCCCCCCCCACACACACACACACACACACACACCGCGTACCAGGGGCAGTAGAAAACCTCTCTCACGTGTGCCTGCTTATTACTACTGGATTTGTGGAAAAAGAAGGTACACAAGTCTTAGTAGAGTAAGACAACAAACAATGAGGACCCGTTTGTACCGGCGAATTCGAGAGATCCAAGCTCGCCCTTAGAGCTGTTCTTAATTGGGCGAACTCTTGATCGGCAAAACCTAGATCGGAGAAGATCGGCGATCTTTTGGATTGTTTCTTAATTGAGGTTGAACGAACCTAGGCGAACTTCAGCAAACCAGGTTTGCCATGGTTCTCTTTCTTAACTGAAGTGCTTGATTCGGCATACTTACTGTCTGCGAAGGTGTTCAAAATGGCTGCCGCTATGCCGCTTCGCGATTTGAACGATGTTTGTTTGTTTTTGTACTCCTTGCAGTAGCGAT